>CM053785.1:16677500-17277500 GCA_028749045.1 Cupressus sempervirens | reverse complement strand
AATAGTTGGTAACTTATCATCCGCTATTAATAGAGAGGTCGCTGTAACACTATTTCCAGATTTGCGTTATGATTAACCATTGAATGATCAACACAACTATCCCAATTTTTGCCAAGGTTCATTTATTTGGTATATTGTAATATATGAGGGAATCCACTCAATTAATAAAATCAATTAGAACACTTCTAACCCATTGTTTGAACTCCAATCAAATTCTTACGTATTATCAAACTCTTACAAATCACTAATAAATATGAAGCTCATGGCTTAAACAATACTATTGTTCGATTTGTAACAATAGTAAACACAATATTAGGTGATGTGAATTTTGTACTACTGGAGGTGTATATTGTGCCATTGGTGGAGAATGTCCTTATGCTGCTACCATTGGAAGTACCTTGTTAGCCCACCTGGAAAACTCCTCCCATGATCACCCTTGGTCTCTCTTGAGTCTACTTATTACTAGTGATAGGCATGTTTTTGTTGTGTAGGAGGTTACGAGGATTGTTGATAAATGAGGTAAATGTTGTTTATGACTTTGTCAACTTGTGAATCTTCTATTTGCTCGATCCTGGGTGCATTCTGTTTGGATATGTACTACAGAGCTAGTTTGATACAGTGATAACTCTTCCTTAATCAACCATGGCATATAATAACTTGCTTCTTGTTGTCAAACACAAACCTATTGTGTTGAGATGAGGTGATTGGATTGATTATTCCCACGCATTTAGAATGAAGCCGTTGCTTTGATCCCTACGTTACTTCTCCTTACTTGGCAAAGGAAATTCGATTTACACTGCTTGTGGTACCAACATAAAACATCCAATACTAACATGTATATGTTAGATTGTCTCCAAACCTTGACTATCCAGTAATCTTCCAATCTAATGTAAATTTCACAAAAATACTGGGGATACATCTAGCTTCTAATTTCTCAAGAGGTTTCATCCTTAAGAAGAACACAATCACATTTAAGCATCCATTCAAGATTCTTAGTTATATCATATATTCGTTGTGTCAATCCCAATGTAAATTTTTTCTTTTATAACCTCGAAGTGTGGGGAGAAACAAACCTCTTAGCAATGTGGGATAAAAAACTATTTCATCTTTTAGTCACTTAAGTCATTTTGCCCTGAAGTGACTTTAAACAATAAAGTACTTTATACTTCAACTCAATAAAATAAAGTGTCTTTAACCTTAGGATTTCCCATTTAAAAATCTCCTCAACTGAAACCCAAACTCTTGTGATTGGCTGGCATCCTAAATCACATGACATTGGCCTATCTGGATGGAAAGATAGACCAACTAGGTGCCAGTAATGCTAGCATGGAGAAGGGGACATTACACAATGATAGCATGGCATAATCAATTTGCGGTGTTGAAAAATTGATGATACATTATTCTTGCCCCCTCGAGATCAAAATCAAAATGAAATAGAGGAGATATAGGATCAAGATAGGTCTAATCAAAATTAGAGAAGAGAAGGTCCATGATGATAGATAAGTGATTCAGAAAGCATAGGACTAGGTTTGACCACCATGTATAAAAAATGTGCCCTAGTTTGACCAAAAAGATATAGCACATGTGAAAATTGGGTCAAACAAAGAAGAAATTAAATAAAAATGATGATGATATAGTGGTTGGAATGATAAGGGAATATGAATGAAGTTTGCCTCGAAATATATGAGAGATTTTGCCTAGAAAGGGTCAGTTGACTATGTAGAAGACAACAAAATTTTGAGAATAAAGATGAATTTGGATTTCGATTTGACCCTAAAAATGGATCTAGGACATCAAATTAGGTTAGGGTGCAATTTTCGTAGAAAGTATGAACAATTAAAAAATAGGTCAAAATGCTATATAAGGGGGCCCAAAAGGGAATATTAGATAGGATGATATGATAACTAACCCCATGATGGTAGGATAGAAGAGAGGTGGTAACAAGTGAAATATTGAGAGATGGTAAAGACATGGTCAAGAAAAGAAGAAAGGATTTTGAGATGAATATAGTTGATTCATGAAGACTCTCTCCTCACTCAAATGCAAAATGGTAAACCTAATAAACAAGCTAGTATGAAATGAAAAGTGCAATTTACAAGGGTCATTAAGGAGGTCCTTGTTATTATCATTGAGTATTATTAGGGACATAGAAAGAGCATACAACCATCACGAGTACAAGTGCAACTATGAAGATATGAATATGATCTATATCAAAGAGGATGTAGGAACCTAAAAAAAGCATCAAAGACATAGAGGTTAATATGACTCATTGTTAGATTCCCAATTAATGTTGCAAGATTATGCTTGCATCAAGGCAAAGATGTTGAGATGACTATAAGCACAACCTTGTAGAATAAACGTGATGTAGTAGTCAAGGACATAATTCCAACTCACCTAAATGTCCAAATGAATAAGGTCAAGGTATATGTGATGTTCTAACCAAGAGGAGGCAATATCATAAACACCTAACACACTAGAATATATAGGATCATCGAAGCTACACCCAAGGGTAGAATACAAAGAAAACATGCTCTATGCCCCGAGTCATCAAGTGACATCTCAAAGAGACATAGGAGGGAACATCAATGAAAATTAGCAATGATGAGTAGCACACAAAGAAAATCATCAAGCATGTCTTAGTCATTTTAGTTTAAGTGTGGCGTGAAAAAAGAAAATAATTGTTGACTCTCTAGGACCTATGCCTACAAATGCGATATATCACACAATACTAGACTACTGACTGTATACCAAAAATAAGGTACACTTCTATAAACAATTAGACTTGAGAGAACCCATGAAGAGAGAATCTCAAGAAGCGACTCATAGCTTCCTACTTGTAACATGCAAGGGAAATGAAAGAGATGTGGTTCTTTTAGAACTCAAATGAACCAAGATAAGTGACCCTTGCAAGGTGCACTACAAGATGGAAGATTCAATGGAGTAAGAGCAATGGGATACTAATATCCAAGGATTTCTAAATGAGAATTCAAGTGCAAAGTAAGCTAATATGGATGCAAAAGCTACTCTACATGATGAAAATGCAATTACAAATAAAGAAAACTAATCTAACAAGATGATAGTTACAAGTCTCCTAATTAAGTTATGTGATTTAAGCTAAAATGTAATAAAGAAATTCTAAACTAGTATGAAAGTAAACTAAATGAAGATTCAAATAAGAGTGCTCAAGTGGAAGTGAAACAACATAAAAACAACATGAAATTCCAAGATTATGAGAGAGCGGGGAGAGAGCCTCCTTTTAAAGAGAAGTTGATGATTAAAGGTTAAGAGGCAAAATCAAGGGTGGAGAATGATCTTCATTTTGGCTTTGTGCACAAGATTCTCAAGAGGCAAAATCAATGGTTATGTTTGAGAGGTACAAGAATGAGTGGAGGAGATTAAGAGGAAAAAGAGATTCCACTCACCTTGGAAAGTGTGCATTCAATGTGTAGACAAAAAAGTCTTTTATTTTATTTTTAAAATAGGAAATTCATTTTTCATGTACATACATATGATCAAGGGGATTTATTTAATTAAAATGGGATATTTTCTTCTAGTTAAATGAAGACTTATCATAAGGTGGCAAAACCATAGGATATAATCAAATAATTAATTAATTGATGATTTGATCAAAGATAGATTATTCAATAATTATAAAAATTGATTAAGCATAAGATGTGGTCTAGAATAAAGATTAAAAATGTTGAAAATGAGGCTTATAGTTTACTAGATCAATTTTAAGTGATTATATCTACCCCTCTATGACTAATGTGTGAGTGATTTGGGATTGCATTCAGTCAAAGAATGATGATGTCAATAACATGCACCTCTATAAGTATTATACATGTTTTTCTTTCCAAACAGTCCTAAAAAAATATATATATTTTTTTAATGTCTTGAAAAAATTAGCAAAAAAATGAAAAAAATCATGAAAAAATGAGTGCCTTGATGAAAATTGGTAAACATGTATCTTGGCATGAAAAAATGAATAAAGAGAAAAAAATTCATCAAAAAGTGAAAACCTAGCAAACAGACACTTTAGGCAAGTACTGTGGTGAAAACCTGGCAAATAGGCACCACAAGTAGCAAGTCGTTGCTCCTTCATCTATTTGGATTCTATCTAGTTTTCCCTTATTATTCCCTTATCACATCCTTTGCACTGTGAGACAATATTAGTTCTCGATCATGGCCTGTGAACTAGTTGATATCTCATGTTATTTCCTCATGCATCACTAGTTTGTACATACCTTGTCTTGGTCTCTATATATAGTTTGTGTCTTGTCTGAGGGCATTTACCTATGCATTTCATGACTTTGAATCTAAGTTGGGGGCGAATCGTTGAACATGGCTAATCCATTGGACACATTGTTCCTATTGGAATGGAGTTGACATCCTATACATACCTTAAAGATTTGAAAAAATTGAAAAAAAATCAAATACAATCCTAAAAAAATCCACAAAAATCACATATGATCTTGAGGAAAAAAAATAAAATCAAATATAATTCTAAAAAGATCCAAAAAAATCAAATATGATCGTCAAAAAAATCTAAAAAATCAAATATGATCTTGAAAAAATCCAAATAAATCAAATACGATCCTAAAAAAGTCAAATATAATCTTGAAACAACCCTACAAATTATACAATGTCCAAAAAAATCAATGAAAAAAAAACATTAAATGTCCTAAAAAAATATTAAATGCCTTGAAAAAACCATAAAAATTATAACATGTTATGAAAAAATTAGTAAAAAAAACATAAAATGCCTTGGAAAAACCCTAAAAATCATAAAATATCTTTAAAAAATCAATGAAAAAACATTTAAAAAAGTCTTGAAAAAACTCTTTAAAAAATCAAATATGAAGCTGAAAAGAACCTAAAAATAAAAAATATCATAAAATAATAGCAAAAAAAAAAAAAAAAAACATAAATCTTCAAAACCTAAAAAAAAATTGAAAAATCTACCAAAAACTTGTAATAAACCTTGTATATAGTCACTATAAATAATAATTCCTTTTGCTAAACACTTAGCACTTGCAGACATAGACTTAAAAGTTATGCTTTAATGGAATCATACTCTGACGACATACATAGTGAATTGGTTGAACCAACAAGCACTCTGATTTCACACTCTAATCACAACACCTTCAACAATCGCCCTATCAAAACATCAATCAGACACAACTGTTAATACCAAAAGCACTTAATAAAGCAAGCAATAAGGGATTAGAATGGTTATTGGCTCACGTTGTTTAGTGGGGTTTTTAAAATTTTGTTTTGTTTTTCTTTTGATCATGTTTCAATGCTACTTGTTTTTCTTTTGATCATTTTTGTTTGTTTTTTTAATGTCATTTTGATAGTTTGGGGCATGACTCTATGTCTCAGGGTGGATAAGGTCATTCTATGTTTGCATCATGTTTGTTTATGCAAAAGGCTTGCATCTTGGCTTTGGCTCTCTACGCCACAATTTTTTGCATTCCAATTTTCATATCAAAATAAGGCTCATATGATATAATGATTCATCATTTATTAACTCTTCTCGGTCTTATTTCCTTCTTCAACTAATATTTCCTCTATTGATTGTTCTTTTAATTTTTTTTCTCTTTTAGAATTTTTTTCCTCAAGTCAATTTGTTGCCCAATTTTTAGAGGAGGCATACTCCATTCCTTCTTTCAATTTCACTGGGGCACTTTTTCATTATTATTCTTTGACATAATGCTTAGGATCACATTGTATCAAAGAGGGAAAAAATGTAGACACTAAAAAATGATTAACACCTACTCTTTCATCAACTTTGCATCCTAACTTGTCTCATTTTCTCAATTCACTAACTTTGATATTTTGGCCAACCTGATCATCATTTTGACACATTCTCTGAACAACTTTTGACATATTTTTCATGATTTATAACCCTATTCTAGTCAAATGTAGATCAACTTCAAATTGATTCATATATAATCTAAACCTTCAAAATTGATTCAAACCCATTCGGATGTCAATGAAATCACTTGAAATCAATCCCAATCAATCATCACCATCGATCCTTTAGGCATTATTACATCCTTTAGTGCCTTATCTACATTGATCAATTCATGTCATGTGTCCTTGACATGTCATCATTTTATCAATTTGATCTTAGGCATTGTCACATCTTTTAGTGCCTTATCAATAATCATCAATTCATATCGTGTGTCCTTTGCATGTCATCATTTTATCAATTGAATCACTAGCATTTTCATGTCCCTCAGTACCTTGCCGTCATTTTTCATCAACCTGATCCTTGACTTTTTTGAGTCCTTCAATGTCTAATCATGTCCTTATCTAATTGATCTAATAACATTAAATTAGTCTGTTGACATTATTATGATGAATCCTATAAACTAATTTCAATCAAACATATGGCATTTATAGTGTCTATTAAATGTCATATGTCATCAATCCTTGTCATGTTTCCTTGATATGTCATCAATTCTATTCAATCAATATTGTTGTGATGTGGAGCCTTATCAGACTCAGAGGTTAATTTCTCTCGCTTTGTTCAGCACTATTTCCCCCTGCATTATTACTACAAGGGTTTGGGGGCAGTTCCCTCAAGATGAGGTCAAGGGGCAACATCCCTTGCAAGGTCCTAGGGTAGAGCCCAAGGTGCGCTCACTGTCACAATACAAGGTGAGGTCGAGGGGCAATGCCCTTGCGGAGGGTTTTGGGGGGTAGCACCCCGAAGGCTCAAATGACTTTATGATTGTAACAGACATCGACTTCCATTTTTCTATTGGATGATTTATTCTAGTCCTAATTTTGTAAGTGGCAAAAAGTGTTGGAAATCTAACTGAAAAGATCATTGTTGAAGATCAAAGAAAGAAGGAAGTTGGTTGATAAAGAATGTTTTCAATCATTGTTTTGTCATTGATGTCAAACCTGCTATTTATAGGAATGACAATTGCTTATAAGATCCAAGTACTATCAATTAGTTGATTGATGAAGAGAATTTAATCAACAAGATGTAATAAGAGCACCTAAGGGAAAGGCTTAGTTATGGTTTTGTAATGAAGTGCAAGGATTATTTAAGACAATGGTAAGATGATGTATTGATAGTATACTGGAAGATACAAATGTTGGTCACACTTATAAACATTGGAGGAATAAGTTGGAATAGAGTTGATTGCAAAGCTTAATTAAGTTCATTAGTGAGTGCCAAGCAAGCTAGTTCAAGTTGAGCAAATTTTTAGTTGGAGCCAAACAAATGTAAAACCTAGTGTGTGTCGAGTAAACTCCAAGTGCCGAGTGAAGTTCAAGTGCCGATTGATATAGAAGGAGTCGAGTGTCAGAAAAATCTTAGTAGGTGTCAAGTGAACTTCAAGTGCTAAGCATCAGAAAAATGTAGTTGGTGCCGAGTAACACAATATGTGCCGAGTACCAGAATTTCAATAGTGTCGAGTTGTTGTATTATTGGAAATGTCAAAGATTCGCCAGATTTGAGCTAACAGAGTTGTTACCTTGAATTTTGTGAACCAATTGAAGGATAAGGATGATGAGCCAGTGGCACAAAATTCTATGTAAACTATTTTTGAATGAATTCAAGAGGATTCTTCATGATGTTTCTAGAAGAAATAAAATGTGGGTTAGATTCAATGAACCCTATCTAATCCATTCGAACCAAAATTAAAGGGGGAAGAATCAAGCAAGAAATTTTTTTCCAGAACATCTATTTAAGGAGTCATAGACCAAGAAGCAAGAGCTGTTGGAGTGCCAAATTGCAAAGTGTTTGAAGGGTGTCAAGGAGATGACATCTAGGAGAAGGAAGAACAGAGCACAGAGACTCTGCTTCGATAAGTGGTCAGGAGATGATTGCACTCATACATTGAGCATGGAGACTCAAGGAGACAAAGCTTGAAAGGAGGGAAAGCTGTCAGAGCTACAGTGATTGAAAGCTAGGCAATGTGAAGAGCTGAAAAGTGATCTGAGATCTGCAAGATAAGTTGTAAATTGTAATCAGGTCAAAATCTCTTATTGTTACTCTCTAGCAATTATATTAGTTACAGTAAAGGAAAATCCTATGGACTTAGGTTGGTTTAACAACCATTTGTAAATCCTTTAACAGGGTGGCATTCCAAGCGAATGTTCTAAAGTCCTCTAACCAGGCCCACTTCTAACAGGGTGGTTAAATCCTTTAACCAGGTCACATTTAACATTGTGTTGTAGCATTTAACAGGGCAAGCCTTTCACAGGGCATCACTTCAAAAGAGTGAGAATTGAGCAGTATGTTACTGGTGGTTTTTCCCAAATTGGATTTCCACGTAAATCATTGTGTTATGTGTTGAACTTTTTATGTGTTATGCTTGCATTTTGATTTACAGTAACTTGCTGAATAGGAATGTTTTAAGCTTGGATGAATGAATAGTTTAATAGGGCTACTTTACTTGATGAAAAGTTTTAATTGGACATTTAGACCTTGAATAACCGATTCAACCCCTCCCCCCTCTTAGTTATTCTAAAGCATTTTTAACAAAAAAGCTTGTATAAAATGGCTTAGGATTAGTGAATTCATAATGTATGATGAGAATGTAGCTTCTTGCGGTGATATTGATCTATAAGGGATTGCGGATTGTAATCACTAGATAATAATAATATTGGACTTGTTGTTGGTGGACGTAGCCTAGGGATTGGCTAAACCATGTTAAATCTTTGTGTCTTGTGTTCTCTTATGTGCAATTTACTATTTTTAGATATTGGTTATATTTGAATGTAATTTTTATTTCTATATGTGGTTAATCCTAACAAGTATGGCATCAATTTGATCATGGCTTTGATCCATCCAATATCATCACATTTGATCTTCATTTTTTATTATGGTCCTTCAATAGGGCTATCTTGTATTTATTTAATCATTTTTGCCAATTAATTTGTTAATCTACCTTATAGAAGTGAATAACCCATAGTTTACTCCCATTTATTAATCATTTAATTCCACCCCCTCTTATTAATTGTTCCTCTTTACTAACTTTATTAATTAATTAATTTTAATTAATTAATTATCCTTTTTTATTGAATTGTGGGATTTTTATATTTCCTAATTACTCATTTTCTTATTTCTCTAATTTCTAATTTTTGTTTCCCATTTCTTGATTTTTTATATATCCCAATTTCCTAATTTCTAATTTCCATTTTAGAGGGAACTATGAGTTTTTAAATTCACATTTTAAACTCTTACATCCTCCTACTTTTTGGATTTCACTCTCTTACACCTTCTATGTATTCTCCTTAAACTTTCTTCTTCCATTTTCCTTACACATTTCTATGTCATTTTCTTATACATTGTCATAATTTGTTATAATTTTCCATTTTTCATCTCTTATTCATGGCAAATTTCCAAGTTTTACACCTAACTATGATATCTTCCCAATTATTCACCTTTCCTTCCATTTTGCATTTTGGCTCTTATATCTTATAAATTGAGCTCTTATGCACTTGTTTGGCTAACCACATTCCTAGTATTCTCATTTTCTCATGTTTCTATCATCCTATCATATCATACTTTTGTAGATGCATTTTGTCAAGGCAAGGAGCTAAGTCACACCAATATCATGGAGAAGAAAGGAAGACATGGGAGTTACATTTGAAGGGGGTGGATTAAGTACTTATGCTTATTTGTTTATGCACCATTATTCCAATGGATTTCCTGGTAGACTAAGATAGTTTTCATAAGTTATAGAGTTTTTGTTTTCTCTCTTTTTAGTCCTATTAATGTCAAGTTGTTAGAGAGATCTGACTCTAAACTAGAAGTGAACAAAGTTTAGTTAGACAGGTGATCCTAAATGCACAGTTTGATGTAAAGTGATGAAACTAAAGACTAGGATAAGGTTGATAAGAAAATACCATAACTATCGTGGTGTGATGAGAATTGATATGTCTGAGAGTGATAGGATTAGATCAAGCATTTGTAAAGCAGAAAAGATTTGAAGGATCTCAACTTGATGTGAAGTAATAAAGTTGAAATGCTTCGAGCAAATGATAACATTAGCATAATCAATTTCCAAAAGTAAAATTAGACAAGATGAAGAAAGAGATAGATCAAACCAAGATAAAGTAAGGTTCATGATAAAAGATAAGTGATGCAAAGATCATGGAACCAAGTTTAACCACTAAGCATTGAGAATGTGCCCCAGTTTGACCATAATGACGAAACTTTAGAATTAGATCTAATAAAAGAAGAAAAGTAATGAATTGACAAAGAGAAGAAGATGAAGAGGTGGAAATAATGAAGTAATGATTTCCTTAAAATATGCAAAGATTTTCCTTGAAAGGGTCCACCAAATGTGCATACAAGAGAGAAATTTCAAATCACAATTTTGATAGTCAAGATGAATCCATGTTTTATTTGCAATTCTAAAAACAGATCTAGGATGTCAAAATTAGGTAAGAGTACAATATTTTTGGAATCCAAGATATTTGAGAATTAGGTCAAAATATTATATAAGGGGTCTAAAAGGGGAGATTAGACATGATGATTAGATTAACCCCTTGATGAAGGATGAGAGAATGATTGAAGGATGAGAGAAGAGATAATGAGAAGATGAGTGCAATTGACTTAACATATAATAATGATTAAGGAGACTCTCTCCGCATTTAATGCAAAATACAAAGCCTAAAAATGCAAGCTAGGATGAATGCAAAGTGTGGTTTGCAATGGTATCTTTAATTGGTCTTTATTTTTATCATTGAGCATTATTAAGGGACATCAAAATATCATACAACCATCACTGTTGCAAGCAAGTATGAAGATATCAATAATATCTATATTAGATAGGGGTGTAGGAACCTAACCTATGCATCAAAAACATAGAGGTCAAAATGAAAGTGCAATTAGATTCCAGGTTAATGTAGTAAGATTATGCTTGTATCAAGACACAACATTTTGAGGTGGCCATAAGTATGGTCTTTAATGACAAACATAGTGAAATAGTCAAGGACATTGTCACAAATCACACCTAAGATCATTAAAACTACCCCTATAGGCAAAAACCCCATGCCCCCAGTTCTCTAGTCAAGTGACATCCTGGAGTAACTAGGGAGGGAACATCAATGAAAATAGATAACAAGTGTTAAATAACTGAGATGGGGGTGAACCAAATATCCTCAGGCCCTTTTAAAAAATTCACCAACTTTAACCAAACTAATTAACAATTACCTCAAATCTAATCATCTCGTCTAAAGACTAGTGGAATGGCTAAAAGATGTCAAATATTTTAGTAATATAGAAGGTTTGAACTGTTTAGAAGGCATGAAAGTTTTAGGTTTTAAGTAAATAGTAATGGGAGATGGTAGCGGGAGAGAAAAAAAACTTTCAAAAAAGGACTTAGTGGAAAAAAGTGGAACTACAGAAAGGGAGATCATGGAAAAATGAGGGAGAAAGAAACAATTTTAATGGGAAAAGAAGTCATCCAATGCAAAGGTTCACATCCATCAATCTAGGGGGTAGGGTTGATTTTGAAGAGATTTTAAAAAGTTTAAGGAAACTACAAGAATTTGTGAACCAGGAGAAGCATATGATAGAAGAACAACAAATAGTAAGATGTAGAGTTGAAAGGGTGGTGTTAGATATAGGTCTTATGAAGGAGAAGAGAGCTTAATTGGAAAAATATGCCTTATTCTTGAAATGTGGAGGACCATGGCCAACAATAGGGAAGATAGAGACTTGGTGTGATGAGAAGTGGGGTAAGGTGAAAGATTTCAAAACTCTGGAGAATGGGTTTTGTATGGTTACGGTGGAGCTGGCTCATGATAGAGACTAGATTCTAAATGGGGGACCATATTATGTAGAAGGATTTGGTTTTTACATGAAAGATTGGGTTCCAAAATTTGACCCCACAAAGAAAATAACAAAGCAATTTCCATTTGTTTGGGCCTAAGAAACCTTCCTTGGGAATATTGGACTAAACACTACTATAGAAAGATTGGAAATAAATTGGGAACATTTATAAAGGTTGTGGAAATGGTTGATAAGGAAACTTTACAAATGTTTCCAAGAATATGCATAATGTGGAATGATTGTCACCCTATACTCGAAATGGTTGAGGTGTTTTGTGAAGGGGAGATTTGGAGGCAGTCTTTGTCTATGGAAGAAGGGGTGATGATGTGTGAGCATTGTCTTTGTGATGGGCATGCTTTTGAGAAATGTCAGAAAGAAGGTCGACACAAAGGGAAGGAGGAGGAAAAAATTCTAAATAAGGTAGTTGAGATGGCTTTAAAAAAGGAAGGATTATAGGGAGAGATAGAGAGGAGTTCAAAAGGGACTTCTGCAAAAGTGAAAAGTTCTATGATTTGGAAAACAAGGGAAAATAACTGTCAAGTGAGTGAAATAGTTGAGGCTAAAAAAATGGTGGATGTGTTGGGTACAATTGATTAATTGTGTGTTTTCTTTGATGTTACACAAATGTCATATCATTATCAGTTAGTGTATGCCGATCTCACTCAGATAGTGAAGACAATTCTCAGTGTCTATCGAGCGTTCCTATGTTTTCCTAGTTCAGAAGGTAGTGTCTACAAAGTTCACTCTGGTGTCGAAGAAAAAGTTGCAGAAAGTGAGTGTTAACCGAGCTCACTCGGTTAATGAAGGAAAGTTGGATGGAACAGTGCTAACTGAGCTCACTCGATAACCAAAGGATTTTTGTGAGTTTGCAGTGTTAACCAAGCTTCTGTTGGTTAACAAAGGAAATCATTTCTGAGTTAGTTTCTATTGAGCTAGGTTGGCTAATGAAGGATTTTCTTATTTTAGCATATTAAGCTTAATTGATTTATCTATTGATTCCAGCTGATTGTGATGATGAATGTTGATTATTCTAAGTTATATTTGAGCCAACTTGACAAAATGGAAGATATAAGCATAAGGTCAAGTTGTGATTTCAAGGTGTGGAAGTGAAAGAGATGGTGATTTAATTGAAGATTTAATGATGAGAAGAGGAAGTGAATTTGAAGGATAAGCAGAATATCCTTGTGGAGGAGCAAAGATGTATTCGATCAAGAAGGATCAAGTACAAGCTAGAACAGAGATCTATAATCATCAAATTAGTTGCATGCAAATTAGGTCATCTCATTGTCACTCTCTAACCATTGTAGTAGTCATCTAAATCTCCTAATAGAGTTGGCTTAACAACTATTTTGCAAATCTTCTAACAAGGTGGAAATTCCTTTGAATTGTTCTCAAGACCTATAACAAGGCCACTCATAACAAGGTGATTAAATCCTTTAATAGGGTCACACCTAACAATGTGTTTTGTAACCTTTAATAGGGTTGGCTCCTAATAGGGCTCACTTCAGAAGAGTGAAAAATAGTAACTAGTTGCATTTGGTGATTTTTCCCAAATTGGGTTTCTACATTAAATCTTGGTGTCAAATGTGTTCATGCTATTTTATTTCATGTGTTTGCCACTAAGTTAAAGTAATGGTAATCACAGATAACGTCTAAAGGTTTATTTGTTAATCATTTACCAAGCTAATCTAGTTATTACTGAGTTACAACATTTTGTGTGTTTATTGAGCTTCAACAATATTCAGTTATTTGTTTGCATTTTGTACTGACCTCCAATGGATTTGGGATTTATTTTTGTAGTAATTGATTCACCCCCGCCCTCTCAATTACTTCTCTTATATTTCCAATAGGATGAGCAAGGGACTGGGTCTGATGTGGATTTGGTTGGAATTATGCAGTAGGAAATCCAAATACAAAAGGCATTGGATAATGTCCACCATACTATAGTAATGAAAGGTTTTGAAGGGGGTGAGGGTTTGCAATGAAAAGGGGGGGGGGGGGGGGGGGGGAGAACAAAGAGGTGGGGGGAGTTGGTAAAATTAGGGATGAACAAACAAATATTGTCATTAGAGAGAAACATCCAAATTTACAAAGTGATGTGTGCAGGGAAGTAGATGAGGGGATCACGAATGGGAAAACTCAATAGGGGTGAAGGGAGGAAGAAGACTATAAGACTGTGTTAGAGGAGGATGAGGATAGAAGTGTGGGGGAGGTTTTAAAGATATTCAAATCTCCCCAATTAGAAACTTAAAAGGGGGCTCTAAAGTTTCAAGCTTGGATAAGAGTTCGAATAAGGAAGATTTGGATAGAGAGGAGGTCGTGGATGAAGATTAACTAGGTTTGGAGGAGAAAATGGCTCTTAAAGAGAAAATAACTCCAGAAAAAATAGAAAGTAAAAGGCATAAAGTTCAGGTGGGGGATAGCCAAAAGAGAGGCAGAAGAACACTAAATGCTCTGATTCAAATTATAGGGAGTGCAAGAGGCCAAAGTAAGTTGAAAATGGGAAGGGGCATAACTCTCCCAGAAGGGATGAAGATCTTATCATGGAATATAAGGGGATGTAATGCCCTTGACAAGCTCTAGTTGATCAAGAGAGGACTTGATCAAGCAAAACTGGATGTGGTTCTATTGCAGGAAACAAAGATAAAAACATATAATTTGGTTGGTGTGAAAAAGAAGTTTGGAAAATGGAAAAGTGATTGGGTAGTTGTAGAAGAAGTGTCAAGTGGAATAAGTGTGTTGTGGAAAGGGGATTTGGTGATTAGTGTAATGATGTAGAAGGAGAAAAACTGGCAATAGATCAAGGTAACTTCAAAACAATTAGGGATTGAATTTAATGTGATCAATGTCTATGGACTTGTTCAAAGTAGAGAGAAAAGAGAGTTATGGAAAACTTTAATAGAAGTTTTAGAGATTTTACAAGATGAAATTATAATTTTGGGAGGGGGTTACAATGCCATTCTTTATCCCGAGGAGAAAAAAGGAGGGAGGGGCTGGACAATGGCTATATAGGAAGACTTCTAAGCCTTTGTGACTAATAATGGATTAGTGAACATCCCATTTAAGAAAGGTGAATTCACCTAGAATAATAGAAGACCAGGTTTTGTGAATATAGCTATAAATCTGGACAGGTTCCTTTTCGAGGGAGATTGGATACAGGTGGAATGGATGATAAATATTAAAATTTTACCAATGCATGGGTCGAATCACTTTCAAATTAGTTTGAGAATTCAGGAAGAGTGTGCCCCTAATAGATGACCATTCAAATTCGAAGTAATGTAGCTGAGAGTGGATGGTTTTAAAGAGATGGTTGAACATTGGTGGAAAAATGCCCCTATTTGGGAGGGGAATAAAACTTTGAAATTTTAAAAAATGCTACAACATATCAAAGGAAAGATGAAGGTGTGGAATAGAGAATCTTTCCAAAATATTTTTAAGAGAAAAGAAGAGTTGGAAATTTCCTTTAAAAAATTGAATGAAGGAATTATTCAACAGGGAATGAGTGAGGAGGTTTTCCAAGAAGAAAATAAGTTTAAAATAGTATTAAGAAATTTTATTAAGAGAAGAAGTGTTTTGGAGGCAGAAATCAAGAGAAACATATCTCAAAGAAGGTGATAGGAATACCAAGTTTTTTCATAATTCAATAAAAGTCAAAAGAGCACATAATAGGATTTTCTTTATAAGAAAATCAACAAAAATAGTGGTAAATGATCCAAAGGAGTTCAAGAGGGAGACTGTAGAGTTTTTCAAAGATAGAGGAATGCTTGAGGATGAAGGAGGAGATTTAGAAGGGGAAGTATTGGAGTGTATTCTAAAGTGTGTCACAGAGATGCATAATGTAATGCTAAGTGTAGAAGTAACAAAAGAAGAGGTAAATGTGGGTCTTTGGGGTTTAGGAAAGGATAAAAGCCTAGGTCTAGATGGATTCATTAACAATTTTTTAGATTTTTCAAGAAAGCATAGGGGATGATGTTTGTGAGATGACTGAGGAATCTAGGAGAGGTGGTTTTGTTTTAAAAGATATAAATAATACTTTCATTGCTCTGGTGCCAAAGAAAGAAGAGTGCACGACTTTCAAATATTTTAGGTCTATCTCTTTATGCAATATCTTGTATAAAATCACCTCCAAAGTAATTGCAAATTAGTTAAAGTTGGTTCTAAATGATGTAATCTCAATGGAATAGAGTGGGTTTGCACCAGGGAGATCAATTTTTGAAGGGGTGATTATAGCACATGAAATGATTCATTCCATAAGAGTTAAGAAACTAAGTAAAATGATTGTGAAACTAGATAAAAGGTGAGCCTATGATGAGGTGAATAGGGGTTTTTCATTCAAAGTTTTGAATAAGTTTGGTTTTGATGATGATTGGATTAGATGGGTTAAAGGATGTTTAAGTTTGGTCAAATTCTTGGTTATGGTAAATGGAAACCCTCAAGGTTTCTTTGAGTTGGAAAATGACACAAGACAAGGGGATCCATTATCCCCTTTTCTTTTTATTATTCTAGTAGAAGTTTTGGGAAGATTGATTTGAGAAAAAAGAATTAGAGGTTTGTGGAAAGGTGTTAAAATGGCAAGGGGAGTGGGTCTCATTTCTCATCTTTAGTTTGTGGGTGACACATATCTAATAGGGGAAGCTTCAGAATAGGAAGCTAGATTGATGAAAAAGACTTTGGAGATGTATGGGAAAGTCTCAGGACAGAAGATAAACTGGGCAAAATCAAAAATCTTTTTTTTTCAATACCCATGTTAGTAGAAGAATGGCTATATGCAAAATTTTGAATATTAAGCAAGGTTCACTTCCTAGTAGATATCTAGGGATCCCATTGTTTCAAGGAAGGAACAAAAGTGATGTGTGGAAAGGTCTAGCTGAAAAGTATTTTAAAAGAGTGGAAGGCTAGTAGGCTAAATGGTTGTCTTCGACCGAGAGAATCTTGATCTTAAAAGTAGTAGTTTTTGTAGTTCCTATTTTTTCAATGATGTGCTTAAAAATTCCAAAAAAAATTATTAATAGTGTGGAAAAATAGATGGAGATATTATTTTGGAGAGGAGCAGGGGACTACAAAAAATGGCCTTCGTTAAAATGGGAAAAAATTTGTAGACCAAAAAAAAAATGGGGGAGTTGGAATAAAAGATTGGAATCTAATGAATACTACCTGAGGAGAAAAAAAGTTTGGTAGATGGTAATGGATGCTGAACAAATTTGGAGAACAATTCTAAGGACAAAATACTTGGACTCAAATGAAGAAACTAGGATTTTAACAATTCAAAACCCAATGAAGGGGTAAGAATTTGGAACTTTATTTTATCATGTAGACATGTCATAATAGACCACATCTCATGGGTGATTGGAGATGGAAATCAAGCTAAGTTTTGGGAGGATTCCTAGAATGGTTATAAAACTTTAGATGAAGAATGTCTAGAGAAAGGTATGAAACATAAACTTTGTGTTCTATGGGGAAGGAAAGTTAGAAATTATGTAATTGAGAAGGATGAAATCCTAGGTAAAGTGTGGAATGGAAGGATTGGTGGGTGGAGGACTTATCATAGAGGAAACAACAATCTCTTAAGGAGATTTTTATACAGAGGAAAGTTTGCATTATTGATAAAAAGGATAAGATAAGCTTGTGTGTTGCAGCCTCAAGTAAGTTCTTAATAAAACTTGGCTATGAATTAATAGAAAATAGAGAAGATGTAACTTTTGAGGTTGGTGATTTATGCTAGAATAAAGAAATTTGGCCAAAGGCTAGAACTTTTTCATGGTTAGCTATTCAGGGAAGAATCTTGATAGGGGAAAGAAGGAGGAAGTTTGGTTTTCAAGAACCTACAAAATGTGCTATGTGTGGTAAGGAGGAAGAGAATGTTGATAATATATTGCTAAATTGTGAAGTAGCAATGAAATGTTCGAGTCATATTTAGGGAAAATTGGGATGGAAAGGACCGTGGTGCCCCACTATTTTGGCTTTCTTCATTTCATGGCCAAGGATGAGTAGGAGAAATATGTTGGAATGTGTGTGGAGAGTAAGCCCTTCAATTTTTATTTCGAAAGTGTGGAAGGAGAGAAATAGAAGAATCTTTCAGGAGAGGATAGAAACAGTGGAACAACTCTTGCAAAATATTGATCATTCGATAGAAGAAGTGGTTAGTTCAACAATCTTTAGGAAAGATTTGTTAAAAAGTGTGTTTACGAATAGTGACAAAGCTATCCAGAGGGAATGGCCTACGATCAAAAGTGGACAAGCTAGTGCTATAATTAATTACCTAAAAATGGTTACCTAGACCGTAAATCCCCTTCTAGCATTTATTGCTAATGTTATCAAGTGTTTGATCACAAAAATAAAGTAAACTCAATTTATTTGATTTTAACCTATAATTTGACCATCATATTCTAAAAACATATTTGATTAAAATAATTTTCTCCCTTTTATTTCAAATATAATTCTCAAAAATCCATCCACACATTTCTTATTTCATAAATAAAAGAAATGCATTTTTTGTCTACAAACGAGCCCTCTATTTCGAATAAATATTTTGTCTACACATGAAGGTGTATTTTTCCATGTGTAGAGCCTTCTATTTTGACAAAATATTTTGTCTACACATGAAAGTGTAATTTTTCATGTGTAGAGCCTTCTATTTTGACAAAATATTTTGTCTACACATGAAAGTGTAATTTTTTATGTGTTGAGAAGCCTCCCATTTTGACAAAACAAAATCATTTTTTACAAAAATGCATAATTTTCTATGAGTGGGGCCTTTTATTTTGACTAAGGACATTTTAATGTCAAAAATTAGGCAAGAATTATTCTCCACCCTTGATTAACCATTTCTTGTCTTTTGATCTCAACCATCCAATTTTCTTTAAAAAGAGGGCTCTCCCCCCATATGAGGACACACTCTTGAATATTTTTATGCTGCAGGTTTTCTAACAGGTTTTGTTGGAGCTTTTGGAGAACTTCTCATTTCTTGTCTCATTCTTTCATCCACTTCATATTAGTATTAAGATCATATTGCATGTTAGTGTAGTTTCTTTGCAAATAGTTAGATCACATAGCTTAATAGTTGGATTTGTAACATTTCCATCTCATTTTAGCATAGCTTGCATTGCACATCTCATCCTAATGTAGTTTCATTTTTGAATTGCATGATCTAAGAGTTCTTTGACACTAGCACTCTTGCTCTTGTCTAAAGAATCTCCCATTTTGTGGTTTGCTAGCAAAGGCTATGTTTCTAAGGCTCAATTGAGAGCTCTTATATGCTCATTTGTATGCCCCTTGCACTCCATGACTAGGGAGCTCTAAGTCGACATTCGAGTTTTCCAATCTATGGAGAACCTCAGATAGAATGATTTCGAGAAGTGCACCTTTTCTAGTGTACATTTTTGGCGACCACAGTGGGAGCTGAAACCAAGTTTCTAGCTCCATTTTTCTTATTTAAATGTTAGTTGCATTCTCATTTATGATTTTTACAGTAACTCATTAGATCTAATCAATTGGTTTTTCACTTGATTCTCATTTTGTTATTAAGACTAACTCTGTGTAGGCTGGTTGAGGATAACAATAAAAATTTGAAATATTTACTCATATCTTCCAAACCATTTGTCATACAAGTTTGAATTATTTTTTGGAGGGTGGTGATAGTGTAGAGAGACTCCAGTCCGAAATTCAGACTTGTTCACATTGATTTGCATGATTTGTAATGATTTCTTTATTTTTCACAAAAATGCAATTTTGGGTGCAAATCAATGATTTTTTCAATAAAATCTACATTTTTGGATAGATCTACAAATTATAGAGGGGTTGTTTCTTTGAATTTTTAATTTCTATGTCATATCAATGCTCAAATAGTCAATTTACTAAAAATGGTCTATTTTGACAAAGTGGGTCCCACATGAGAAAATGAGTAGATACAATTGAAATTCTTACATTTTTAGAAACTTCTCTCATTTTTAGTCAGGGTCTCTTCTTTTTACTTTTATTTTTGAAGCCTAAATCATGAGAAATAAATCAAATCTTGTTGACTAGTAAAAAACAAAGAGTGAAAAAGAGATCATTTTGTGATTAGCTTGCAATTCCTTGCATACACTTGGTGAAAAGGGATAATTTGAATGTTTGAGGAAACTAATCAATTTTTGGTTCAAATCTTATTTGGTAACTATGCCCTAACCCATATTGTTTTGTAGGGATTTTCTCATTGTTTGCTCGTTAAGCACAAAGCAAATCAACAAAAAAAGGGAACGCATGCCAAAGAAAAACTCTTAAATAAAATTTCCAAACATTTCTTGTAAGAATGCATGTCAAAGATGAAAAAATAAACAAAAAAGATGAAGACACTTAAAAATGTGTCTAGCCTTTGCTAGCTTCGAATAAGGTAAGCCTAAACTTTTGTTCTTTGCTTAAATTGTGGCATTCATTTTCAAAATCTAGCCTAAGTTAGGAGGGTTAATTCACTTTCATGTGTGACACTCTACTAGTTGTTTTCATTTCCTAGGCACATTAAACCTATGATTGAGGTTCTTTAATTTGGTGATAGGAGAGTATGCTATTCACCCTTGTGGTGAATCAAAAATCTTGACCCACCTTTGAATTTTCAAAAGCAAAGGGATAATTGAATCTTTTTGGCGTGTTTGGGAGAAACAATCAAGATAGGAGAGTATGCTCTTCACCCTTGAGGTGAATCAAAAATCTTGACCCTTGAAAGTGGATCCAATTTTTTATAGTTAGATCCTTTAGCGGGCTTGCTCTTGGGGGGACAAGCGAACCCCATTATTCCAACCCACTATAAATTCAAGGCTATCAAGGACACAAAACCTTGGTAGACGTAGCACTTGTCTAACCTAGTGTGATCGCTTGTGGGATTTTGACCATGAGGAGATCACTAGGGAGGAATGCTTAAGGTACTCTTGTTGTCACGAGATCGGTTACTCACCGTAAGGGGAGGGGCCCTATATCAGGGACAAGAGGAGTGCTATGAATGTAAATCCCTTCTAAACACCCTAGGATAGTAGCTACCCTATTTATCCGCTCAAATTCTTGGTGCAAGGTTGATCCTAGTGGGTTACCTGGATCTCCCCAAAATTTTACACTCACCATTTGTGTCCCTTGAGGGCACTTAGTGTGGGCTAAGTTGTTGAGTAATGAGCTGTGACCTTTAGGTAGATTTTCTTGGCATGTGTTTTCAATTGTGAATGACCCATGTAAACATTCTTGAACATCAAACACAACGATAGCATTCATAGGCTTTCATTGTTTTCAAATATCACAACTACGTGTTGGCAAGGTTGCTTTGTCCCTTGTTCAACTGATTGAGACATGTAATTACCCCTACTATTTTCAAACCAAATGCTTGTTGATTACTGCTTGGTGTTACTTTGCATCTGGACACAAAAAAACAAAACAATCTATTGGAAAAGTACCATTCACAATATCTTTTAGCAATACCTAAAACTATCATGTGGCTACTAAGTGTAAGCCCTTCCATTGAGAAAAGTGTCATCTGCAACATTTTGCTGATAAATTGTCATCATAATTTCTCACTATACTTAGTCTAAATTTTGTGAGAGGCTATCTTAGGGCATTTCCTATCACTCTAGTTCATAATTAGTGTGTTCTAAGCCAATCTAAGTTGAAAGTACTTCCTTGATGCATAGATTACACACTTAAGTTGAGAAAATTTTCACTTGTTTTTCCACTTACCTTCTTGGCTATGTGGCTATCTTGCTACTCCTTTGGCTTGAGTCCTTGGTGTCATAACTTGCTTGGACACCATTCTCACTACTATGCTTAATTCCTACATTAAACGAACATTTTTCTCTTCTTGGTGTGGACTTCTAGTGATCTTGTGCTGTCCTATTAGTTGAGCATTGTGCTTTTTACACGCTAATTACAACTAGGTTACAGATTAACCAAGGAAATGACCCTTCCTTTAGCTTTATAGGGTTACCCTTTCATACTAGACGCTCGTGCAAACAAAACTTTGACTCTCAACCTATTTTTGACGTAAAGGGGGATAACCACTCTATGAACCAGTTTGACAGAACTCTAGACACTCCTCTCACTACTCTTAGGTCAGAAAATAGTGTGTCTCTCACAATGAGTAGGGAGGAAAGGAATCGATGACTCAAAGAATTTTTTGCAAACAATGAAAGGTTACAACAACGAGAGAGGGGAAAAAGGCTTATATGGATGAACAAGCTTCTCTCTTTGCCACAAGATTTAATGCCAACGTTTTTGGAGGGCCGAGTACTAGTGAGCCTTGAAATAATGACAACATAAATCCTTTCGGTAATCATGGGGATGACGGGAGTAATTCTCCCCTTATAACTCCACGATCATGTCATGGTGGTTTTGTATCACCTTCTAAATCATCTCAACATGGGCATGAATCCCATAAGTTCCACCATGAGAGTGATATAGACATGGAGATAACCAATGAAGATCTTATAAAGTTTCAACAAGATGATTTCCTTCAAAAATTGATGCTCAAGTCACTAGAATAAAATGGTGATCAATACTTCATGCATCTTGCTTCCAAAGGGGTCAAGCTACCACCTAATTTTGATGTAAAATAAAATCTAGTTCAAAAGAGGGAGCCCACTCCCCTTGAAGTGGCTATGCAAAGAATACAAGACTTGGAAATAGAGATGTCCAAATTAAAGAAAGAACAGGGGAAACCTAAGACCTCTTTAACTATAGAGTCGATATGTGCATTTCCATTTGATAAGAATTTATACATGATACCATTCCCAAAGAGATGTCGACATCTCAAAGTATGATAAGTATGATGGTAATGGAGACCCTCATGACCATATAAGATAATTCTATGCACTTAGTATGGACTTTATAACTAATGATACATACTTCATGCGATTATTTTCAAGAAGCTTAAATGGTCAAGCCATGGAGTAGTTCATCAAGATCACACCTCCTATTAAAAATTTTGATGAGCTAGTGAAACACTTTATCCAACATTATTTCTATAATATCTCACATTCTATAACTATGCTAAACTTGTGTAACATGAAACAAAAAGTGGGAGAATCCTTTGTTACTTATTTACAAAGGTGGAGAAAGATATATTCAAATTACCCACGACAACTACCTGAACATGAGAAGATTGATATCTTTGTGTCTAGTCTCATTCCAGAATTGTATTATGACTTGAGAAAACAAATCTACCTCACTTTTAATGATATGGTTGAAAGTGCTTTTCGTATAGAAGATGTTGCCATTAAGAAGGGTGAGATTACTATTAGCAAGGATAAATCTAATGGTAATTGGAAAGATAAGAATAAATCTTGGAATAAGAATAAGTATGTAGTAAATGATGGTGTTGTGGACATTCCACAGACTAAAGAACCCATTTTCAACTTGGGCAGCGCTCTACTTGCAACAAAGGAACAAGGGGTATCTACAAAAAAAGATTCTAACAAGGCCAAGCTTGTAAAAAAACCCAAGCGTGTCTTGACTCCTCTCAGAGATTCATATGACATTATCCTCAAAACCCTACTTGCACGTGGGATCATCACATTAGTTGACAACTCTAGAGCATACGATCTCGCTATTAAACCTCCTTGGTGGAGAGATGATGATTATTGCAACTATCATAGAAACAAAGGCCGTACAACTGATAATTGTTTTAAACTAAAAGACATTATTCAAGATCTCATCAAGGACAGGAAGATTGGTGTGGATGGGCTCATTATAAACTTAGATCATAAGGCTTTCAAGGAACCTTTACCTAAATATAATCAAGGAGAAAGTTCAAACACCAAAATGAATGTGAGAATGAAGAATCATGATGCTAAAATCAACTATACCTATGCTCATACTGATAATCTCATTGCTATGCTTGAACCTGTTTGTGAGAATGTCAATATGATGAGGCCTAGATATGATGACTATGGTACTAATGATGAAAGACCAAAACTTATCTTAAGAGGTGTTGGTTCTATTGAAACACAAGATTCTGCTAAACATGAACCCTTGATCATACTTAGAGGGGCTACTCCTTCATCTCATGGTGATAAATTGAATGCTGTTACTAGAAGCCATCCAAAAGTTGTCCTTAGAGGAGCCAATGTTCTAAAAAACCAAGTGCTAAGCTCATCAACCACCTCTGCATTGACGTATGACCTTGTCAATCAACTATAAAAGACCCCTATACAAATTTTCATTTTTGAGTTGTTAGAGTTGTCACCTCTCCACAAGGATATCCTTGAGAAAGCTTTACGCTCTGCCAACATTCCCACAGACATTGATGCAAAATGATTCCAAGCTATGGTGAACCACATCTCCTCACTGTTGGGTGATACCAATTGTTAGATTATGGTGATTGATCAGGAAAGTATTGTACATACTTCATAATTAGTGGAATTTTTTTTTGGGTACTATTCGCCAATCATTTTGGTACTATTTTCCATTCGTAGATTCGCCACTAAAGTTGTGGCTAATTATGGCCGACATGTTATAACCGTAAAGCGGTTTAATAATTGTATAAAAGGGTTTAGGGTTGGGTATTTTTCATTATGTTGAGATGCAAAATTGGTTCTTGCGGTGGTATTGAGCTGTAAGGGATTACAGATTGTAATCAGGTTGTAATCACTGGATTGTAATAAGATCAGACTTGCTATTTGGTGGATGTAGCCTAGGTATTGGGTGAACCACGTTAAATCTTGGTGCCTTGTGTTCATTTTTGTGTGGTCTATTATTTTTTGTTATTGGTTATATTTGCATGTAGTTTTTATTTCTGTCCGTGGTTTATCCTAACAAGTGGTATTAGAGCGAGGTTGTCTTTCAGTTATCCTCTGCAAGAAAGTCTCACAGTTAAGTGGGAGTCTCACGGTTGAGTGGGAGTGATGGAAGATAAGGGTAAGCAAAGGGTTGACAGGTTTAATGGGCAGAACTTCCAGTTATGGAAGATGCAAATGGAAGACTATCTATATCATAAGGATTTATGGAAGCTATTGGAAGGCAAAGCCAAGAATCAGGGAACTATGTCAGAGGCTAAATGAGATCTTTTGGATAGAAAGGCACTCAAAAGCATTCATGGTATTTAATATTACAAAAGCAAAGACGATAGAAGATTTGATGAAAACCCTAGCGACACTACATGAAAAGCCCTCCGCTTCAAACAAGGTATTTCTAATGAAGCGTTTATTTAATATGAAAATGGCAGAAGGTGGATCTGTTGCAGATCATTTAAATGAGTTTAATACTATTACTAGTTAGTTATCTTTTGTGGGTATCAATTTTGATGAAGAAATTAGGGCTCTCTTAATTTTGTGTTCTTTGCCTGAAAGCTGGAATGGCGGTGAGTAATTATGTTCTTGGATCTAGTACCCTAAAATATGATGATGTGATCGGTGTTGTTTTGAGTGAGGAAACTCATAGGAAATCCTCAGGTGGATCTACATCAGGAAGTGCTTTGAATGCACAAAGTAGGGGCAGAACAACTGAAAGAGGAAGTAACTCTGGAAATCATGGGAAATCAAGAGGAAAGTAAAAGGGGAGGAGGTCTCAATCGGGAGGACCAAATGATTGTTGGTACTATGGGAAACTAGGACACAAAAAGAAAGATTGCTAGAATCGAAAGAAAAATGAAGGAGATAAATTAGATGGAGACAAGGAGGAAAATGTGGTAAGTAAAAAATCTGAAGAGGATGCTTTGTTCTATCTTTAGAGAGTGTTGATTATTCATAGGTTTTAGATTGTGGTGCTTCATTTCATGCTACACCTCATAGAGGTTATTTCATTGATTATGTCCAAGGGGATTTTGAGATTATTTATTTGGGGGATAATGAACCTTGTCAGATTTTTGGAAAGGGAAAAATTAAGATTAAGTTGCATAATGGGAATCATTGGCTACTACATGAGGTAAGACATGTTCCAAGGCTAAGTAGAAATTGAATTTCAGCTAGGCAACTCAGTGATGAGGGTTGTATAGTTACTTTTAATGATAAAAATTGGAAGGTTTCAAAAGGTTCCCTTGTAGTAGCAAAAGGTGTGAAAGTAGGCACCTTATATCTTTGTATAGGTCATATTGTTCCTACCACTTTGATTGTTTCAGAGAAAAATGAATGTTCAGAAACAATTGCTGCAATTGAGCAAGGAGAACAAATAGCTATTGTAGATTCTGATACAGCGCTATGGCATAATAGACTTGGGCACATGAGTGAGAAAGGTATGAAAGTAATTCATTCAAAGAAAGTTTTACTAGGTCTAAAATGTGTTAATATGGATTTTTGTGAAAGTTGTGTGTATGGAAAACAAAAGAGAGTGAGTTTTGTAAAGACTAGGAAGGAAAACAAAAAGGAGAAATTAGAGCTTGTGCATACAGATGTATGGGGACCAGCTTAGGTATCTTTCCTTGGTGGCTCTCATTATTATATTAAATTTATTGATGATGCAACTATAAAATTATGGGTTTATTTCCTTAGACAAAAATCTGATGTATTTCAAACTTTTAAGAAATGGAAATGCTTGGTTGAAAATGAGACTGGTAAGAAATTAAAATGTCTCAGATCTGATAATGGTGGTGAGTATTGCAATCATAAATTTGAAGATTATTGCTCCATTAATGGTATTCATAGACAAAAAACTATTCCAAGGACTCCACAAGAAAATGGAGTGGCTGAACGCATGAACAGGACTATAATGGAGCATGCAAGGAGCATGAGGTTGCATGTTAGGTTGCCCTTACACATGTGGGTGGAGGCTGTCAATACTGCAGTATATTTGATTAATAGAGGTCCCTCTACTCCTTTGGGCTATGGTATTTTAGAGGAAGCATGGATTGGTAAGAAGGTGATTTATTCTTTTCTCAAGACCTTGGGTTGTGAAGCTTTTGCTCATATAGACTCTGAAAATAGAACCAAGCTAGAAGAAAAATGAAAGAAATGTGTTTTTGTTGGATATGACATTAATGAATTTGGTTATAGGCTTTGGGATTTTGAAAATCTCAAAATTGTTAGAAGTCGAGATGTCATATTCAATGAGGAAGTGTTGTACAAAGATCTGTTGCAACAACATGAGAAGAAAGAAGATGATTATGTAGTGCTAGATGATACTCCAAAAGCTGATGTTCTAGCCATTCCTCATGATGTGCAACAACTGTAACAAAAAATACCACACACACCATTGAATGTTAGATGGTCAACGAGGAAAATTAGACCTCCCCAAAGATTTTCTCCCTCTTTGTATTCTATTTTACTTATTAATGCCAGTGAACCTGAAAGTTATGATGAAGCTGTGCAGGTGGATACTAAGATTCAGTGGGAGTCTGCAATGAAAGATGAAATGGACTCTTTGCTACATAATAAGATATGGGATCTATGCAAGTTGCCTGCAGGTAAAAAGGCTTTACAGAATAAGTGGGTTTATAGGTTGAAAGAAGAGGAAGGAGGTAAGAAAAGATTTAAGGCTAGGTTATTGTAAAAGGATTTGCACAGAAAAGGGAATTGATTTTGATGAGATATTTTTTCCTATTGTTAAAATGACTTCTATTCGTACTATTTTAAGTCTTGTGGCTACTGAAGATTTGCATTTAGAGTAGTTGGATGTTAAAACAACCTTTCTTCATGGTGATTTGGGTGAAGAAATATATATGGCCCAGCCACGGGGATTTGAGGTCAAAGGTAAGGAGAACTTAGTGTGCAAATTGAAGAAAAGTTTATATGGCTTGAAGCAAGCACCTTGGCAATGGTATCTGAAATTCGATAGGTTTATGCATGAGCATGGCTATAACAGGTGTCATTTAGATTATTGTGTCTATTTTAAGAGGTTGGATGATGATAGCTACATTATTTTATGTCTATATGTTGATGATATGCTTGTAGCTGGGTCTAACATGGATCATATTAAGGGGCTGAAATGCCAGTTAGCACATGCATTTGCTATGAAGGATTTGGGGGCAGCAAAACAAATCCTTGGTATGAAGATTTGCAGAGATAGGAAGAACATAACATTGATGCTATCTCAAGCTGATTATGTTGAGAAGGTGTTGTAATGTTTCTCTATGGACAATGCTAAAGCTATCAGCACACCTTTACCTGATCATTTGAAATTGACTAAGAAGATGTGTCCCAAGACACAGGAAGAGGAGGATAAGATGTCCAAGGTACCCTATGCTTCAGCTATAGGAAGCTTGATGTATGCTATGGTATGCACTAGGCCAGATATTGCACATGCAGTGGGAGTCGTTAGCAGGTATATGAGTCATCTAGGATTTGAGCATTGGAATGCTCTCAAGTGGATTCTCCGATATTTGAGAGGAACATCCAATAAGTGTTTACACTTTGGGGGTTCTACTACTAATTTACAGGGCTATGTTGACTCAGATTTGGTAGGGGATATATACCAGGCATAGTACTACAGGTTATGTCTTTACTATTTGTGGGGCAGCTGTGAGCTGGGTTTCTAGGTTACAAAAGATTAATGCTCTCTCCACTATAGAGGTAGTGTATGTTGCTGCTACAGAGGCAGCCAAGGCGATGATATGGCTTTTGTTCTTCTTGGAAGAATTGGGACATCCTCAGAAGGATAATTATTTGTTCACAGATAGTTAGAGTGCCATTCATCTTGCTAAGAATTTAGCTCTACATTCTAAGACCAAACACATATAGTTGCGGTTCCATTTCATTCAGTCAGTTTTGGAGGATGGACAGTTAAAGTTGGAGAAGATACATACCAATGATAATCCAACAGATATGTTGACAAAGGTTGTAACAAGGGAGAAGCTGAACTCCTCTTCAGCTTTGGTTGGTATTTTTAGACTGAACATGAATAAAAGAACAATAGAGTCCAAGGTGGTTTGATCTAGTGGGAACCCCATGTGGTAGTGGTATTGCTATAGGGTCAGTCTCCAAGTGGGAGATTGTTGTTTAGTGTGGAGCTTGATCAGTCCCCAAGTGGGAGATTGTTAGATTGTGGTCACTGATCAGGAAAGTACTATACATACTTCATAATTAGTGCGGTTAAATTTTTTTTTTTTGGTACTATTCGCCAATCATTTTGGTACTATTCACCATTCATAGATTCACCACTAAAGTTATGGCTAATTATGGCCAAAATGTTATAATCCTAAAGTAGTTTAATACTTGTATAAAAGGGTTTAGGGTTGGGTATTTTTCATTATGTTGTGATGTGAAATTGGTTCTTGCGGCAATATTGAGCTGTAAGGGATTACAGATTGTAATAAAGTTGTAATCACTGGATTGTAATAAGATCGGACTTGCTGTTTGGTGGACGTAGCCTAGGGATTGGGTGAACCACATTAAATCTTGGTGCCTTGTGTTCATTTCTATGTGATCTATTATTTCTTGTTATTGGTTATATTTGCATGTAGTTTTTATTTCTGTTTGTGGTTTATCCTAACACTCACCTCACTATCTCACCTTTTCTGAAGAAGATGATCAAACTCTTAGTCATCCCCATAACCTTGCTCTCCACGTTGAAGTTCAAATCTTCCATACTCGCGTCTGTTGAGTCCTGATAGACAATGGTGTAGGATTAAATATTATCTCATTCAATGTGATACAACAATTGGGCATGTCAAAATTTTCCATTGATTCTAGATGCAAAATCACCATAAAAGCCTATGATGAGGTTGAACGACCTTCTAAGGGTTTAATTGTGCTACCAATCGGAGTTGGTCCAGTGGAAAAAGATGTTGTCTTCCAAGTCCTAGATATACCTCTTGCATATAACTTGTTGTTGGGGCGACCATGGATTCACGACATGCAAGCGGTGCCCTCTACTTACCATCAATGTATCAAGTTCCCATTCAATGGTACCAAGATAGTTATTCCCAGTGACAACTTGATGTCCATCAACACATTGTCTGTTGCTAAAATGTTGGTTCCACACAATTGCTCTTCACATGAACCAACACTGTCTTTTGCAAAGTGTGAACGAAAATTGAAAATGATGAGCCTTAGTATGGGTGAGTACACTCTGGACTCTATTGCTGCTCTTCCAATTTCTCCTCAGTCTTATGGGAAACCAACTATCACAAAGAAGCCTTATGCTTCTACTATGATGCTTTTTGGCACTTTTGTGCAATCATCAGTACCTCTAGAGGCATAAAAGGAAGAACAAGCCATTAAAGACTAGATCTACAGAGGAGAGGAAGATGAAGAAGTTACCATGACTACTCCTATTTCTCCTAAAAGATATGGCAAAGGCTATAAATTTTTGACAAAAATGGGCTATCAAGGTCATGGGTCCTTAATTGGTCATAAGAATGCTCTAGTTGAACCTTTAAGTCACACTCAAGGTTGTGATACTCGAGATACTGTTGGTTTAGGCTTTGGGCTAGAAAATGACATACCAACATGTGGTCAAAGACTACCCATATCTAGTGAATCAGAGGATGATGACCTCCCATGATTGCTAAGACTTTGTCCCTCTCACTTCCCTCCTTTGGGGAGAAGAAATATTGACCACTAATAATGATAAGGAAGTTTCCACTTCCCAACAACAGGAACCAGTAGAATCTACTACTGAGGATATGAACAGAGGAAGAATTAGAGAAAATATTGCTCTTCTCATAGCTAGGGATCAGAGTACAGATTCTCATGAGTATGAGTGGGAAAGTCTATCAAACGCATCTTGTGAGCTAGGGGTGGATGTAATTCATGCCTATGCAACCCAACCAAGTGTAGTTGAACGGTCTAGTATAGGGTCGGATGAGTTTGACTCACAACATGTCTCAATGGGTTACGCTAGTCCCTCTATGTCTATTTCTGAGTTGGACTCCTTTGCAACATTTTCTATAGGCTCAACTTCACAAGTCACCAGAGATGACTCCTTCCATATCAATCACATCGAAGCTTCCACCTCACTCTCACTAATTCACCCAAATCTCATAGATTGGTCTCTCCAAAATCAAAGACCTGAAATATAGTCTTTCCAAAATGATTATGAGATCACTTGTTACTTGAATGCCATTGAACCCGTCACTTCTTCCACCAGCGAATCCACGGTTAACATGACGAAATCAGATATCAAGTACCTCAGTCAAAAAATTAAAAGAAAAAATAAGTGGTCAGATGGTGAAAACCACATTGTGGTGGTGTCTGATCCCCAAAAAAGTAAAAACAAAAATGCATCTAATGGTAAAAACCTCTTTGAGGCACCTGCGGATGAGGTACTTGGTAGCCTGCCAAGCTATTTCCAAGAAAGATCTTCGGTCCTCATTGAACCTATGCAACCTATCAACTTGGATATAGAAGAATGTCCTAAGATTATTCATGTAGCTCAATCCTTGTCAACTGAGGAAAAGACATAGTTTGCTCAATTCTTCCAAGACAAGCATATCAACTTCGCATGGACATACTCTGATATGCCAGGGCTTGATACAGATCTCATCATGCATCACTTACCAATCTCCCTAGATGTGAAGCCTGTCAAACAAAAGTTGAGAAAAATGCATCCACATGTGGCTCTACTAGTCAAGGTGGAATTGGAAAAACTATTAAGTGTAAACTTTATCAGAGCCATTGATTATGCAGAATGGATTTCCAACATTGTACCTGTCTTTAAGCATGACAAATCTATCTAAGTTTGTACTAATTTTAGAGACCTCAATAAAGCATGTCCCAAAGATGACTTTCCCCTACCAAATATTGATATGATAGTGGACATGACTGCGGGTTATGACATGTACTCTCTCATGGATGGATTTTCTGGGTATAACCAAATCAAGATAGCTCCCGCAGACCAAGAAAATACAACTTTTACATGCGCATGGGGTACCTTTTATTGGAATGTCATGCCTTTTGGGCTTAAAAATGCTGGTGCTATATATCAAAGAGTAATGACAACCATCTTCCATGATATGATACATAAAAACATGGAAGATTATGTTGATGACACACTAGCTAAATCTAAAAAATGAGACACACATCTTGGAGACCTTAGTCTGATATTGGACCATATGGAACAATTTTAACTTAGGTTGAATCCAAAAAAATGTGCCTTTGGTGTCACTTTTGGGAAATTGCTAGGTTATATCATTTCAACAAAGGGCATTGAGGTTGATCCTAAAAGGGTTCAAGCTATCATGGATATGCCTCCCCCAAAGAATATCAGTTAGCTTAGAAGTTTGCAAGGATGTCTACAATCCATAAGAAGATTTATCTCTCAATTGGCTGATAATGCTCAAGCTTTCAATAAAAATCTGCATAAAGGATCTACCCATATTTGGAACAGTGACTGTCAATAGAGTTTAGATTACCTCAAAGGCTACCTGGCAAAACCTCCAGTTTTGATGCCACCCATCTTGAGAAAACCTTTGATTCTGTATACTTCAGCTATGGATTCTTCTCTAGGAGCATTTCTAGCCCAAATTGATGAGATGGGTAAAGAAAGAGCCATAAAATATATCAGTTGAACCTTGGTGGCTTATGAAATAAACTATACAAGTATAGAGAAGGCATGCCTTGCTGTAGTATTTGCCTCCCAAAAACTCTGACATTATATGTTGGCACATATAGTTCAGTTGACTGCTAAGATAGATCCTTTGAACTATCTATTAAGTAAAGTTGTACTCATTGGTCGTCTTTCCAAATGGATGATGATTCTTTCTAAATTTGACATTCAGTATGTCGAACGTAAGGCAATCAAAGGGCAGGCCATAGCTGACCAATTGGCTAACTTTCCACTTGAAGATACAACACCTATGCAAATTGAGTTTTCAGATGCCTCAATCACGTACATCACTGAGAGAACATGGATTTTTTTTTGATGGGTCTCATACTCAAAATGGAGCTAGAGCAAGTATCTTGTTTGTTTCCCCTCATGGATATACGATTCCCAAATCTTACAAACTCTTGTTCCCTTGTACAAACAACATGGCGGAATATGAAGCCTTATCAAATGGGATCAAAATGGCTCATGAATGGTGGATAACTGAACTACACATCTATGGTGATTCTCAACTTGTTGTGAACCAAGTGAACAATGAATATCAGACAAAAGATGACAAGTTGATTCCTTATAAAAAAATTGATAGATGCTGTAGACGCTTAAAATCGTCCTTAAACACTATATTAATTAATTTTAATATTACTCATGACATTGTAATTGATTATTAATTAATTAATTATATTGCTCACATTCTTCTACTTATTTAATTAAATTATTTTAATTAAATGAGTTCATTCTCCTAAGTATTTAAATTTAATTTAAATACTCCTAGCCTTAATGTGTTAAATTAATTTAACACATGATCCTCCATGTTTTTCTATTTTTAAATAAATTTTATTTATTTAAACCCTCACATCCCATTAATTCCTCTAAACCCATGATTAAATTAAATCTTATTTAATTTAATCTTAAGCCTAACCTAGAGCCTAGCCTATAACCATCATTTTCATTCTCTTAAGCCTAATTCTTCTCTAATCTCACTCAATCATTTCTAATCTTCTTCCTAATCCCCCTCATTAGCTTAAGAGTGTGCTCACACATGTGTGAGATGGCATGCCTACACACTCTCCTTTGCCTTCTTGTCTCCCACTCTTCTTCTCAAGTTTTCTCACACATGTGTGAGCAAACTTTGAATTCTTGACCATTGGCATGGCTTACATGTCACCTTATGTGGCATCTACATGGATGCCACCTCACCAAGCCCTCCCTCAAGCCTATAAATAGAGGCCTTGTCTCAAGCATTTGGCATCTCCCATTATTGCATTGTTACCATGCCATTTTGAGTCTTGAGTTTTCATGTTAGGGTTTTCATTGTAGTTTGAGTTTTCATAGAGATTTTTAGGTGAATACTAACCATTTGGTAGCTGGTTTAGCTTTGCAGTTGCATTATTGGTTTAATTTACATGCATTTTCTCATCTCCATTTCATTTACATATTAGTTTCACTTGCATATTTAGTTACTTTATTGCATTTCATATTTTCACCATTGAATGCCTACAAGTATGGCTTTCTCCATAGCCATTTCTTAAGGTGTTATTCATTTCATTGCAACTTAAGTTCATATTTCATTATTACTCATATTTGCACATCCACTCAAGAGATTCACTCCATTGTTGTGTTTGAGAGAGCACACCAAACATACCCTCCATCTTAACACACCAACAAGGCCTCTTATGGGTGCCTTTTTTGAGTTGTAGAGGTGGCTGAAAGATTGGTTCTGTTGGCTGCTTAGAGTTGCAAAACTCAAGCAAGCATTAGTTAGTCAATGTTCTTTCATTTTATTGAGTCTTTGATGCATATTTGAGTTTTTCAACTAATTTTTGCTTATTGATTCATGCTATCAATAGGTCATATTTTCTAGCACACATTTTGGCATGCCCGGTGGGACCCACATCCCTGATTTCATTCTAAAAATTTGCAAACAAACTTTGTTTAGTTGCAAAATACCACATTGTCGTCTTTGTTGGTTGCAACATCGTCTGCATTCTATCGTCTCCACAAATTAGCATCTGTGCATATTGGCGTCTTCGCATTTTCCCTATTTTTTCTTAAAAAATTCTATTTTCTCGTCTTCAAATTTTGTTTTATCGTCTTCGCTTCGTAGATTATCGTCTGTGTTGTGGACGCACTAAACTATCGTCTCTGCCTCCAAGATTGTCGTCTACAATTTTTTGGCGACCTTATTCTATCGTCTACACTTTTTTGGATACCCTATTTTGTCGTCTGCACTTTTTAGTGGCCTATTTTGTCATCTACACTTTTTTAGCAACTAGTTAAACTATTGTCTGCATTTTTTTGGTGACCTTTTTTGTCGTCTGTGATTTTTTTCATTTGCGTGTTATGTCGTCTGCACATTTTGTCGTCTGCAAATTTTTTTTTGCTTTAAAGTATAAATCAAATTTTGACTTTTGGTGGTTCCATAAGAATTGGGCCATTCTAAGCTTATTCATGTATAGAAAAAATAACAAAAAAAAGTTAAAATAATTTTTTTCCATACTAAAGCCTTCATTTTGGTATTTTTCTTGTGAGGCTAATCAAGTTTATTTTTTCTTACAGATTAAAGCATTTTAAACACCTAACCATATTTTTTTGTAAGTTTTTCTTAATATTTTATTGCTCTTGGGAATTAACCTTGAAAGACATAAAACAAACCAATAGTGATTTTTATCACTAAGGGAATTTGAAGTGATTTTTATCACTTAGACTCAAAAGTTAATAAACTTGTATGGCTTAATCACTTTCATTTGAATGGATGAATCTTAGCATAGAAAACATTTAGACTTGGTGTTTAAAATTGATATGAATGTTTAGGCTAACACACATTTAGAATTGGTGCTTAAAATTGACATGTATGCCTAGGCTAGAACACATTTGGATTTGGTGCTTAAAATGAAGTCACACACTCTTGAATGCCCTAAAGTAAATTGATTTTATTTTCAGCATATTTCATTTTTAGCATTTCATTTACACATGCTCGCTTTACTTTCTTGTTGACAAATTCATATTTTTCATTTATATTGGCGTCATTTCAAGTTGGAAAGAACATTGTATGCTTCAAACACGTGTGTCTTCAAAGCAGATTACAAAACCTAAAGCTTCATTAAGAAAGAACGTGTATCTTTTTAAACCTTGAGGCCACTTACGTATTCTCTCCCCTCACGCCTTTGGGTGCACAAGAAATAAGTGGTCTTGTTTTTCCTTTTAAGGAGGCCTACTTGGGGATCTCATCACCCTTGGGATGAATTCAACTCCCGTGTTCTAATGGAGTATAAATATCGGGAGGTGAATCGAAAGACACATCTCTTGGAAGAAAAATATTGTCACTCTTGGCTAAGCCCCAAAGAACTTTATACCTTTGGGAAGTGAATGAGAAGATTTGGGTTATTGTCTCCCCCGGCTGTGTGGCAGTATTTTCTTTCATCTACAAATTTGGGCCTCACGTACCTTGCATATATGGAGGACGCCCTCTATTTGATCCTTGTACATCCTAGTTGCAACCTTATAGGTTTGTTGGTGTGTTCTGCGTGCTTGAATGTTCAAAAACCTCCCCATTCAAAGGGGACAAACACCATCTAAACTTGTCTTGTATATATTTCCTTGTTTGATTTTGCATTCCAAATTTGAAAAATCCAAAAACATTGTAACACAGAAAAATCCAAAAAAAAAAAAAACATTTCAAAACATTTCAAAAACAAAAAAAAGAAGCTCTCATTTTCTCTATCACTTCTTCTATCCATCCATCCCATCATCATGATGTATCTCTTGTCTTAATTATTCAAATATTTCCTCAAAATCTTAATCATCTCTATTCATCCAAATCATTTCCTCATTTTTTTAATCATTCAATCAAATCCCTAATCCTCATCCTAATCATGGTTCATAATCCACATCAAGATCTAATTTCTTCATTCAATGATTCATCCTCATGATTCTTAATCCAATTGCTTGTCAAATTCATTCTTTTCTAATCAATTTCTAATTCAATCCATTTACATCTTCAATTCAAAATTAATCAATCTTTCTTCATCTATTCAAATATTCTTCTAATTTAATCTTCATAAAATCATTCTACTTTGGACATAGGAGCATGTTCATAAACATTGGACTTTAATTCAAATCTCACATTCACTTGCTCACAATCTCAAAGGGTTTTTATCAAATAAAATCAAACCCTCATCCAATCAAATCAATACAAAGTCCAAAGCTCCTAGTCCTAAGTTCATATCCCATCCATCATCCATCTTTCATCACTCTTCATCTAACATCTATGGATTTGAATTTGCTTAATCAAATGGTTGACAATCTTCAAAGATAATATGGAGTTCTGCCTCCTGTTCAACCTGTATATCAGATCCATCCTCAAAACTTCATATCCAACTCTCATCCATCTCATGTTCTTTATTCTTCTACCTTTGACAAGGGAAATCCACCTCATTATCCTTCACCTACATACAATTCCATTCATAGCCCACACAATTCCTCGAACATGAATACCCTTGCCATGGAAATGGAACAATTAAAGAATTATCTCTTAGCAAGCCAACAGAAAGAGGCCACCTTCCATGCCATGTGTCCTCTTCCCCCATGTTTTGAAGATCATAGTCCTCATGTCCCATCCAACCCCAACCCTCCAAGCAATTCCCTTCACAATCCTAATCCTCCAAAAACATCATCCCCACCTTTTAAGGGGTTTTTCACATCACTCTTGGCTAAGTGTAAAGAACAAGATAAAGAAATCCAATCACCCCAAGCCATAACCCCAATTTCATCTCAAGACCTTCCTCCAAAGCATGACATTATAGATTCCTCTCTAGATCCAAGCATTTATTCATCCCATCATTCCCTTATCCCTCAAGATCCATTTATCACTCCTAATCCATCTCATGATTCCCTTCCTAATCAAGATTAGGACATTCCATGTACCACCAATTCCACTCCATCTCAAGAGTTATCATTCATAGACCCTCCACTTCATGTAGAAGTTCCTTCCACTCCATCCACTAGCTCTCCTCCATGTCAATATCAAATTACTCCATCTCATGGTTCCATTCCCTCCACTACACTCAATGATCCTATTCCATATCATGATCCACTCATTCCATTACATGATCCCCTTTTTAGTTAAGATCAAAGCACCCCTTCAATTTCCTTTCATGACCCCCCTTCATCTCAAAAGCCTATTATCCCTCATAATACCCCTCATGATCCTAATCCTCCACATGATCCTATCACACCTATCCAATCCACTCATGAACTCCATATGCCTGGACTCACATCTTGTATTGAAAATGATAAATATCCCATTGAAGAAATTATGTCTCAAGATGTTGGTACCTCTTCCACTCCTTCCAAATCCATGATTATTCCTTCCTCACTGCCATCCATTTTAGGACCTTATATCCATATTCCCATTCCTTCCTCACTTCCGTCCATTCTAGGTCCTTATATTCCACCACCAAATCCTTCATCCCTTCCTTCCATTTTGGGTCCTTATATACACCCATCCACCATATCCATGTTTTCCCCTTCATCCCCTCATGCTCCTAAAGATCAACAAAGGCATACATCCTTGAATTCCTTCCAACATTCACCACCCATATGCTCTCCACCATGTTTATCTTCATGCACCCATACCATGGCCAATGGAAGCAAATTGAATGTTGAAGAAAAAGAAAATAAATTCAAAAATCCACAAAATCCAAAGGATCAACATGTCCCCTCTAAAAGATATGTCCAAGAAAAGAAAAATATGATCCAAATAAAAATCAAAAGGCCACAAAGGCTAAAAATCAAAATGAAAAAAATTTGTGGATACCAAAGCTACTTAATGTAGCAATGAATCTCAAAGAAAGATTCACAACAACATTCAATTTTTCTAATCCAAAGGCTTCCCTCATGCATAAATCATCCACGCTTCCATTTTTCAAATCCATTTTGGGTCCTTATATACCCAAATCCACTATTCCAAATCCATCATCTCCTTCATCCATTTTAGGTCCCTATATCCCAAAATCCACACTTTCTCCTATATATCCTCCACAATTTCCTCCTTTCCATCACCCTTCAAGGTGTGTGCCAATGACGATCTTTCCACCGCCTTCATCCACTCATTCACAAGTCTTTCGACCTAGCATCCATCAATCATGTCTTTCTCCCACCCCCTCCACCCCGTTAATCCAAACCTTTTCATAAGTCCTTGACCTTCATTCCCCAACCCATTTCATCCTCCATTTACTATCCTACCAACATCTATGAGAAACTAGTACAAATTCCTTGAAAATAACAAAGAAAAAAGGAAAAAGATATCAAGGAATACCATCCATGTAAATAGATGCTTGAGTCCTCCCTTCATTCTCCTATCATGTATCCATTGTCTTCCAATTCCACTTATCCCTCCATTCACTTTTCCTCTTCCACTTGCACTCTACACTGGGGGCAAACTCCATCCATACTACTCTGCCTTACATATCTTCCATACTTCCATCTACCATTCATATTTCATTTCCATATTTGATCTTGAATTTCACTTTCCTTTCATCCATCCATATCCCTTGCGCATTGTCCATCCATTTTCCTACATACTTCCATAATCCTTTCATATCTTTGATCTTGACATGCTATCCCTCTCTTGCATCCCATAGTCCTTGTCATGTTCATTCGTCCATTGTCCATCCATACTACTACATATTTCCATTCATATGTCCTTGATCTTGGTTATTCCTTCCATCCCATCCACTTCATATCCACATTTCATCCATACCCTTCATATCATTATCCCTTTTTCATACCCTCCCTCCCATTTCCCTTGTTCATTCCACTTTCATACCCATGCTCGTGATCCATACTAGAGGCACAACAAAAAAAAAAGATTATACATGCTTTGGAAGAGCACATGCCTTCCCATCCTCCATACGCTAGCCTTCATACCATCTTTCCCTTTTCATGCATCCTTTCCCACCATATTGTCTTCCATTTTCCTATCCTTGGTATGGGGCATTTGAGATCCTTTGAAACATGGTTCTTGGCTCCCCATTATTTGATACCATATCCTTTGGTCCTCCATATTATTCCTCCATTCAAATATCTCCACCCTTCCCATCCATTTACCATTCCTTGGTTATCCCTTGTCATTGGTTCTACTCTATTCCACCTTCCATCATTTTTTACCTTTTCCAATCCATTCAATCAATTCATTTCTCCTCTAATCTAATCATATTCCCTTCTTCTAATCATTTCATTCAAATCATTTCCATAATCAATTCTTTCATTTTTCCATTTATTTGCATATACCTTGATCAAATTTCTAGTCTTCCATTCAACACACTTTCCTCTATCAAACATTTATCACTTGCTCTCTCGCATTCCCCTTCCATTCCAATTCAATTCATCACTTATCTTATCATATCTTATCCAAATTCTTCTATTTATCTCATAACACTGAGCTTCAACCCATCAAATTGAACTTATCAAAAAGTGATTGCAAACAAACTTACACAAATTCACAGTGAGACTAAATGATTTAAGAACATTGTTCCTTTCACACTATTGCTAGTGAACAATAAAAAACATTTCAATACAATTCAATCAAACAATTAATTTTTGCCTTACAGGATGAATCCTTCCTACACAGGCTTAACAAATTTCACTATCAAAATCATGTTCATGGCAAGAACTGGGAATTGAATGACTACTTGGTCATAAAGTCTTTTTGATGATTTTATCTTTCTGTGTCAGCGATGGCCTCTCCATGTGTGCCTCGATCTTCACTATCTTGGTATCATTTGAATGGCTTAACCTGATTACACGTGTCATTTTGCAATATGATCTATTTTCATAATTCTTTAGACATCTTTGTCGGTTTTTGAGTTATGATTATGCATTGCTCACTACGCGCAATAGGTTAGCACACTTTCCACCAAGATCCCTAACAAGACTTTGGGTATGCCCAGACCTCTCTAGTGTGTATATGTCATTTGTTCCATCATGACTCTGAAACCTATATCTATTGTGTTGAGTGTCTAGTCCACGCAAAGGAATATTGTCATCTATGCTACTATAGCATTTGATGCATAACTCCTCTTGCAATATCAAAATAAGGTATGCTCTCCCATATGAACACAACTAAATCTCATGCATTGATGTAGTTAAGTTGCATTCAGATTAATCATTATCCACTTCACCCCGCTTCATGTCAAGCTTACCAACAAGTCATGGAAGGTCATCTTTTAAGCCTTTTCTCTTTCCCTTTTCCTTCTTGTGTCTATTTTCGAGAAAATGGGGCAAAATATATTCATTTTCACCCCATTTCCTTGAGGGGGCACTGTCCTCCCTTGTCGTCACTTCAACACAACTCCTAGCACTCCTATCCTTCTCTAGGGCAACCTATATATATTTTTCTTTGATATGATGTCGTCCTAACATCATATCAAAGAGGGGCAAAACGTAGATGCTTAAAATCATCCCTAAACACTATATTAATTAATTTTAATATTGCTCGTGACATTGTAATTAATTATTAATTAATTAATTATATTGCTCACATTCTTCTACTTATTTAGTTAAATTATTTTAATTAAATGAGTTCATTCTCCTAAGTATTTAAATTTAATTCAAATACTCCTAGCCTTAATGTGTTAAATTAATTTAACACATGATTCTCCATGTTTCCCCATTTTAAAATAAATTTTATTTATTTAAACCCTCACATCCCATTAATTCCTCTAAACCCACGATTAAATTAAGTCTCATTTAATTTAATCTTAAGCCTAACCTAGAGCCTAGCTTATAACCATCATTTTCATTCTCTTAAGCTTATTTCTTCTCTAATCCCACTTAATCATTTCTAATCTTCTTCCTAATCCCCCTCATTAGCCTAAGAGTGTGCTCACACATGTGTGAGATGGAATGCCTACACACTCCCCTTTGCCTTCTTGTCTCCCACTCTTCTTCTCAAGTTTTCTCACACATGTGTGAGAAAACTTTGAATTCTTGACCATTTACATGGCTTGCATGTCACCTTATGTGGCATCTATATGGATGCCACCTCACCAAGCCCTCCCTCAAGCCTATAAATAGAGGCCTTGTCTCAAGCATTTGACATCTCCCATTATTGCATTGTTACCATGCCATTTTGAGTCTTGAGTTTTCATGCTAGGATTTTTATTGTAGTTTGAGTTTTCATAGAGATTTCTAGTTGAATACTAACCATTTGGTAGCTGGTTTAGCTTTGCATTTGCATTATTGGATTAGTTTACATGCATTTTCTCATCTCCATTTCATTTACATCTTAGTTTCACTTGCATATTTAGTTACTTTCTTTGTTGTATTTCATATTTTCACCATTGAATGCCTTCAAGTATGGCTTTCTCCATAGCCATTTCTTGGGGTGTTCTTCATTTCATTGCAGCCTAGGTTCATATTTCATTATTACTCATATTTGCACATCCACTCAAGAGATTCAATCTATTGTTGTGTTTGAGAGAGCACACCAAACATACCCTCCATCTTAACACACCAACAAGGCCTCTTATGGGTGCCTTTGTTGAGCTGTAGAGGTGGCTGAAAGATTGATTTTGTTGGCTTCTTAGAGTTGCAAAACTCAAGCAAGCAGTAATTAGTCAATGTTCTTTCATTTTATTGAGTCTTTGATGCATATTTGAGTTTTTCAACTAATGTTTTCTTGTTGATTCATGCTCTCAACAGGTCACATTTTCTAGCACATAGATGCTCTAAGGAATTATTTTACCTTTGTAACATTCCAACAGATTCCTAAAGCATAAAACAAGGTTGCCGATGCTATGGCCACCTTAGCATCTATCCTCCAATTGCAAGAGCATGAATCACGATTTGAGTTCCTGGTGGAAGAACTACGTCATCCCGCCTATGATTCCTTAGATACCCAAGTGATCTACACTATCATAGGTCATGATTCCTCTCACTATGCGGCTATCTTCTCCTACCTACGTGATCAAGTTATCCTTGAAACCCTCACACACAACCAAAAATGCCAACTCCTCTGTAATGCTTCACATTACACTCTGGTCTCTGGTGACTTGTATAGAAAGGATCTAGATGGAACGTTGCTTAGGTGTTTAGAACTAGAAGAGTCTGAAAAGGCACTTGTCAAAGTCCACGGAGGCATTTGTGGGGCACATTCTAATGGCCTTGCAATTGCCCAAAAATTTCTTAGGACGGGTTATTATTGGCCCACCATGCGAGCTGATGCTATTCGCTATGTGAAGTTCTATCAAAAATGTCAACTCCATGGGAACTTGATACATACTCGTGGGTGAGAATTAATCGCTTCTATGACATATTGGCCATTTCAACAATGGGCCTTTGACTTGGTAGGAAAGATTCATCCAAGCTCATCCAGTGGACATAAATTCATCATCACAGTGACAGAGTATTTCACTAAATGGGTTGAAGCTGTACCATTATCTACTGCTACAGTGAAACATGTTGCATTGTTTATACCAAATCACAACGTTTTCCGATATGGTATCTGTTAGGATAAACCACAGACAGAAATAAAAACTACATGCAAATATAACCAATAACAGAAAAATAATAGAACACACAGAAAATGAACACAAGGCACCAAGATTTAATGTGGTTCACCCAATCCCTGGGCTACGTCCACCAAACAACAAGTCTGATCTTATTACAATCCAGTGATTACAACCTGATTACAATCCGTAATCCCTTACAGCTCAATACCGCCGCAAGAACCAATTTCGTATCACCACATATAAAAAATACCCAACCCTAAGCCCTTTTTATACAAGTATTAAACCGCTTTAGGGTTATAACATGTAGGCCATAATATGTCGGCTACCATGTCGGCTACTATTTATGAAGTATGTATAGTACTTTCCTGATCAGTCACCACAATCTAACAATCTCCAACTTGGGGACTGATCAGGCTCCACACTAAACAACAATCTCCCACTTGGAGACTGATCTTATAGCAATACAACTACTGCATGGGGCTCCCACTGGATCAAACTACCCTGGACTCTGCTGTTCTTTTATTCACATTTAGTCTAAAAGACCAACTGAAGCTAAAGAGGAGTTCAGCTTCTCCCTTGTTACAACCTTTGTCAACATATCTGCTAGATTTTCATTGGTATGTATCTTCTCTAGCTTTAACTGTCCATCCTCCAAAACTGACCGAATGAAATGGTACCGCAACTATATGTGTTTGGTCTTAGAATGCAGAGCTGAATTCTTAGCAAGATGAATGGCACTTTGACTATCTGTGAACAAATAATTATCCTTCTGAGGATGTCCCAATTCTTCCAAGAAGAACTAAAGCTAGATCATCTCTTTGGCTGCCTCTGTAGCAGCAACATACTCTGCCTCGGTAGTGGAGAGAGCATTAATCTTCTGTAGCCTAGAAACCCAGCTCATGGCTGCCCCACCAACAGTAAAGACATAACCTGTAGTACTCCGCCTGGTATCAATATCCCCAGCCAAATCTGAGTCAACATAGCCCTGTAAATCAGTAGTAGAGCCCCCAAAGTGTAAACACTTATTAGATGTTCCTCTCAAATATCTGAGAATCCACTTGACAGCATTCCAATGCTCAAATCCTGGATGACTCATATACCTGCTAACGACTCCCACTGCATGTGCAATATCTGGCCTAGTGCATACCATAGCATACATCAAACTTCCTACAGCTGAAGCATAGGGTACCTTGGACATCTTATCCTCCTCTTCCTGTGTCTTGGGACACATCTCCTTAGTCAATTTCAAATGACCAGGTAAAGGTGTGCTGACAGCTTTAGCATTCTCCATAGAGAAACGTTGCAACACCTTCTCAACATAATCAGCTTGAGATAGCGTCAATGTTCTGTTCTTCCTATCTCTGCAAATCTTCATACCAAGGATTTGTTTTGCTGCCCCCAAATCCTTCATAGCAAATGCATGTGCTAATTGGCATTTCAGCCCCTTAATATGATCCATGTTAGACCCAGCTATAAGCATATCATCAACATATAAACATAAAATAATGTAGCTATCATCATCCAACCTCTTAAAATAAATACAGTAATCTGAATGACACCTATTATATCCATGCTCATGCATAAAACTGTCAAATTTCAGATACCATTGCCGAGGTGCTTGCTTCAAGCCATATAAACTTTTCTTCAATTTGCACACTAAGTTCTCCTTACCTTTGACCTCAAAACCCTGTGGCTGAGCCATATATATTTCTTCATCCAAATCACCATGAAGAAAGGCTGTTTTAGCAACCATCTGCTCTAAATGCAAATCTTCAGTAGCCACAAGACTTAAAACAGTACGAATAGAAGTCATTTTAACAACAGGAGAAAATATCTCATCAAAATCAATTCCCTTTTTCTGTGCAAATCCTTTTACAACTAACTTGGCCTTAAATCTTTTCTTACCTCCTTCCTCTTCTTTCAACCTGTAAACCCATTTATTCTGTAAAGCCTTTTTACCTGCAGGCAACTTGCACAAATCCCATGTCTTATTTTTCAACAAAGAGTCCATTTCATCTTTCATTGCAGACTCCCACTGAATCTTAGTATCCACCTGCACAGCTTCATCATAACTTTCACGTTCACCAGCATCAGTAAGTAAAATAGAATACAAAGAGGGAGAAAACCTTTGTGGAGGTCTAATTGGCCTTGTTGACCGTCTAACATTCACTGGTGTGTGTGGTATTTGTTGTTGTAGTTGTTGCACATCATGAGGAATGGCTAGAACATCAGCTTTTGGAGTATCATCCAGCACTACATAATCATCTTCTTTCTTCTCATGTTGCTGCAACAGATCTTTGTACAACACTTTTTCATTGAATATGACATCCCGGCTTCTTATAATTTTATGATTTTCAAAATCCCAAAGCCTATAGCCAAATTCATTAATGCCATATCCAACAAAGACACATTTCTTTGATTTAGCTTCTAGCTTGGTTCTATTTTCAGAGTCTATATGAGCAAAAGCTTCACAACCGAAGGTCTTGAGAAAAGAATAACTCACCTTCTTACCAGTCCATGCTTCCTTTGGAATACCACAGCCCAAAGGAGTAGAGGGACCTCTATTAATCAAATATACTATAGTATTGAAAGCCTCCACCCACATGTGTAAGGGCAACCCAACATGCAACCTCATGCTCCTTGCGCGCTCCATTATAGTCCTGTTCATGCGTTCAGCCACTCCATTTTCCTGTGGAGTCCTTGGAATAGTTTTTTGTCTACGAATACCATTAGTGGAGCAATAATCTTCAAATTCATGACTGCAATACTCACCACCATTATCAGATCTGAGACATTTTAATTTCTTACCAGTCTCATTTTCAACCAAGCATTTCCATTTCTTAAAAGTTTGAAATACATAAGATTTCTGTCTAAGGAAATAAACCCATACTTTTCTAGTTGCGTCATCAATAAATGTAACATAATAATGAGAGCCACCAAGGGAAGATACCTAAGCCGGTCCCCATACATCTGTATGCACAAGCTCTAATTTCTCCTTTTTGTTTTCCTTCCCTGTCTTTACAAAACTCACTCTCTTTTGTTTTCCATACACACAAATTTCACAGAAATCCATATTCACACATTTTAGACCTGGTAAAACTTTTCTTGAATGAAGTACTTTCATACCTTTCTCACTCATGTGCCCAAGTCTATTGTGCCACAGCGCTGTATCAGAATCTACAACAGCTATTTGTTCTCCTTGCTCAACTGCAGTAATTGTTCCTGAATATTCATTTTTCTCTGAAACAATCAAAGTAGAAGGAACAATATGACCTGTACAAAGATATAAGGTGCCTACTTTCACACCTTTTGCTACTACAAGGGAACCTTTTGAAACCTTCCAATTTTTATCATTAAAAGTAACTACACAACCCTCATCACCGAGTTGCCCTGCTGAAATTAAATTTCTACTTAGTTTTGGAACATGTCTTACCTCATGTAGTAGCCAATGATTCCCATTCTGCAACTTAATCTTAATTTTTCCCTTTCCAACAATCTGACAGGGTTCATTATCCCCCAAATAAACAAGCCCAAAATCCCCTTGGACATAATCAATGAAATAACCTCTATGAGGTGTAGCATGAAAAGAAGCACCAGAATCTAAAACCCATGAATCATCAACACTCTCTAAAGACAGAAGCAAAGCATCCTCTTCGGATTTGTTACTTACCACATTTGCCTCTTTGTCTCCATCTGATTTATCTCCTTCATTTTTCTTTTGAGTCCAGCAATCTTTCTTTTTGTGCCCTGGTTTCCCACAGTACCGGCAATCATTTGGTCCTCTCGATTGAGACCTCCTCCCATTTGACTTTCCTCTTGATTTCCCACGATTTCTAGAGTTACTTCCTCTTTCAGTCGTTCTGCCCCTGCTTTGTGCATTTAAAGCACTTCTTGATGTAGATCCACTTGAGGATTTTCTACGAGTTTCCTCACTTAAAATAACATCGATCACATCATCATATTTTAGGGTACGAGATCCAGGAACAAAATTACTCACCGCCATTACCAAGCCATTCCAGCTTTCAGGCAAAGAACAAAAAATCAAGAGAGCCCTAATTTCTTCATCAAAATTGATACCCACAAAAGATAATTGACTAGTAATAGTATTAAACTCATTTAAATGATCTGCAACAAATCCACCTTTTGCCATTTTCATATTAAATAAACGCTTCATTAGAAATACCTTATTTGAAGCGGAGGGCTTTTCATACAGTGTTGCTAGGGTTTTCATCAAATCTTCTGTCATCTTTTCTTTTGTAATATTAAATGCCACCGATGGTGCCAAGCATAACTGAATGCTTCCGAGTGCCTTTCTGTCCAAAAGATCCCATTCAGCCTCTGACATAGTTCCCTGATTCTTGGCTTTTCCTTCCAACGGCTTCCATAAATCCTTCTGATATAAATAGTCTTCCATTTGCATCTTCCATAACTGGAAGTTCTGCCCATTAAACCTGTCAACCCTCAACTTACCCTCATCTGCCATCGCTCCCACTCAACTGTGAGACTCCCACTTAACCGTGAGACTTTCCTGCAGAGGATAACTGAAAGACAACCTTGCTCTGATACCACTTGTTAGGATAAACCACGGACAAAAATAAAAAATACATGAAAATATAACCAATAACAGAAAAATAATAGAACACACAAAAAATGAACACAAGGCACCAAGATTTAATGTGGTTCACCCAATCCCTGGGCTACGTCCACCAAATAGCAAGTCCGATCTTATTACAATCCAGTGATTACAAGCTGATTACAATCCATAATCCCTTACAGTATCCCATCCTCTATTGTTATAGACAATGGAGGGTAGTTCAAGAATAAGGACCTAAGGCAGTTGTGCAAAAAAGTTTCGAATCAAACAATACTGGTCCTCTATTTAGTATCCCCAAGGGAATGGCCAAGCTGAGGCCTCCAACAAAACATTGCTGAAAATCTTGCATCACACAGTTCATAAGTCTGGGAGAGATTGACATCTATAGATAAATCCAACACTTTGGGCCTATAGAACTACCATCTGTACTCCTATAGGGGCCACACCTTTCTCTTTAGTCTATGGCTCTGAGGTTGTTCTCCCATTAGAAGTAGAAATCCCCTCCTTGCGAGTCTCTTTACATGGGTTGATAACTGATGAAGGCCATAGAGCTATGTGGATACATGAATTAGAGACTCTTGATGAACACTGTAAGGTAGCTTTTGATCACATGAGAGCTTATTAGAAGCACATGTCTGCTCAATATAACAAGAAGGTTCATCTGCGTGAGTTTCAAGTTGGTGACCTTGTGCTTAGAGAAAATCCAAAAAATCAATAGCATAGGGAGCAAAAAGGAAAGTTTGAACCTAATTGGTTAGGCCCATACATTATTACAGTAGCATTTGGGTCTAGGGCTTATCAGTTGTCTACTCCTAAAGGTGAAGAACTAGTAGAACCTATCAATGTTCTATATTTAAAGAAGTTCTATGCTTAAAGGTTTACTGCTCAACTATCTTGTACATATCTATTATCTTGAAAAAATTCTAAAAAATGCAAAAGGTATAAATAAAATTTAAAAAAAAATAAAAATAAAAAATAAAAAATAAAAATAAAAATTGTACAAAAGAAGTAAGAATGCCACCTTTGATTCAAAAAGGGGCAAGAGATAACACTTTTGGACTTCCCTAAACAACACAAGGCCTTGAATGCTGAACAGGGTTGCAGTTGAATGGTTGATTTTCTGTCTCTGAGACAAATTTTGGTTCTTTGTGGCTTTCCATTGCAATTGATAGAAGATAAGAATAAGAGAAAGGGGTAGCATTTATAGTTGAATTATTTGGAGGTATTTGGTGCAAAAGTATTTGTTTATCTGGGGCTGAGAAGCTTATAGCCTGGACTATAGTAGTCTATTAGGTTGGTATTTGATCTAGAGTTAATTTCACAGATACCCAATTGACAAACACTTTGGGTTTTAAGTTCTACTCTGCCAATCAGTGGTTGCTCAACATTAGAAATGGATGGAAGTAGGGGTAGCTGGAGAGAAGGAAGGTTGTGGCTTAGAGGAAACATGGAGTCTAATTATGTATTGAGATACCATAGACATGAATTGCAGGAAAATCAATGCACATCTGTGCTATCCACTTTGGCCAATGATCTCCAATGTTTATTTTAGCCCTTAGTCAACCCACTGGGCATCATAAACTCCCTTCATTGCCTCTTTAGGTACCTCACATGGTCCTAGTTACCTCATATTCCACCAAATCTCACACACATCCTCTGTTTCACCCCTGTAGACCCAAAAAAATATCAAAAAAATTCAAAAATTGCCTAAAAATATTAAAAAATTGCACAAAAAGCCCAATACATTCAAAAGGGGGTAAAAATTGCCAAACATGGTCGTAAAAGCTCGAAACATTTAACACCACCCCAAAATTCCTCTCAATTTCTGATATTAAGAAATTGATATTAAGAAGAAGCGTGGTAATGTCCTGAAACATAATTCAAGGCTTAGGAAAATCTAACACAACTCGGATAGTAGAAGAGATGCCGCAAAGCCGACCATCACCTTCCTTCCATGCAGCCATTATTAATGTGAATCAAGAAGGATTTTTAGTCTTATTTAAGTTGCAGTAGCCATGATTAGTCTAACCACCTTCAAAAAATATATCAATGCTATCTTGAAAGCCTCGATATCCATCAGATTCTTTCATCTTCATATAGTTGGGGGCACAAAATAAGTAGGCGTAAGCGTAAGAGCTTGGCTACCCTTTTAGCACCCTTTTCAAGGCCCAAGTGTCCTTTTTGGACCCCTCAAGTGCCTTTTTATGCCCAAGTGCCTTTTTCAAGGCCCATCATTTCCTTTTTAGGCCCAAGCACCTTTTTCAAGGCCCATCATTTGCCTTTTTAGGCCCAAGCGCCTTTTTCAAGGCCCATCAATTGCCTTTTTAGGCCCAAGCACCTTTTTCAAGGCCCATCATTTGCCTTTTTAGGCCCAAGCACCTTTTTCAAGGCCCATCTATTGCCTTTTTTTGCCTTTTTAGGCCCAAGCATTTTTTTCAAGGCCCATCAAGTACCTTTTTAGGTCCAAGCGCCTTTTTCAAGGCTCATCAAGTGCCTTTTTTGGCTCAAGCACCTTTTTCAAGGCTCATCTGGGTCAAAGCGTCTTTTCCAAGGCCCTATTTCATCTTTCTCAAGGCCCTAGGCATCCTTTTTGGATCAAAGCACCTTTTTCAAGACCTTATTTTTCCTTTTTCAAGGCCCCAGGCGTCCTTTTTGGATCAAAGCGCCTTTTTCAAGACCTTATTTTTCCTTTTTCAAGGTCCAAGGCATCCCTTTTAGGCCCCCAAAACATCTTTTTTGGGTCAAAATACATTTTCAAGGGCCTATTTTATCTTTCTCGAGGCCCAAGTGTCCTTTTGGACCCCCAAAATGCCTTTTTATAGAACTTGAGAATGTTCATCTTAGTGCACACTTAGAGAAACATCCCAATGTTGGCCTTGTAATCATCTGTAAGAGCTATTAGTACACACAAAATTACACTTTACACACTATCGCTCTTCAAATGTTATGCAAATTTGTAGACATTCAGTTCCTCACATACAAGTAAAGGTTTTCCCTACTCCACAGATTGTATTATTCACACTTTTACAGAAATTACCTTTACAATAATCTTCAAAAATTCCAAAAACATTCACATATTCTTCAAAAATTCCAAAAACATTCACATATTCTTCAAAAATTCCAAAAATGTTCACATACTCTTCAAAAATTCCAAAAACATCCATATATTCATAAAAAAGCTTACAAAACATTTAAAACATTTTTCAATAAAATCACAAGAACATCCACCTACGACATGAGATCGCCACAATCCACTTGAACAAATACTTCCTACCACATGATACACAAAGTCACAACATGAGTACATTGCTCGTCAATGTCCTCCTTGTGGAGGTGGGGTATTTGGGTTTCTAGTTGGGGGTACTCCTATTTGTGCAGTCCTAGATGATGAAGCTCCTCGTGTCAGTCTTGCACCTTCCTAGATTGTATCCATTAGAATCGGGATATGGCCGCATCTCAACAAAGTATTCATCTGAGTAATAAACATCCTATCTGAGAAGGATATTCCTCTCTTGTGCTCTAGAGGGACTGATTGATGGTACAATCCCATGTAGTACACTGCCTCTCGTGCTAGCTTCTCTGACTTCTCCCTCACTTCATTCATGTCTGCTCACAATTTTGCTACCCCAGCTACTGTCATTGCCTGTTGATCAATATCTCATTCTATCTTATATGTATTCGCAGTCATCTTCCATGATTCCCTCTCATGCTTTACTTCATGCATCTGGTTCATGAAGTGGGTTATCCTTACATTAACAACATTTAATTGATTTGTGATTGGTATGCTATGGCATTAGTCTTTGCCATTGTTTCTCTAAATGCTTCCACCTAAGCTTGTAACAACACCATCTCATTGCGAATTCATTCCACCGTCGCCCGCTCTGCTGCCAGAGATGTCTTTGCAGTTTCTGCCCGCACTCATTCTACTGACAATGCTGCTTCCATACACTTCACTTCCTCCTGTGCTTTGTCTTCTTGAGCTCTTTCAATCAAACCTTGAAAGAACTCTGCATCTTTTTTTGCATTATTAGCTCGCTTTGTCTCTGCTGCCAGTTCTTTCTTTAGCTCCACTTCCATTGCCTTGGCTGCATCATGAACTAGTGGCAACACCACACTAGGTTGTGCTTCCTTAAATGGATGAAAGGCAGACCTTAGAGCAACACTTGTGTTCTCCTCAAGGATGTTGGTCATACCCCCTAAGATGTTTTTTGCCTGCCTCCATGGTGATGCAATAGGCTTTAGCACTAGTCCTTGCTCCATATCTTGAGAAGGCTCCTCCATTGACATTTGCTCCTCTGCTTGGCTATCTGTGAAATTGATATGCACATCTGTAGTATCACTAAGTCTCTCCAGGCTTGGTGATCTTGTTTCCTTTGCTAGTTTCTCTTTCTCCATGAGTTTCTTTGCACTCTCTGCTAATAATTGAAGCAAGGTAGGGTCCTTTGCATTGTCCTCCATTGGACCCTGGACTGGTAGCTCCACTTGGCTTGCTCCAACCACTTCTGGGTTGGATCTACCAACCCTTTGATGAGATGATGCTCCTCTTGGTTCTGATTGCTTCCACTTTTCTCTTCTCTATCCCCTTCACCCCATTTCATCCACCAAGCTATCACTTCCCTGATCAATCCATCCCCCCTTTCCAGTATCTACCATCTCTGGTTCTTGTTGCACTTTATCTTGAGCGCTAGCCATGACTATAATAATTCACAAACTTTTTTTTACTTCACTCCAATTTCTCAAGACTACTACTAATCTTGTAGACTTGTGAATTGGTTCACTCAATGTAGCTACTCATTTATAGAAACAATTCCACATACATTGTGGCCTCTACATGTCATTTCATTCATCTTGTTATTACAATGTGTCAAAGTAATAATGGGAGTAGGTGAAGTTGTCCGTTGATTTGTCAATATTAACTTGGGCAGTTGTGGACAGGCATCTCACATATCCTTTGTTATTATACTTTTAACTCGATTTGTCCTTTAGATACTGAACTTTTCATGATACAACATGATTTTTTGATTTCCACTATCCTTTAATGGTCCAAACCAACTCCCACTTTTGCTTTATTCAATAGGATAAGAACAAATTTCACATTGTTAAATACTATCACACATTGTTTTGCAATACACAAAGACTATGTGATGTTTTCTTTTCTTTAGTCCCATGTCTCTTACCACTCAATGATGTTCAAAACTAGAGGAGGAAAGACTATGGGATATGATCATTTTTTTTTTCTTGATGGTTTAGTTCCAATGATCTGACGAATCCATATAAAAGGGGTGTCTACCATAAGAGCCTCTATCTTGTGTTGGATGGCCGTGAGTACCTCAACTCATTTTGTATGGACACTTTAGTGAGTTTGGTTCTTCTCCTTGCTTGTTGGAGTGAACTCTTCATGCTATAGTAAATACTAATACTCGTCCTGTTAAGTGAACATATGGGTTACTGCGAGTATCCTTCACAAACATCTATCTTAGGTTACGAATGCAAGGGTCATTGCGGACAAAAAACTTCCTGATTACTTAGCATAAGAAGGATCTCTCACATGTCTGGTGTGCTTGTTTGCAAGAAACATTCTGGTCATCCTAGCCTTTATGCTTTGATGCTTATGTTCCCTTGCTAAATTAAAAGGGATATGTGTTCTGGTCATTTTGGCTTCTTGTGCCTCAATGCTTACACCTCATCTCGACATCCAGATAAGGTTATATTCATATCTTCATAGCTCATGCTAGTGCTGATTGTATGATCTTATAAAAGCTCGATGATGAAATTAGAGTCTAAATATTTTGTACTCCTTGCTAGTAAACCAATTTGCATATTCATTTGCATAGTCTTGCATTCCTTCATGTGGGGAGAGCTCTCTCTTTATCTTTTTTTAGACATCTTAGCTAATTGCTTTCAGCTCATCTTTTACTTTCTTCTTGATCATGTCTTTTCAATCTCTTGATCTTTTGCTTCACCTCATTGATATTCTATCATCAAAAGGATTAACCCTATCATCACAACTATCTACCCTTTTGTATCTCTTATTATTTTTGACCTAGCTAATTTTTCCATCCCAGATATGTTGTCGGGATCAAAATCAAAATTTGAGTTTATCTTTCGACTCAAAATCACATTTTCACATTCTACCTTCTTCTTTGCAGTTAGTTGATTGTTGGAGGTCTAGTCCTTGAATCTCCACTGGGACGTCTTCATTCCTCCATGAATTCACCATTACCATGCTTCATGTCTACTTCAATTCACAACTTTCACCTCTACATCATTATTTTTGATTGATTTGACCTCATTTTCATATTTCATCATTCATGGTCAACTCTTGTTAACTTGGGGCATTCCATCCTTTCTTTATGGTAAACCTTTGGTTCTAATCACCTATTTGTCATTGTGGACTTTGCTATATCTTGATTTGCTCATATCTTGCTAGTTTTTGCACTTCCTCTCTACCATTTCCATTTTGATCTTGAGGGGGTAGACATAATCTATCATTACTATGCTTGACAACATTTTCTCTTTCAAGGGCATATGCTTGACCATCTCCATTTTCTCTTGATCTATCTACTAGTGTTCTAGACTATCGCTATTAGTTTGGTCACTCAGTGCTTGCTACATCCATCACTATTATAGTCTCTTTATTCTTTACCTGCATGTGTTCCCATATCAATCACACATTAGTTAGAGAATGACTTCATTCTTTGAAGTTAGAGCTATCATGGCTTCTTCATTTGATGTGTTCCCATATCGATCACATATTAGATGAATAATTTTAAGCTTTTTCTATTCTTTGACCACATGTGTTCTCACATCAATCACACATTAGTCAAAGAGGGGTACATGTAATCACCTAAAAATGGTTACCTAGACCGTAAATCCCCTTCTAGCATTTATTGCTAATGTTATCAAGTGTTTGATCACAAAAATAAAGTAAACTCAATTTATTTGATTTTAACCTATAATTTGACCATCATATTCTAAAAGCATATTTGATTAAAAGAATTTTCTCCCTTTTATTTCAAATATAATTCTCAAAAATCCATCCACACATTTCTTATTTCATAAATAAAAGAAATACATTTTTTGTCTACAAATGAGCCCTCTATTTTGACAAAATATTTTGTCTACACATGAAGGTGTAATTTTCCATGTGTAGAGCCTTCTATTTTGACAAAATATTTTGTCTACACATGAAAGTGTAATTTTCCATGTGTAGAGCATTCTATTTTGACAAAATATTTTGTCTACACATGAAAGTGTAATTTTCCATGTGTTGAGAAGCCTCCCATTTTGACAAAACAAAATCATTTTTTACAAAAATACATAATTTTCTATGAGTGGAGCATTTTATTTTGACTAAGGACATTTTAATGTCAAAAATTAGGCAAGGATTATTCTCCACCCTTGATTAACCATTTCTTGTCTTTTGATCTCAACCATCCAATTTTCTTTAAAAAGAGGGCTCTCCGCCCATATGAGGACACACTCTTGAATATTGTTATGCTACAGTTTTTCTAACAGGTTTTCTTGGAGCTTTTGGAGAACTTCTCATTTCTTGTCTCATTCTTTCATCCACTTCATATTAGTCTTAAGATCATATTGCACGTTAGTGTAGTTTCTTTGCAAATAGTTAGATCACATAGCTTAATAGTTGGATTTGTAACATTTCCATCTTAGATCACATAGCTTAATAGTTGGATTTGTAACATTTCCATCTTGTTTTAGCATAGCTTGCATTACACATCTCATCCTAATATAGTTTCAATTTTGCATTGCATGATCCAAGAGTTCTTTGACACTAGCACTCTTGCTCTTGTCTAAAGAATCTGCCATTTTGTGGTTTACTAGAAAGGGCTACATTTATAAGGCTTAGTTGAGAGCTCTTATATGATCATTTGTATGCCCCTTGCACTCCATGACTAGGGAGCTCTAAGTCAACATTTGAGTTTTCCAATCTATGCAGAACCTCAGATAGAATGGTTTAGAGAAGTGTACCTTTTCTAGTGTACATCAAGAAGGTGGGTGGAATTAAAGTGATTTTGGAGGGTGACTTTGTGGTAGTGGTTCAAGATTTAAGAAGCAATCTTATCTTAGCTTGGCACTTAGGAAATTTGTTGTTTTGTGTTAGTGAAGAGTTAAAATCATTGGAGGAATTTAAAATCATCCATGTCTATAGAGAAGCCAATAAGGAAGCTGATAAACTTTCAAAATGGGCAGCTAAGTGTTTGGTAGAAGGGTCATTTTGGTTTGAATGGTGTAGCCATTAGGAGTGAGTGTTTGATAATTATTGATGTGATTCATAATGAAGTTTAAGTAATGGGGAAAATGAGTGAATGGAAAATGACGTAATCAAGGACTGTCAGGACAAGGCAAGTTGTAAGGTATGGGAGATTCATTATTAATGCTCATATGATGAAAAGACACACAAAAGCAGATAGAATGATTATTCTTTTTGGTGATTAGAAGGAAGTGTAAAAAGGAGACTACTGACATGATATAAATATAGGAGCTGAAAAGGAATTTATTAACAAGCCGAACAATAATTTTTAAATTAAGTGAAAGTGATAGAAAATAGTGAGAAGAATATGAAAACTACCTTCACTTTCAAAATTCCAAGATAACAAAAGGAGTTGTATGGCCTGATTCAAAATCAAAGGCTGAGGTTATTGCTGAAGTGCCCAATACAAGGAGTCTTGGAGGTAGTAAAAGAAATGGTGGGGGAATGGCTTCAAAATTCCACCCACCATTGAAAATAAGTATAGATATAGCTACAATGATAATGACATGGGGTCTAGAATTAGAATTTCCAATAAAGGGGGTGGAATGGGTAATAAGAATGTTATTATCTATGGATTTGATTGTTGGGATTGAATGTCTACTGGAATAGGCATGGTCAAGACAAGGGTTTGATTAAGGTGAGTCTTTTGAAAATGAAGAGGAAGGCAAGACTCAAGGAAAATTTGGTTTTGTCTGGTGGCTAACTAGGAAAGATAAAGAAGCTTACAAAGAAAAGATCAAAGTAGCATGGTTGAGAATGATGGAGGAAATTTTTAGTTTTAGGGATGGTGAGGGAAGGAAGGTAACAGGTTTTCTGGTTGCTCATCCAAAGCATCAAAGGAGTGTAGAAAGAAGGAGAAGCCATCGGGTGGTGAGGGTTCAATTCCCATTAAATGTGGAAGATTGAATTACTGAGGGAATGTCCTATAGTTTTGGTTTTTTGAATGATAAAGCCAAGAAAGGTTATGAATTTTGTTTTTGTATAAGGAAAAGAGGGTAAAATGTTTAAACAAATTTTGACAGGGCTAAGTTTGAAAAGATGATCGGTTAAGGGCATATTTTGGGAAGTTTTGGGATGTTGGTCTTTTGACAAAGGTAACTAATGGTTTTTCTCCAAAGGAAATCAAAAACATCGACATAAGCAAAGAGGTAAATGTGCGAAGTAATAAGTGCATGTAGATGTCGAACAGATGCAAAGGAAGGATAGCTGGCAAAATTATTTAAAGATTATTGCATATTTTGGCATGAATGAATTTTGATGTGAAAATTATTTATAGCCCATTGAAACGGGCATTAGATGTATAGGATTTAAGTTTAGTGGAAAGTTGTGGAGTTCTCTAGTTGTAAAAGGGATTGTAAGGAAAATCAAGAAAGCTTATGTAAGGACTTTGTAAAATTTTTTATATTAATATAATGAAATATTATTACCATCCAAAAAATAATTCACCAAATTTAACCAACTTAAAATTATTAGAAATTCCACTTAGTAAACACAATAAGCTTAATCAACCTTATGCCAATAAATAAATTTGCACTTCCTATATTGAATACTAGCTCCATTTATTGAACATTTTTAACATGTAAACAAGAAATTAAATGAAAAACATTCATGCACACATAAACATCAATATTTTTAATGCAAAAACATATTTGGGGTAAAAACCACTTGGGAATTGTCACCCAAAAATAATTCACTCTTCTAAAGTGAGCTCAGTTAAGAGCCAACCCTATCAAAGGTTATAAGCACACTTGCTAGGTGTGACCCCATTAGGGAATTTTCACCAAAGATCATCTAGACCTTGTCACCCTTTAATGAGTGAGCTATCTAAAGGACTTGTGTACAAACATTTAATGGAATGTCACCTTATAAAAATATTTATAAATAGAATGATTAAGTCCGCTCAGTTAAGAGACTTTTTGCTACAATGGTTAGAGAGTAACAATGAAATGATTTGATAAATATGCAACTCACTTTGCTTGTTTAGATCTCCATTCTACTCATATTAATCCTTACTGACTGGTTATCACATCAACTCTTCACTGTACTTTACTTTACATTTCAGATCTTCTCAGTATCTACTTCTTCAACAACTTTGCATCAACTTAACTTGAAGATGGACTAGCAGTGTTTTCCTTCTTGTCTCTTCCTTAAATAAATAGATTTTTGTTGCTTCATCTTATTCATTAGGGTTTCCATGAATTTCTCTCATCCAAATGATCATTAACAACCTTAGATACATTGAATTGATGCTAGGTAAAGTATTCTTCAAATCTTTCTAGCTGTAACTTCATCTTGGAACTTGAACTTTTCTTGGATCTCAAAACATGTCTTAAATATTTACCATCAAATCTTTCCTTAACTATTCCAACTATTGATCTTGCTAACTAACTTTGTCCTTATCTAAAATCTTCTAGAATAGTCCCAATCTTCACTTAATGTCATCTTTTACTTGATCTTTCACAAATTATTCTTCTTTATCGAATTGTGTTCTTCCTTCACTAAACACATCCATCACTTAGTTAATACTATGCTCAGTTAAAAATAGACTTGCTTAGTTACCATCCTTTCTTAGTTATCTCTTCTACTCAGTTAATACTATTCTCACTTAACCTTCCACTTTCTCGTCATTTACCAACCACTAGTTCTAGCTTGGTGTAACTTACTAATTTCTTATTTTTTCACTATCCAACTTTACTCCTTTCCAAATGAAATTTCTTGAAAATTATCTAAAAACTTCATCAAAACATGTAAAACAATCAAACAATTTTTATATTCTCATAGACCAATTCATCAATTTCCCAATTTGGTTCACAAACTTAACATCACTCCTATATCTCATCTTTGATCTTTGCATTCTACTTTTCTATCCAACATCACATCCTTTAGATAATTTAAAACTTTCATGAATCAGTATTCTCAATCATTTTGACATCAATGACACCATAAAAATTGATCTAACTCTTTTGCATACAATTCATAGCTCAATTCTGACTTTGTTCTTCATCAACATCACTTTCATTCACCAGCATCAATTATGTCCAAAATTATCCCCCTTTAGCATTGATGGAAACACATTGTGACATATACCATCCAATACCAAAATTCATCATATTCTCAAAAAAACATCTCACTTATCAATAAGTCTCCTTTTTTCTTAAAACACCTGCTTGTTCCCTTGGTGTTCCAACCAAATATCCAACATCTAATGAAGCTTGTAAATACCTCTTGTACAGCTTGTAAATCTTGTACCTCAGCTTGTAAATATTGTACCAAAGCTTGTATCATACCTTGTAAATCTTGTATCATCCCTTGTATCATAGCTTGTATATCCAAATCTTGTCCAAAACTTGTACCATATTCTAGCTTGTAAATAATCTTGTATCCTAGTTTGTACCCTATCATGTGCACACACAAATCCTACTTCACTTAAGCTTTTCACAAAACCCTCAAATTATCCAACCATCCATCTATCACACATTGCAAACATCCAACACACTCTAAAACATTTCCATCTCACAAACCCAAAACATGAACAACCTTGTACATTTGTAACATATCTTGGTCTGTCAACTTGTACCTCCTCTTTTGCATAGTACCATTGTATCTATCTAAATTTCATGTCAGTTCATCCTTGATTAGCCTCTTGCACACATTGCAAAAATCTTGGTTAGCTATTCCAATGCATCCTTTAGCTAGATCTCCTGTCATCAAAGTGTTATCCTTCTCAGTTTAGCTTGCCAAGTGCATCACTCATCTAAATCACCTAGCTTAGGTGCTCTCTGACAGATCCTTGTAGGATATAGCTTTCCTCATGTCCAATCTTGGTCCATTAGTACCTCGTCCTACCCATCTCATTGGAAAATGGTTCTCTTTTGGATTTTTGCTTTCTTTTGATTTGGAATCTTCCCTTTTGGGTCTTGAAGTATCTTTTCCAAGCAATCTTTTTGTTCCCTCCTCAAGGTTGTCACAATCTTCCATATCATGGTATGCTGCGAATGGGGCATTTTGAGCATACGGTTTTGATCAAGTCTTTCATTTGTTTCTTTTTTGCTTGTGGGTTACCTAGTGTCGGTTCCACGCTGTTTCCTCTGAGTTTCATGTGTGATGCTAGGGCAATCCTTGTGTGTTTGTTTTGAGTCAATCTGTTAGTCCTCTGGACGGTTGGTGACACGACCTTGATGTTCTTGGTAACCTTGGCAATTAACCAATAGTCCTATAGCAAATCTAGTGCTCAACTACATGGTGGTACTTCTCTTTGAAGTATCCCCCTGCTCAAAAAGCTTCAATGGATTCCCTTCATCTCCATTATCCCCCTTCTATATCCTACATCTGTCTCTCCTACCCCAGCTTGTGCATCAGTATCTCTTTGAATCAATCATCAATCTTAGCTTTAGGGATCCACAATCTTAGTCTTAGGATCCACCAATCAAATCAATCCACCAAGCCTCATCTTTCAAGATCCACAATCCTAGTCTTAGGGATCTTCGAAACCCATCTCTCGCCAATCTAGCTCTTTGAAATCCTATTGCATCAGCTTTATCATCCCATCATCCATCTCCCTATCTTGGATTCCTTTTTATAACGCTCTGCTCCTTCATCCTCTCCCCAATCTTGAAAGTCTTAAGCTTATTCACTCTTGTGCTGCTGATTTTCCCCTTTATCATTCTCCCATAGTGAGAGTTTGAGCTAACTAAACCTCTTCTCTTAAGCCACTCTTCGTCCTCCCACCTGCCAAGATTTTTGTACTTTTCAAAAAGCCGTCGAGCCTCGCTTTCTGTCCCCACCACCTTCTTGAGGGGGCATCTCGCAGTCCATTCTCTCCTCTTCTGCTCTAGCCTTGGGCATCTTATTTTCTTATCTTTGATGCCATGCCACTTGCGGCATCACATCAAAGAGGGGCAAAATGTAGACACCTAAAAATCCTTTAGAAAATAAAATATTTTTATTTTTAAAAAAAAGTCCCTGATGACATCATCATTAATTAATTAATTAATTTTTTATGCCATTAAATCCCTTTATCTTAATTAAAAATATTTAATTAAGGAATCCCTCCCAAAAATGTTTAAATCTTATTTAAACATTATTTCCTTATTTATTAATTATTTAATTAATAAATTGACCAAAAATCTCAAAATAAATAAATAATTTATTTTTTGCCCAAAACTTAGCCAATTTCCTTAAGACCACTAACCTCTTCCAAAATCTTTTAATCCTTCTTTAATTTTGATTAAAGGCTAATCCCATCATTTCCTACCCCTAATCCCAACTCAAAATATTTAATTAATATTAAATATTAATCCTCATGTTTATTAAAAATATTTTAATAAATATCTCCTCAACCCAAACCCTTGAAATAAATAAAACTTTATTTATTTCTTAAAAACCTGATTTATCCTTATCCCAGGAAGTTCTAGACTCTTCTAGAAAGTCTTCGTCCTCATCCAAAGCCTAGACTCTTCTAGAAGATGTCAATTCTTATCTTTGACCCTAATCTTAATCCCCTCCCTAACCTTGTCACATTCCTTAAACGTGGGTTAAGACTTGCTAACCCAAGCCAAAGCCAACAAATATCTCCTCCTTCAGCCACCCTCATTAAATGCCATCCACTTGCCCATCTCTAACAAGCCTAATCTAATCTTAACCCAAGCCTAATCCAAGCCTTAATCATTTGCACATTCCTAAGTCAAGCTTAAGACTTTCTTAATCCAATCCAAGTCAAAATATCTCAACTCTCTCACAAATATCCCAACCATAAAACTTTATGAAGTCCACAAAGCCATAAATGACTCTTATAAGCCCATTCATTGCTCTTACAAGCCATTATGAGGGTCTTTATGAGCTTTGAGCCTCCTTTGTTGACCCCTCAACCCCTCTTGCTCTAACCAATCACCCTGTGACATGTGTCACTCTCTGATTGGCTGTAAGAAAGCACAATCCATGTGCTCTCCTCTCATTCAATCTAAACCTTCTATAAGCTTTCTCCCATCTTTGCATCCTAGCCCTTGATCCCTCAAGCCCTTTCCCTTTTTAAGAAATCCTCTCCCAAGCCATTTTAACACAATCTAGAAAGTAAAGCCATAATGCCATTTTGAGAAGCCATTTTTTATATCAAATCCATTCACCAAAATCTATCAAAAATCCTCCATTGAAGCTCATTTGAGCATTTGAGAATACGTACATAATCAAGCCATCTTAGCTATTAGACACACCTCTACATCAAGTGATCATCCTCATTGAGAGAGCCTATCCATGGCTCATATTCTCATTTGAGGACTTCACTTTGTCTCTCATGAAGTTATGTTAAATTAGTATGCAAATGCTTTTTGATTGTTTAAATTTAGTATTTCTAACATACTAAAGTAGCATATACAGTTTGGCATGCCCGGTGGGACCCCACATGGGTCATCTTCATTAAGTTTTTTAGTCAAGTTTTGTATGTCATTTGCTAATTTTGGCTAATTTTGCTTGTTTTTGTGATTGGTAGGATTGTATAAATTGGTTTTGTAGGTCCACACGAGCATGAAGAAGACAAGGGAACTCATAGTCTATCTCATAGTGTTTGCAGATTTTTCAAGCTTATAGGTGGACGGAGCACTTGGAATTCTTCTTCCTCTTCTTGTCTATATTCTTCTTCTATTCCATCTACTTCTTCTTCTTCTTCTTTTTCAGGGATCTTGGCCTTTTTTTTTAAGGAAGCAAAATCATACACACTTTTTTTTAAGTGCTTAAAATGAACCCCCAAATCATACTTAAATCCATTAAAAACTAAAAATTTGTAAAAAAAAAAAATCTTTTAACAAGTGAAACTAAACCAATCCAATCATTTGCATCCTTGCAACATCAAGGTTTTAGATGCATTCATGCAAAGTTAGGAACAATTCATTTTTGAAAATTAAAAAAAAACTTCAAGTTTCCATTTCAAAAGGTTCAAAATCAACACTAAGTGTACACTAAAATCTAAATCAAACTCAAAGCATCAATCAAGGATAAAATGAACCTCATTTGCAAATATTTTAAAGTTCTTTTAAAAATCTAATGAAAACTAAGAGTCCTAAATGGTTGCCAAAATTGTCCTAAAAGCTTTGTAATTATTTGTTCCAAACAAATGTCTTGTTGCAAAATCTTGAATGTTTCGTAGGTTTTTCATGCATCAAAACAATCTAGGAATATCATTTTTTTAGGCTTAAAACATGCAAACTAGAACACAAAATCTTGAATGAAAACCAAAGTCCAAAGAGTCATTTTCAGTTTTGAGTCCAAAACAATCTTGAATGATCTAAGGTTAAAACAAAGCACTTCAAAGTTCTTAAAACAATATGCAAAATCTCAATCTTGAATGCTCAAAGGTAAAAACTTGAATGTTTAATAACTTGTCTTTGAATGCATGTTGCTAAAATCACTCTTGAGTGCCATAGATTAAAATCAAGTTTTTTTTTTTTTTTTAATGAATGCATGATTAAAACAGCAAATCCAATCTTGAATGCCATAGATGAAATAATCATCTTTTGGGGCATAAAAAGAATCCACAATTTAGAAACTTTTTAAGTTATAAAAACAAATAAAGACACTTTGAGTGAATTTGTTGTTGGACTCACCCTCTTTGATCACCCATCATTCTAACCATTGGTTGCAATATCAGCGCCATATATGGGGATGAGTCTACCTAAGAAAGTGTTAAGTGCTCCACAAAAATCAAATTCCGCTCACTTTAGTTTTTATTGGTTTTTCAAAGATAGAAAATTTCTTGAATGCACATTAGTCTCACTAACACTTCATTTGGGCATAAAAATTGAACAAATCTTGATGTGGAGGGCCTCCGGGCATGCACTTGAAATCAAGCTTTACATACATATTTGTTTTGGGCTTAAAACAAACTCACACTCAATCTTGAATGCCTTAAAGAAAATCAATCGATAATTGATGTGGAGGGCCTCCAGGTACGCGAGTTTACTTTTTGTTGACCCTAAATCTTCTTGGTGTATTCATTCTTCAATCACTTCGCTTTTGTCGGTGCATTTCAAATTGGAATTGAACCTTTGCATCTTAAATCACAGGTGTTTTAAAAAGGTCTAGATCAAAAAACTTAAAGCGTCAGTTGGAAAAGAACTCTATCTTTTAGCCCAAGATCATCCAAGTCTTGTCTCCCCTTGTCTTCTTTCATGGCCATCTTGGGTGCATAAGATTAGGATCCAAAATCTTGTCTTAGCTTTTAGGAGGCCTTCTTGAAGATTTAATCACCCCTTGGGATGACCTCAACTCCAACATTCTGACAGAGTATAAAGATTGGGAGGTGAATCCAAAGACACCTTTCTGGGTTCAAAATTCTGTCACTCAGGCTAAGCCTCAAGGAACTTTATACCCTTGAGAAGTGAAAGAGGAGAAGTGGGTTACCGCTCCTCTCGGCTGTGTGACATTGTTTTCGTTTCATCTACAGATTTGGGCCTCACGTACCTTGGGTATATCATGGACTCCCTAGCTAAACCAACTGTCAGCCTTATAGACAATCATCTAGGATGTTAATGTGTTTGAAGTGACTGATCGAAACATTTGTAGAATATACACACTCCACGGCACAGTTACTATCTTCTAAGAATCAAAACTTCTATCTGGTTGTTCCTATCTATTGCTTGATCTTTTACTTGTTGAATGAATATTTTCCAAACTTGATTAATCCTAGCTTAGGGCACACTTAGCATAGTCACTGCCTATTTTAGAAGTTGAACAAAGTTGAAGGAAAACAACCACGATCTCTCAAAGCCAAACAGATTCAAGAATTTATGTCAGAACAACCCAAACCCAAACAAAAGTTTCACAAAGCCAAACTCAATCCATCTCAAGTATACCAACAAATTTCAGCCAAGAGAAAGGAAGTAACACCAAGCCCTCGAATTACCAAACTCCACAAAGTAGAAGACAAAGCTACCAATGAAGCCCTTCAAGACGCCTGGTTAGATTGCACTATCAGATTTAGCAAACATCTAGGAGTTAACCCTGCTTATGTCTTACCAACTAGGCATGATTTCTATGATTAGGCCCCCTTGTTTCTCCACATCTTCTTACATAAGTTTCACTTTAGAGTCATCTTTGTAGGAAAGCCATCCATTCTAGGTTATCCCTTTAAGCATTTTAGCTCATCCATCTCATCTAGTTCCTTGCCTTAGAACCAGACCATCTAGCCAGCAATCAAAAAGTTCACACCCAAGCCTTCAAAATTATTGTCACATTGCCAGAACTTTCTTTTCCTATCATCTTGCAAATCCACTAGTCTCACCAAGGTTATCCCTCTGACAGATATTTGTCTAGGGTAATCTAGCCTTGTCACTTGTCATCCCTCATCACCTTGAGCTAAAGGTTGGGATCCACAAGTGGTCAATCTCGTGTTTTTCCTAAGGGATCATCAATCTATCCTTAAGTTGACACAATCACCACCAAGCTTGCACATAGGAAAGCAGACTTTTCGTGCTTTGGCACCATATCTTTGAAGTTAGAATCCCCAACCTAGTCTTCCTTAGGTTTGTCATATAGCTTTGCCTCAGCCTAGGAAATCATTTGCATAGAAAATCCCCCCCCCCCCTTTGCATCTATCAAAATTATTGCACCTCATCCCTAAGAACATTTTCATGCCACCCATCACTCTCTTAGCCAAGAAGAAGAAGGAAACAATGGAGCCCTATCATTTGGATCAGACAACATCGCTCCCCTTGAGCACTCAACCATCCTTCAGTCCAGAGAACGCTATACCATCACCTACTGACATTGAAGCTTTCATGAACCAACCAGGAAATGCAGTATTGGTGAATTCCATTATAGACAAGAACAAAGAAACAATGATGGAAAACTTTTAGAGGGACAATGTAGGACCCTTCAATTTTGGAAGACCTCCTCCCTTATTAGATCCTTCTCACCCTCTATTTGGGCGGCTCCCACCACCCATAGGCTCTTACAATCCATATCATCCTTTGTATATACCAAAAGAAGAGCTTCAACTCACCTCATATGATCCAACAGACCCAAACATACCAACCTCCACTCAAGTTGAAATCTCCATTTCGCAAGCCAATCTAGCTACCACCACTCCACCATTGGTCCATACCACTCCATCCGAAACCCCCTTTGCCCAAAACACCTCATCATTCACTCCCTTCACTATTGCTACTACTGCTCTTCAACCCAGCCTTCCAAATCCACCCATCTCCAAAATCAGTGCTAGCATCTTTGGCCAACCTCAGCAATATACAACTGGGATGCCACCCATGGGGCCAAGTAATCAACCTTTCATCACCCCCAGCTTGTTTACCTCAGCTCAGAGCACAATTCCATCATTTCCACTAGGTCCTTGGAGCTCAGTGCCATCAGCCACAAATCCACAAGCTACTGCCCTCACTCCACAAAGCTATCAAACCCCACAAGCTACTACCAATGTTCTGCCAAGCTCTCAAGTGACCCAAGCTCCTGCCAACACTCTACCAAGCTTTCAAATCCAACCACCAAGCTATCAAATCCCATCAGTTCCATTTCCAAGCTTTCAATTCCCACCACCTCCACCACCAACTAATCCATTACCTCCTATTACTAACTATTTTTCTATGCCACTTCTAGGAGGAAATCCACCACCACCAACCACCAATTACTTGGCCTCTTTTACCATGCAGATACCCTCCCAAATGGGTGCACAACCCACATATATTGGTCAAACTCCTTAAATCCAAAGTCAAGTTCCACAAGCTCCCTGATCATTTCCCCAAGCTTCACAACCATCTTATACCTTAACTCCACAAACAAATCCATTTATCCCACAACCAGCTTATGTTCCTCAATCCCAACCTCAAATCCAATATCAATAGCAAGCCTCGCAACACATGCAACAATATGTGCCACCTCCACCTCAACAACCCATCATCCACCATTTAGTTGCCCAAGCCATGTATAATCCCTACCAACCCATACCTCAAAGCCATCCATATTCAATTGCAACATTCAACGCATATCTCCCTCAGAGTGCTGCTACAGTGGAGGCACCACAGCCATCACCCATGAATTCAAAATAGGAAGCCATGAAGACAGCTTTGAAGAACATCTAGGAGGGAAATGACCCAAAAACCTTCAAGTTTGAGAACGTGTGTCCTTACCCATTTGACAGAGCCATTACCATGACACCATTTCCCAAACAGTTTGATATACCCAAGTTTGACAAATTTAGAGGAAAAGGAGACCTTGTCACACATATCAAAGAATTTTACATGCACTACCAAGAAGTGGCATACAGTGACGTCTTCCTTTTGTGCCTCTTCCCCAAAAGTTTGGCCATACCAGCTCTTGAATGGTTTTATAGAATCCCATATGGCATAATAAAAAACTTTGCTGAATTGTCTGAGGCATTTGTAGTCCAATATGCCCATCTTATTGAGATAGAATTATTAGTGGTTGATCTTGTCTACACCAAGCAAAAAGGTGGAGAAAGTCTTGGTGAATATCTGCAAAGATGACAAACCCTTACCACTCGCATATCTTGCACCCTGCCAGAGTGCCATTTGGTGAAAATGTTTATTGATAATGCCCATCCTAGCTTAGCTCACCACATGACCATGAACTATTTGTAGACGTACAAAGATATCAAAGAAAAAGGAATGATCCTTGAGCAAGGACTCATTAAAGATGGTGTGGTCAAGATTTACAAGGAAGCCAACCAAAATCAAACACATTCAAATGACAAGTCTAGGTATTGGAACAAAAACAAGCATGTTGCAACAGATGGGGTCACTGACACCAGACATGTGAATATTGTTGGTCCTTCCCAAAATCAGTCCAACCCACCTTATCAACCAAACAATCAACAAAATATCAGCAACCGACAACAGAATCAAAAAAGCTCTCAAAGCCACAATCCAAAGCCCAACTTTCAAGGGTCTAACGATCAAGCTAATGCCATCAATGTAGCTGTAGGACCAAGGCCCAAGTTCCAACCTACACCTTGAAACTATACACCCCTTGGTGAGCCATTGGATGACATTTTTGAGAAATTAATCAAGGAAAACCTCATCAAATTTCCTCCTACCCAGCATATCGACCCAGGCCAATCCAAAGCTACATGGTATAGAGACAATGAGTATTGCAAGTTTCATAGGGTGAAAGGGCACACCACCCTTAGATGCTTGAAGCTGAAAGATTATGTGCAGGACCTCATTGATCAGAAAGAAATCATAGTTGGAGCAAAAACCTCTCCCAATGCAAGCTTGTAGATCTATCAAAATGCTTTTCCTCCTCACAACAACCAAAATCTTGGAAAAGCACCCATCCAAACCAACAACAAAAACACCAACAACTACTAGCCAAACCAACAGGATGGGAAGAACAATGACCACACTTCATCCTACATAGACTATGGTAGCCTCATAGGTTGTATATCTAAGAAAGAGCCTTCTGTCAATGTTATCAATATCCAAGGCCCAAACAATGAGTGTGTAGTCACCACTTGAAGAGAACGATTGAACATCGTAGCCCCATCAGTCCCATCAGCACTATCAACCCCAGCAACATCATCAACTCCATCAAAAAGCTAGTACAATATCTTGAAACACCTTGGGAACATGCCAGCCCAAATTTCCATTTTAGACCTTCTTCGCACTAGTCCTATGTACAAAGACATCCTTGATAGTGCTCTCATAGAATCCCATGTCCCTTCAGATATCAATGCGACTAATTTTTGTAATCTTGTTGGACACCTTTCATCCTCATGTGCCTTATCATTCAAGCCCACTGACATACCCGTGGTCGAGCCAGATCACACCCTTCCACTTTTCATAGCCATTATGGTATCCAATTTTGCCGTAAAAAGAGTAATGATAGATAATAGATCAGCCTTGAATATTTGCACCCTAAAATTCATAAAACAAGCTGGGTATACTGAGGCAGATATCATCAATGAGGTTATCACCATTAAAGCTTATGATAATCTGGAGAGAACCACAGAGGGAACAATTTCGCTACCCATCAAGGTTGGGCCGGTCATCCAAGAAACAATTTTCCATTTTGTTGATCTAAACCTACCATTTACCATCCTCCTTGGACACTCATGGATCTATGCCATGAAGGCCATTCCATCCACATATCATTAGTGCCTCAAATTTCCACATCAGGGCACTGAAGTGACCATCCATGCTGATCTAGAACCCTTTGCTTATTGCAATGCGGTTGAAGCCTCATATACAAACAATTTCCCTAGCATTGAAATTGGCCAATCCATCGCCAGTTCATCCAACACCTATAATGACCCATAAACCATCCTCACCTCCACCCTATCTATCGTAAATATCAAGAATAAAGATTTTGGAGAATATAGCCTGTCTGATGCATTTGCAGTTGGTGCATTGCCACTTGATCCACACACCCATGGATGGCCCACATATCATAGAGCCAAGGAGACTCCACCTCCTCGATACACATAGCTTGGCCCAACAACCTTTGTATCCCCGAGAATCCCTCTTCATGAGGAGCTCACTCTGGATATCAACGATTGGTTACATAAGGATGCACCTCCAAGAAATCAAGCACCCCTTGATCACTTCAGCCAGAAGTATCCCCAAACACATAAGCTCATCACTAAAAAATGGAACTATCAAGGTGGTAGTCTAGGACTAGAGGAAAGAGGCATGCAGTGTCTTATCGAAGCACAAAAATGGGAAAAGAAGTTAGGTCTAGGATTTGGCATACCCACAACTGGGGGCACCAATACAGACGGTCATGCTTTTTTGAACATCCACCGTGACCTTGTAGAAATCAAAGACATTCTAGAGGAAGTTGAAAAGAGAGCCTAAAATGATATGCCAGACCAAATCTCCCTAGTAGACTCTTTTCTCCAAGAACTATCCATCCATTTCATCGACCTACCACTCGCCCACCCTGAACTCATAGATTGGGACCAACCAAGCATCATACATATTGATGAGTTCACATCAGAGGAAGCACTTCTAAGATTCATGGGAGCCGAAACTCCTCACAAGCAAACAAAGCTAGATTCTGCCTATATCTATAAGCTAGATCCCAAGGGGTATTTTGGAGAAAGTCCCCAACCTAGTTCTGATACACCCAAAAATAGAACTAAGGCAAATCCAAGACTAGCTTAGGCAATGAAGAGAGCCCCTTAGTAGGAAAATCTAGAGTCACAAGTAGAACATGAGGATTTAGCATTACCTCCTCAAGATAATTGACCAGAGGTGTCTTCTATTCTAATTGAGGATACTAGAGAAGTTAACATTGGTTCTTCAGAGATCCCCAGACTTGTTCACATTGTTGCATCCCTATTGTAAGACCAAGCTGATCTCCTCATTGAGGTCTTAAGAGAGAACATTGGCTAATTTGCATAGTCATATCAGAACATGCTAGGACTTGATCCAAAGCTTGTAGTTCATCATCTTGCAGTCGATCCAAAGGTCAGGCCCATCAGTCAAAAGCTTAGAAAAATGCACCCCAAGGTGGCATTACTAGTCAAAGCTAAATTATAAAAAATGTTAGCTGCTAAGGTTATCTGACCTATCGAATACTCAGAGTGGATCTCCAACATGGTCCCCATCACTAAGCCTTCTGGTGACATCAGAATCTGCACTGATTTCAGAGATCTTAACAAAGCTTGTCCAAAAGATGATTTTCCCTTACCCAACATAGATATGATTGTAGACCCTATAGCTGGACATGAAATTGTATCCCTCATGGATGGATTTTCTGGGTATAATCAAATCAAGATTGCAGAAGAGGATCAACATAAGATAGAATTCACTACCCCTTGGGGAACCTTTTTCTACAACATGATGCCTTTTGGCCTAAAGAATGCTGGGGCTACCTATCAAAGAGCTATGATAGCCATTTTCCATGATCTTATCCATAGCATTTTGGAGGATTATGTGGATGATATCTTGGTTGGATCTCACACCTTCATGGATCATGTTGCTGACCTGGAGAAAGTCTTTGATAGGTTAGCCAAATATCATCTCATGCTGAATCCCAAGAAATGTGTCTTTGGGGTCACATCTGGCAAGCTTCTAGGCTTTATAGTTTCTAAATGAGGTATAGAGATCGACCCCAAGAAGGTCAAGGCTATCTTAGACATGCCTCCTCCCTAGACACTGTGATAGCTTTGTACTCTTCAGGGAAAGCTTCAATTTGTCCGGCGCTTCATCTCCCAACTTGAATATAAGTGTACGCCATTTGCACATCTACTAAAGAAAGATGAGAACTTCAAGTGGGATTCTTTATGTCAATGCAGCTTCGATCAGATTAAGCAATATCTCGCCAATCCCCCTATCTTGGTTCCACCAGTTCTTAGTTGTCCCTTCATCTTGTACATATCAGCAACACCTATTTCTCTAGGGGCACTTCTAGCACATCACAATGACTATGACAGAGAAAGAGCCATCTACTATATTAGTAGAACCCTAGTTTGTTATGAACTCAATTACACTCCTATGGAAAAAGCTTGTCTAGCAGTTTTCTTCTCAACTGAAAAGCTTCACCACAACATGCTAAGTCATACCATCCAACTAGTCTCCAAGATAGACCCTCTCAAGTATATGCTCTCTAGAACAACACTTATAGGTCGTTTGGCCAAATGGGTTATGCTCCTTAGAAAATTTGACATCCAGTATGTGGACAGAAAGGTAATCAAAGGGCAAGCTATAGCAGATCACCTAACTGATGCACCTCTAGTAGATACATATCCTTTGATCACAGAATTTCCAGATGAGCATATCTGTCTAATTGAAGAACAACCTCCATGAAAACTTTATTTTGATGGCTCATACACATCTCATGGATCAGGGGCAGGAATATTGTTGGTCACATGTCAAGGAGATTACATTCCAAAAGCTTTGAAGCTACAATTCCCTAGCACCAATAATATAGTTGAATATGAGGCTCTCATAGCAGGATTAAAGATAGCCACAGAATGGAACATCACTAAGTTACAAAACTTTGGCAATTCTCAGCTCATCATCAAGCAAGTCCTAAATGAATATCAAACCAAAGATAAAAAGCTATTACCCTACAAAGAGCTAGTTGATCAGCTAACCCAGCATTTTACAAAGCTTCAATTTATACAAGTGCCTCGAATGCAGAACAAAGTAGTGGATGCTATGGCTAATATCAGCTTGCTCTTGGAAATTCCCCAAGTGGCTACACAGTATGAGTTTTTAGTTGAGCAGCTCCTCACACCCGCCTATGTGAATGAGGATTCAAATCATGTTTGCATCTTGGTTGGTCCTCAATCCCCTTGGTACAATGAAATCCACAATTACCTTAAAGATGGTATCATATCCCCTCACCTCACACAAACCCAAGGCCAAAACCTCATCCAAAAATCATCTCGCTATGTCATCATAGCCAATACCCTATATCGTTAGGGTTATCACGATACTCTCTCTAGGTGTTTAGACCAAAATGAGGTTGTGATGGCGTTAAAAGAAGTACACTCCAGACTTTGCAGTGCCCACATGAGTGGTATTGTCCTAGCACAACAAATCCTTAGAGAAAGATACTATTGGCCTACCATCGACGAAGACTCCTGTGACTTTGTTGGAAAATGTCTCCCATGTCAGCAACACTCCAATCTTGTGCACGCTCTAGCACAAGATCTATAACCTATTGCACCACCTTGGCCCTTTGCATGTTGGGGCCTTGATCTAGTTGGAACTATCACACCTCTCTAATCTAATGGACATAAATGGATAATAACAATTATAGACTATTTCACTAAATGGGTGGAAGCAGTCCCCCTTGTCTCAGCTACAGGAGTTCAGGTCTCCAAGTTCATCTTGTACCACATTGTTTGCCACTTCAGCATCCCATCCACCGTCTTCACCAACCACAGAGGTAACTTTGAAAATCTCAACATCGAAGAATTATGCACTTCCCTCCACATCCATCACCACTTTTCTAGCCCATATTTCCCACAAGGTAACGGCCAGGCAGAGGCAACTAAAAAAACCCTCCTCGAAATCCTAAAGAAAGTTGTCAGTGATTTCGGCCACAATTGGCACCTACAAATAAATCCAGCCCTATGGGCCTATCGAACCTCCTTTCATACATCCACAGGAACAACTCCATACTCCCTAGTCTATGGTGTCGAAGGCGTACTACCCATAGAGGTTGAACTTCACTCCTTGCGCATATCTTTGTGATGGAAAATATCAGATGAAGAATATAGAGTAGCTCGACTCACCCAGCTAGATCTCCTAGATGAAAAGTGACAACACGCATATGATCACCTCACAGTCTATCAATCTCGTCTCAAAAGGAACTTCAATAAGAACGTGCTTCCCCGACACTTTCAGCTGGGCGACATGGTCCTGAAAGAAAATATGAAAGTCCAAGCCGATTGAGAAAAGAAAGGCAAGTTTGAACCTACATGGCTTGGTCCTTATGTTGTCACTACCTCCTTTGGCTTTGGAGCCTATCAACTATCTACACCAGAAGGAGAACTCTTGAATGATCATACTAACATCATTCATCTCAAGAAGCTCTATGCTTGAAGATCTTTGGTATACCTAGCTTTTGAAAAATACAAAAAAAAAAAGGAAAGAGAAATAAGCATCCAATGGTGAAAACTTGGCAATTCAAGCACCTTGGATAGGTACCTTGGTGAAAACTTGGTAATTTAGGTGCCTTGTGTACTAAGACTAATCCATTATCTATCACTATCCTATCCCTCATCGATCCACTCGCCATCCCATAAAATACCTGCTTGTTCCCTTGGTGTTCCAACCAAATATCCAACATCTAATGAAGCTTGTAAATACCTCTTGTACAACTTGTAAATCTTGTACCTCAGCTTGTAAATATTGTACCAAAGCTTGTATCATACCTTGTAAATCTTGTATCATCCCTTGTATCATAGCTTGTATATCCAAATCTTGTCCAAAACTTGTACCATATTCTAGCTTGTAAATAATCTTGTATCCTAGTTTGTACCCTATCATGTGCACACACAAATCCTACTTCACTTAAGCTTTTCACAAAACCCTCAAATTATCCAACCATCCATCTATCACACATTGCAAACATCCAACACACTCTAAAACATTTCCATCTCACAAACCCAAAACATGAACAACCTTGTACATTTGTAACATATCTTGGTCTGTCAGCTTGTACATCCTCTTTTGCTTAGTACCATTGTATCTATCTAAATTTCATGTCAGTTCATCCTTGATTAGCCTCTTGCACACATCGCAAAAATCTTGGTTAGCTATTCCAATGCATCCTTTAGCTAGATCTCCTGTCATCAAAGTGTTATCCTTCTCAGTTTAGCTTGCCAAGTGCATCACTCATCTAAATCACCTAGCTTAGGTGCTCTCCGACAGATCCTTGTAGGATATAGCTTTCCTCATGTCCAATCTTGGTCCATTAGTACCTCGTCCTACCCATCTCATTGGAAAATGGTTCTCTTTTGGATTTTTGCTTTCTTTTGATTTGGAATCTTCCCTTTTGGGTCTTGAAGTATCTTTTCCAAGCAATCTTTTTGTTCCCTCCTCAAGGTTGCCACAATCTTCCATATCATGGTATGCTGCGAATGGGGCATTCTGAGCATACGGTTTTGATCAAGTCTTTCATTTGTTTCTTTTTTGCTTGTGGGTTACCTAGTGTCGGTTCCACGCTGTTTCCTCTGAGTTTCATGTGTGATGCTAGGGAAATCCTTGTGTGTTTGTTTTGAGTCAATCTGTTAGTCCTCTGGACGGTTGGTGACATGACCTTGATGTTCTTGGTAACCTTGGCAATTAACCAACAGTCCTATAGCAAATCTAGTGCTCAACTACATGGTGGTACTTCTCTTTGAAGTATCCCCCCGCTCAAAAAGCTTCAATGGATTCCCTTCATCTCCATTATCCCCCATCTATATCCCACATCCATCTCTCCTAACCCAGCTTGTGCATCAGTATCTCTTTGAATCAATCATCACTCTTAGCTTTAGGGATCCACAATCCTAGTCTTAGGATCCACCAATCAAATCAATCCACCAAGCCTCATCTTTCGAGATCCACAATCCTTGTCCTAGGGATCTCTAAAACCCATCTCTTGCCAATCTAGCTCTTTGAAATCCTATTGCATCAGCTTTATCATCCCATCATCCATCTCCCTATCCTGGATTCCTTTTTATAAGGCTCTACTCCTTCATCCTCCCCCCAATCTTGAAAGTCTTAAGCTTTTTTACTCTTGTGCCACTAATTTTCCCCTTTATCATTCTCCCATAGTGAGAGTTTGAGCTAACTAAACCTCTTCTCTTAAGCCACTCTTCATCCTCCCACCCGCCAAGATTCTTGTACTTTTCAAGAAGCCGTCGAGCCTCACTTTCTCTCCCCACCACCTTCTTAAGCGAGCATCTCGCAGTCCATTCTCTCCTCTTTTGCTCTAGCCTTGGGCATCTTATTTTCTTATTTTTGATGCCATGCCACTTGCGGCATCACATCAAAGAGGGGCAAAATGTAGACACCTAAAAATCCTTTAGAAAATAAAATATTTTTATTTTCTGAAAAAGTCCCTGATGACATCATCATTAATTAATTAATTTTTTATGTCATTAAATCTCTTTATCTTAATTAAAAATATTTAATTAAGGAATCCCTCCCAAAAATGTTTAAATCTTATTTAAACATTATTTCCTTATTTATTAATTATTTAATTAATAAATTTACCAAAAATCCCAAAATAAATAAATAATTTATTTTTTTCCCAAAACTTGGCCAATTTCCTTAAGACCACTAACCTCTTCCAAAATCTTCTAATCCTTCTTTAATTTCGATTAAAGGCTAATCTCATCATTTCCTACGCCTAATCCCAACTCAAAATATTTAATTAAGATTAAATATTAATCCTCATGTTTATTAAAAATATTTTAATAAATATCTCCTCAACCCAAACCCTTGAAATAAATAAAACTTTATTTATTTCTTAAAAACCTTATTTATCCTTATCCGAGGAAGTTCTAGACTCTTCTAGAAAGTCTTCGTCCTCATCCAAAGCCTAGACTCTTCTAGAAGATGTCAATCCTTATCTTTGACCCTAATCCTAATCCCCCCCCCCTAACCTTGTCACATTCCCTAAACGTGGGTTAAGACTTGCTAACCCAAGCCAAAGCCAACAAATATCTCCTCCTTCAACCACCCTCATTAAATGCCATCCACTTGCCCATCTCTAACAAGCCTAATCTAATCTTAACCCAAGCCTAATCCAAGCCTTAATCATTTGCACATTCCTAATTCAATCTTAAGACTTTCTTAATCCAATCCAAATCAAAATATCTCAACTCTCTCACAAATATCCCAACCATAAAATTTTATGAAGCCCACAAAGCCATAAATGACTCTTACAAGCCCATTCATTGCTCTTACAAGCCATTATGAGGGTCTTTATGAGCTTTGAGCCTCTTTTGTTGACCCCTCAACCCCTCTTGCTCTAACCAATCACCCTGTGACATGTGTCACTCTCTGATTGGCTATAAGAAAGAAGAATCCATGTGCTCTTCTCTCATTCAATCTAAACCTTCCATAAGCTTTCTCCCATCTTTGCATCCTAGCCCTTGATCCCTCAAGCCCTTTGCCTATTTAAGGAATCCTCTCCCAAGCCATTTTAACACAATCTAGAAAGTAAAGCCATAATGCCATTTTGAGAAGCCATTTTTTACATCAAATCCATTCACCAAAATCTATCAAAAATCCTCCATTGAAGCCCATTTGAGCATTTGAGCATACATACATAATCAAGCTACCTTAGCTATTAGACACACCTGTACATCAAGTGATCATCCTCATTGAGAGAGCCTATTTATGGCTCATATTCTTATTTGAGGACTTCACTTTGTCTCTCATGAAGTTATGTTAAATTAGTATGCAAATACTTTTTGATTGTTTTAATTTAGTGTTTCTAACATACTAAAGTAGCATATACAACAGTAAGTTTGTGTCATGGAGATTCAGTGTAAATGAAGTGTTGGAAGAAGTAGCGTTTACCGAGTGAAGCAAGGTAAACTCAATGTGCAGTATCTATCGAGTGACACTACATCGATCAAGTCACTAGTGTTTATCGAGTTTAGAACTACATCGAGTGATTAGTATGGACCAAGCCTTCACTTCTACCGAGTGCATGACGATGCTAAGTAATGTAGTGGATGTTGTGTATTAGAAGGTCACCGAGTCAGTTTAGTGAACCCAAGTTATTTACTGTTTGGCCAACTTTTCAATGTATTTGTTCACTTGTATTTTGGCTGACCTTACAATTTTGTAAATTTGAAAGGTATATATGTAATATGTATTGTAAGATATCATATATATGAAGGAATAACAAAGTAATGTGAAGTAATTTTGAAAAGTATCTGTGAAGGATACTCAACAATAGTTCAAGGAATACAACAAGGTCAATACAGAGGCAGAAAAGTTATATTCATCACATAAGGTGATCAGTGCATAAAGGATCTTATCAGCAATTAGTTCTACGTAGATCTACTACTTTTTCTTAATAGGTGAATCGGTTTTCTAAATCTTCTAACAAGGTAGACTTAACAGTCTTTGTATAAATCTCCTAACCGAGTACATACTTCATTGTATGTTTGTAAATCATCTAACAAGGTGGAACTAGCATTCCTTTGTGCTCCTATCAGGGCAGATCACCATAAGTGGTCAATGTAAGCCTTAACAAGACAACTTTATGCTACAATATTGAAGTTTTGTGGGTATCATCCCCACCCTAGTTTTACTTTCTATTTGGAAGGTTTCTGGGTCACCAACATATTGTGTTCTTTTGTGTAATGAATGTTTTATATTTCAAAACTAATGTATGTAATAGCATAGATGGATGTGTGGTAAATTCAAAGAAAATTTTTAAGGTTACTGATTCACCCCTCCCCTCTTAGTAACCTGTCATATCTTGAATATTTCCAACAATTGGTATAAGAACTTTATGGTTCTTAGGATAAAAGTTTGGTAGCTTGAGCAAAGATCTAAAAGACAAATGGAGATATTCAGACTTGACAAGGCAATTGAAAATGAAAAGCTAGATCTAGAGATGGCCATAGGTCAACTCAAAGAAGCAAAGGAGCATCTTTCCCAATCCTTGAAAAGAAAGAAGGAACTTGCAAGACAAATGGATGACCATCAGTATGTTGAAGAAAATATTGAAGACCTTTTACCATCAAGAAGCTCAGATGAAGCTAGTGAGGCAATCAAGGACCTCCTAGCAAAGATGGCTCTCTATAGGAAGAAGTAAGAAAACTCAAAAGAGAACAAGAAATCCAATCAATCAGGCTATGTGAAATTTTGGAACAAAGGAATAAGAAAAATGAAGACTTGGAGGCAAGAAACAATGAAAGAAAAAATCAATCCAATCAGCATGAAGACCTCATTGATCAAATCATCGGAGTAAATAAAGAAATCAGGATTCTCAAAGCATAGAATGAAAGAATAAGAAGTGATCTAAATTTTGAAAGGGAAATTAATGAAAGAATATTGAGAGAACTGAGGTGTGAAAAGAAAATTGTTGAAAAATTAAAGATTGACCTAAATACTAAAAAACAAATCAATGAAACAATGTTGAAATCACAAAAAGACATGAATCAACTGATTCAACAAAATGAGCAGAATCTTCATAAGAAAAAAGGTAAAGTAGGACTTGGATAGAATGAAGAACAAGGTGAATCTTCCAAGCAAGGTGCAAAAAGGAATCTAAAACCCTCATGCAATCATTGTGGGAAAATTGGTCATACAACAAACAAATGTTGCAGCAATGGAAAAGGAAAATTCAATGGAAAGTGCTATAACTATAATCAGCATGGTCACAAAGCTAATGAATGCAAGGAGAAACCAAAATTTGAAGGTAATTGTCACAAATGCAAAAAGCATGGTCACAAGACATCTCAATGTAGATCCAAATCAATCAATTCATCTAAACAACTTGTAAAGGCAATATTTGGATGGGACTGCAATACCTGGTGTAGATGTCATTATTGTGGAGAATATGGACACACTGGTATAAATTATGCAAGGCATCACCTAAGGAAGAATGACACTACTATAATGTGTTACACATGCACTAAACTCAGTCATATAGCTAAAAACTGCATGAATATAGGAAAAATTGAAGATGAAAAGAAAGCAAGGGCTGACAACATAAGGAAACAAATGAAGCGGCAATGGATTCCTAAATCCACTGAAGATAAAAGCTCAAATCATGGAAGTGAAGTCACTCAAGAAGTGGGTGACTCCATCCCCTCAAAATAAATTCCTAAGAATGCGTTGGAGTTTTACTCAGCAAGGAAATCATAAGTAGTTCCAAGAAATATGAGGAATGCAAATGATCTAATTAGTATTCCAGATACACCAGGATCACAGAAAGGTTATCCTTCACCAATTGCATTAGACTCCACCGATGAAAGTGGTTAAAGACCTTACTAAGCAAGGTTGGGAGTAAAAAGAATTTGGTTTATCTACCAAGTTGATACTCTTTTCGAGTTAGGTCAGTGGATGACAGCCTTTTACGCACTATGATAGTATGGCACCTAGCATTAATGGCAAACTTTTCATCAAAATGGGCAAAATTCAACTTCATTTTTCATTGTATCCTCAGAGCAAAGAGATCTCCAGGTGCATTCAAGCAATTTGTTCAAAGATTTCCATCACTTACTGAGTAGCAATGGCATACGAAAGCACTAGTAGCAGCAAGGCAAAAAGAGGATCAGAGATGTTGGTCAAGGGTGTAGAATGGAGAGCACCAAATTTCAAGTTAGTTCCTGCAGTGGCAGAGGCACTTGACCCTAATGGGGCACAATCACAAATTCCACCAAAGGTACTTCTGATTAATGATATCCGCACTCATTTTAAATGTTCAATTCAAGAGATATGAACCCTAGAAATGGATAGTGCTTTAGAAGAGATGCATGTTGATGGCTCATTGAAACCTAAGCACAAGCATTTGGAAACAAAAGGGTTGACTCACACATCACACCTGTCAAGAAGCTTTAAGATAAAATGGGTTAGTTATATTCTTAGCCATGTTCACAATGGTCAGTTATGGTTGGATCAGCTTGTATTGATCACCAAAAAGATGATTCACAAGATTACTGGCCTTCCCATTCTGAGCAAAGCTAAATCCACCAAAACCCTAGGTCAGGATGAACTCCAAAAGAAAATCCTAGCTGAGTGGGATGGTAGAGGCTTGAAAATTAGCACCATTATCGACGTAGAGTTGAGGTTTAGAATTCATGTAATTGCTCACAAGATTTACAGTTCCAGTCATTTGAACAACATGTCATGTGAGGTAGTAGACTTAGAATTCAAAGTTGTAAAGAAAAACTTGTAATATGACCTGTCAGAGCTACTACTAAAGCAACTAAACAAGAATATGGATAGCATTAGGTCATCAAAGAAAAATCCCCGCAAATTCAGTTCTTTGTTAACATGTCTGTTCTTTTATGTGTAAAAATTCTTTCCATCCAAAGGTTCTATCATATGGAGAAAGGATGTTCCCATTTTGTATCAGATAAATGAGTTTATAGTAGAAATGGGTGTAAACTTTGATAGTATAATGGATAATTATTTTGAAGACTTCAAAGAAAGAATGAACAATAGTTTCAAGATTCCTCCTAAACTTGTTGAGGACTATAAAGATGATGTATGTTTCATGGTAGACTGCGATAGAGTATATATTTAGGTAGTCAGGCCCCGAAGTGCATGGGTGAAACCTCTCCCTTATGAGGTCAATATTGATGAAACTAGGGACATCATTGAAGCACTGGTAAATGAGCCTATAGATCCCAAGCAACCAATCTTTGGTACTTATGATGAGGCAAAAGCCAAGATTGAATTAGAAACTAAGCTACCTGAAGAAATCAACAAAGGTAAGAGAAAGATTGCTAAGATGAAAACTGTCATTGGTCCCTTAATGCTTACCGAGAGAAAAGGAGAGGATGAAGAAGAGGATTAAGAACAAGAAAATGAAGAGCAAGAATTAGAAAAAGAGGCAGAGCCAGTAAAGAAGAAATGGAGGGTTATCATTACTAAACCTCCAAAGGTCTCCATAGCTATTTTCACGAGGAGAGGCAAAGGAAAAAATAAAGGTGAAGTCGTATTCAACAAGCCCCAACTTATCTTCCAAGAAAGGTTGAAATAGATGGAAGAAGGAGTTGACATCACAAACTCCAAAGCTTTAAAGTTTGAAACTAGAATTGATGTAGAGAAGATGTAGATTGATGAGATGGTACTCACCAAAATGGGAAAGTGGAAGTATTCCATAGACCAGATTGCTCCTCAGATCTCAAAAGAATTATTAGTAAGACTGCAACTGAGGTGGGAATCAACCACACAAATAGCAAAAGACATCTATGAACAATCCTTGAAGAATCTATTACCAAATCTCACTAAGGAAAAAGTAAAAGAAGCCATGAAGAATAATGAAGGTAAAATGATGATTAGATTTCACACATGTTTGATTCTAATTAAGGACATTGAGCATGTTGTAAGAGATTCAACAAACATGTGGAAGAATAACTATCATCTGCATAAGCCTAGTGATGATCTAGTTGTGATCAAGGATGATGATGGTGATAGTGATGATGAAGAAGATGACAACAATCCATGTGGTATTATTGATATTGGAGATTATCAGGCACTAAGGGCTAATGATGAAGAGAAAGGGGAAGAAGCTCAAGAGGAAGACAAGGAGGAAGTGGATGAAGAAGATGAACCAATGAAGATTGCAGCAGAAGTCATTGCTTCCCTTCCTCACTCTCCACCTAAGCCAACAACATCATCAGGGTTGGAGACAACTTCAGCAGGATTTATTGCATCTACATCAGAAATATCATCTACTCCTACCACCCCATAGCTCCAAGCATCTTCTATGGGAGTATCAGTTACTTCATCTACTAAGCTGCAGCCCTCTTCATCAACACCTAAGAAATCAATCACAACATCATCAACTATGTCAACTTCTTCTGCTCCATGTATAGTAAGTTCGATAGCCCATTCTACAATTTTGTCTACCACAGCTCTGATTGCACCAATCTCTATTAGTACTTCAATTATAAATATTACAGCCTATACATTACCTATTGGTACATCATTTTTGGGAAGCACATCAATTTTGGATATAGTTGGTACTTCTCTCAGTTCTCCTCCAGTTGGACCAATTCAAGTTTTTTCTACTAGTCCATCTATATCAACTATTGTTTTTGTTTCTAAATCCAAGGAAGTAAGCACTAAAGTAAAACCTAAGACTCTAAAAATTCTGCTTATTGGTAAGGAAATTGATGAAGATTTAGACTTGGATAAAGAAATTATTATTCCCAAGATAGATTTAGACACTGCCTCAGCCAACAAAATGAGAATGGTCAGTCAGTTTTTAGAGCTAAAGGCAAGGTAGAAGTAGTTAAGAGAAGAGAGGGACAGAGAATACATAATAATTGAGAATTCCAAAAATGTAATTACTGAAGCTATTGATGTTGATGTTGATCCATCTCAACACATTTTGTTACAATTAGAAGAGGTTGTAAATAAGTTCAATGAGGACACGTTTGGGCAAGAGAAGTTCATTGAAAAGGCAGAGAAGAAATTTGACAATAAGGTGCTTGAGCACATTGCAATAAAGCATGTAGAATTATCCACAATTTTGAGCAACGTTGAGCAATCTTTTCCAAATGTAACATTACTTTTTGGCAAGCTCTGTGATGTTATCAAGTACACCAAGGATGTTATAGAAAAATTAAATAAGATAGATGTGGAAATGAAGGCTAGTGCTCAAAAGTTATAGCTTGACCATAGTTCAAGCTCTTCACATCACATAAAGGTGAATTTTTTGTCAGAAATGCAGGTAGAGTTACTTAGAGAAGAATCCAGGATTAGATCTACACTGATTGACATCTACAATATGATCCTTCCAGTCATGGACCAAATGCAGAAACATATTGCCTATTCAAAAAAATTGATTCAAGACAACAATTTTTCTATAGCAGATCATATGATTGAACTTTCTATAAAAGTTCAAGTGGCTCTCTCCACCTACAGAATTTTGCAAGATAATTGGGATAAGACATTGTCTATTATTCTCAAGGTACACTTCAAATTTCTCTCACATTTTAGTGTCTCTATTTGAATTTATTATATATATTCTTTGGCATTATTGTCAAAAAGGGGGAGTATGAGATGAACAAGAGAAGAGAGCAAGGAGAGTAGAATAGACTTGTGAAGAAATAAAAATAAATTGACATATGTATAGATAAAAGTTATGTATGCCACATGTATGGGGGAGATATGTAAGATATGTATATATAGTAGATTTACAAAGATCAATTTTGGTAAATCAAAATCAGAATGTCAATTAACATAAGTTTTGGTTCATAAATGTTTTTGTCACTAATGCCAAAGGGGGAGATTGTTGGCATTATGATTATTTTTTTCATTAGTGACAACACTTACTCAATTCTGAATGCTTACCGAGCATCCAATGGTTACCTTGTAAAGCTTAGCAATTATGTAGTTTACACTGACCATTCCTAAAGCTATCGAGTAAATACAAGTACTGTGAAGACCAACAGTGTCTACCGAGTTTCTCAGTGTCTACCATGCTTCATAGTGTCTATTGAGTAGTAAGTTTGTGTCATAGAGATTTAGTGTAAACCAAGTGTTGGAAGAAGCAATGTTTACCAACTAAAGCAAGGTAAACTCAGTGTGTAGTATCTACCGAGTGACACTACATCTACCGAGTCACCAGTGGTTATCGAGTTTAGAACTGCATCGAGTGATTAGTATGGACCAAGCCTTCACTTCTACTGAGTGCATGACAATGTCAAGTAATGTAGTGGACATTGTGTATCAGAAGGTCACCAAGTCAGTATTAATGAAGCAAAGAATAGTTTGCAATATTAACCTTGTATATCTTAGTACTAACTGAGCAGTCGGGTAAAGAAGAGTTTTCTAATATTAGTCGAGTAGTTGGTTACTGAAGAGATTCCTACTTGTAGTACTGACTGAGTGGTTAGGCATAAAAGGACTTGTAGCATTGGCCGAATTCTTAGGCATTAAAGGGCTTGTAGTTTTGACTGAGTGGTTGGGCATCAAAGGACTCACAGTGTTGACTGAGCGTTCAATCCTTGTATTGAACACAACATAATGCAATAGTCCAATATTTTATTAACTAAATCTAGATATTTGGATGGTTATTGATGATTTTGAAGGGTATTTAAGCCGACTTGTCTAATCTTATGATATATAAGAAAGGTCAAGTTGTAAAGGTAAGAAAACAAGTAAATATAGAATAAGATGCCTATGTAAGTGAAGGCAAAGGCAAAGTAGGAAAGTGTGGAAGATAAGATGCAAAGAACATCTGATCAAGAAGGATCTAGAGGTCAAGCCAGAACATAGATCTAAATCTACAAAGATAGTTGCTTCATCAATTAGGTCATAATTGTTGTTTCTTTCTAACCATTGTAGCAGTAAAAGAATTCTCTTAATAGTGTTGACACAATAGTCTTTTTGTAAATCCTCTAACAAGGTGAGATTTCATGATTAAAGTGTTTAAAGACCTCTAACCAGGCCACTCCTAACAGGGTGATCTAAATCCTCTAACAAGATCATACTTAACAATATGTTTTGTAACCTTTAACATGGTTGGCTCCTAACAAGGATCACTTCGTAAGAGTGAAAATTATTGTGACTAGTTGCAAGGTGGTTTTTCCCAAATTGGGTTTGTACGTTAAATCTTGGTGTCATCTATGTTCATGTCATTTTCTTATAAAATGCTTTATATTTCTACAACTAAGTTATTGAAGAATAAAACATATTAATAAATCTCAAGGTTGCTTTGTTAAGTGAGTAATAGTAAAATTCTAATGTTAACTTAGCTAGTCAGTTTTGCATGATTAGTAAAAGTTTGTATTGACATCTAAGGGACAATGAATTGTTTTTGTTGTAACTGATTCACCCCTCCTCTCTCAGTTACACTCTTACATTTCCAATAAGATATATACTCTTTTTTTGTGTGCATCATTGGATTCTTTGAAATGTTTATAGCACTTTTGTTACTACAATAGATTGTTACAGGATTAGTCACTTCCTCTTGCATTCTTTCTAGTAATTGTTTGATCTACACAATGGTAGACCAATTGATTGCAACTGCTACATATTATTCCTTGGTAGTGGACTGTGAAATAGAACTTTTTTTCTTACTTATCTATGTCGTTAGTCTCTACTTGTACTTTTTTTGTCATTGACATTGTCGCCCCAATCATGATTAGTTCCCCTTTGTTTTTTTCACTTATGGCTTTTGCTTTGGTTCATGTTATTTGCTTATGCTTTATGTTTCTACAACTAATTTACTAAATGATAAAATAGATTAATAAATCTTAAGATTACTTTGTTAACCGAGTGTTAGTAAAATTCTAATGTTAACCGAGCTAGTCAGTTTTACATGGTCAGTGAAAGTTTGTATTGACATCTAAGGGACATGGAATTATTTTTGTTCTAACTGTTTCACCCCTCCCTTCTCAGTCACACTCTTACATTTCCAAACATTTGTATCGAGTAGTTGGTGCTTTCAGGAAAAGGTTTTAAGGACCCAAGCTAAAGATCAAGATGCCTTATAGAAGGGAGATCCCTAAGTTTAATAGAGATAAAATTTTCAGCATGGAAAGAGTTGATGAAGCTACATCTATAAAACATTAGTGATGCTTGTTTGTTATACTTGGAGAATAAATATGTGCCACCACCCAAGGCTATGACTATAGAGAAAATGAGAGAAGCAAAGGATTACAATATAATGATGATTGATATAGCTTCCTCTCTAAACTATTCTAAATTTGGTGAGGTCAAAGATTGTCCTACTATAGGAAAAGCTACACAAATTATATAGAGGTTACAAAAATTTCCAAAGAGCCAAGGAAGAAAGTTGAAGAGGTAAGTTTGATCAATTAAAAATGAAAGAAGGTGAGAACATTGACCAATACAATGAAAGCATAAAAGAAAGTGTAAGTACAATCAAAGCTATAGGAGGTAAAATTGATGATGAAATAATAATAAACAAGGTACTAAGGATTCTTCTTCCTACTTATGCAATTAGAGTTTTAGTTATTTAAGAAAGGAGATGCAATCCAAAAAATGATTTAACCTTAGTTTCTCTTGTGGGAAGATTAACTACTTTTAAGTTGGATAACTTTGATAACTATGCTCCTACTTATAGAAATCTTTAATGTTCATTCAAAGCCAAAATTTCTCTTAGTAGAAAAGGAGGTAACTCAAAAGGAAAACATGTTGACAATTGTAAGAATTTGGTATAGCTCTAATACCATTTAAGAATTTGTCTGAGGCGAGAATGAAATGCCAAGATCTAGAAGCTCAAGAGAGACAAGATATGACCAAATGAGAATGGATATGAAATGATTGGATGAATGCATCATAGAAGTGCCTTGTATATAAAGGCAATTAAGATGACTAGGAGTCATGCAAAGAGATAAGCATACCAACTAAGCACATGTCCACCAAGAGTGGATTATCCTCCATTGTGCATGAATGTATGTGAAACAATGAGGGGATAAGAATACAAAGGTGTATCTCATAAAGAGATGTGGTAGACAACATGTGCTCAATTGGAGTGCAAACAACTGCATTGTCAACATGACAACTCATATGAATATGCAAACTCCTAGGTGTCTATATGACAAATAATATGAATATGCATTATCTTAAGTAAAATTAAGTAAAGTATAAATAGTAAATACTTATTTACACCAACACCCCACCTAAGTGCAAGTTTTGGAAATGTACTTAAGCTCACAAAAGATATATAATACTACAAGATGGGTCCCAACTACTAGGCCATTTTAGGTAGCCACGTACAATATGCAAGTGCAAAAGATAGATGCAATGCAATCTCTCATAAAGTGGAGAAAGAGGAAAAACCACATGGGAAAACCCCCCCCTCCAAAAATAGAGATAAGTACAATAAAATAAAATGAGAGAGAAGAAGACCTCACGTGAGGAAAAGATCCCCCCTATAAGAGAGAAGAAGAGGAAGATAGACCAAGTAACCTCCCCTCAATGTAGAATGTACATATATGGTAGATGTTCTAGGCTCGATGTAGAAACTACTCCATGAGTGTAGAAAAAAATTCCTCCCCTTAGGAAGAAGTAGAACCAAAGGTGTATCAAAGAAGCCTCTCCCATCTATAGGAAGAAACCTCAAAATGTATGAAATCTTTGAAACTTTCTCAAGTCTTGCCATGTCAATACTGGAAGGTGCCTCCTCCAAATCATGTGTACTATACCACTCTGCTAAAAAGAAAAATCAGCCTCAAGTAAGGATGAATGTAGAACATGTATCAAACAATCAAATATCTCATCTGAAAATAAAGTGACCTCCTCCAACTACTTATCAAAGGATCTACCATCATGTCAACCTTGAAAGACTGATCAAGTAGAGAATGAAGATGAGGGTCAGAGTGTTCCCTCGCAACAACTGAAGAGGGATCATGTTCATCAAAGAGAAGATGAATGTCATAAATAGTGTCTCCCAAATCTGCAATGTAGGACTTCACAGACAAATTGGAAATGTTTGTCAACTAGTCATCCCATGGAACTGAGTCTAGAAGACAATGAATATCCTACTGCACCGAATCACTTGAATCCATGGCTATGTGAATACAACTATCATTAGGAACAATAGTAGATGAAATAAGAGAATTAGTCGCTACAACTAGAGTCTTTGGATCATCAAGACTCTCAATATTATAAATTTTTTGAATCTTCCATAAGGTATGCTCATCATAGGGAATGTTATCTACATCATCAAGTGGAAGGAGACAATCTACAACTAGATCTTCTGGTAATGGAGGAACATGAGGATCTCCAAAGTGTTCCTAAATAATAATCCAACATGTGCATAGGCACTTAATACCTTCTAGGTTGCTATCAACTTTAGAGAAGAAAGATGGATCAAGGCTATAAGCAATTAATCCCCTTATATGCATATTCCTATCACACCAAGCTAACTTTTTGAACTTTGACTTGGGCTTCGAAATGATTCCATAAAGATTAGGCAAGCATTTTATCCATCTACAATATGTAATGATTCCCTTTACCCATGATGCATAATTATCCCCAGTAAAAAATACTACTGCAGGATGGATTGTCAATTCCATGATGTAGACACCTAAAATTGTCCAAATCCCCTTAGCTTGACTAATTAAATAGATATTTATTATTTATTTAATTACCTTACCTTAATTAAATAAATTTGCATTTGTTTAATTATATTCGCCCTTTCTTGATTTAAATAAACTAAGGTTTATTTAAATCCTAACCTATTCCCCTTGCATGCTAACCCATTCACTTTAATTAAGTACTTAGTTTACTTAATTAATCCCTTTCCTAATCTCACTTGGAATTAAATATTAAATTTAATCCTATTTGAGCACATGGATCCTAAATTTAACCCTCACCTAACCTCACTTTCCTAGCCTAACCCATCCTTCTATCCTAGGTCAATCTACTTACCCACTAATTAATCTTAGTTCCTCATCTAATCACATCCCTAATCATTTGCACAATCCTAACCAAAGGATTATCAAACCCTAGTCACATGTGACATGTGACTCTTACACACTTACACATTTGTCCCCCTTCACATGTGAACCAAAGGTGTCTCACACATGTGTGAGAAACCTTGAGCCTCCAACCCTCTTTCACATGTCATTGACCCATCACTTTCAAAGGTGTCTCACACATGTGTGAGAAACCTTGAGCCTCCAACCCTCTTACACCTATCATTGACCTATCACATCAAAGGTTGCTCACACATGTTTGAGCATCTTTCCCCCTTTGAATGGTCAAAAAACCTAATCCACATGGAGTCTACTTGGCCTCCACCTCACAGACACCTCATTGATCCTGAGAGATCCTAGCCATTCATCTTGCATTGAATCTCAGCTGTCCATTGCATCTCTTTTCCTATAAAAGGAGAGCCCTCTCCTCATTTCATTCAAGCACTATCTACCTCATTGTTATGCTGTTGGATTTGTGAGCAACCACATCCCATAATGTGAAATCATCTACACTTGATGATTTCATGAGGTTTGCATATGTGTTATTTTGAATAGTTTATACTCTTTTGATTTCATGCTATTTTTATTTACATGTTTATCTTGCATATTTTGAGGTTTGCATAATCATGTAGGAATATGCATTAGTTGCTTAGTGTTTATTCCTCTGATTACATATTTATGCAATACACATGACTTTACCCAGGATGTGCTTATCTAAAGAAAAAATAATTAGTGCACTCTCCAAAATGCAAAAAAAGAAAGAACCCCTCCAAGATAGATGCTTCGGCACTTTATACTTAGTGCATGTATAATTGCCAATTGTCAATATGAACCAAAGTGGACTTCTGATTTTGACAGTTACAACAACAAATATGAAGCTATATATGATGCAACAAAATAAGACACAAGACCTCTCAAGGATCTAATTAATTATAAGTGCCAAAATAGGTCAAAAATGACCAAATGCTGAAAGTACTATGTCTATTCAAAATTACTCCAAACTAATACTAGATTTGGAAAGTAGACAAAAAATCATGCACTTTCAAAAAAATAGCACCTGAATATGTGTCCATATGAGGACGAACGAAGCCTTTGAATTTGCAAAAATTGGGATTTGTGATTTTTAGAAAAATATAGGAACATAAATTGCAAACAACCTATAGCAATATGTAGATCATGAAATTCTACCCCAAAACAAAAAAATTGCTCAAAAAAAGGAGTCCATATGAGGGAGATATCGTTGTTTGAAAGTCACCTTTGTAATAATTATTCTTGAATCACCGTTGTCGCACCTCTAAAAAAATTGACTGTAGATTTCACCTCAAATGTTAAATTTTGATGAAACAAGAGTTGATTAAGGGGTATTTTGACCTTCTAAATGTGATGCCAACATTTTATTTGCACTAGCAAGCTCTAATCTTAACCTGCAAAAAAAAATATTTCATTGGTTATGTAATGAAACTCCTATGACTCTGATACCATGTAAGAGTTTGGTATAGCTCTAATACTATCTAAGAATTTTCCTAAGGCAAGAATGAAATTCCAAGATCTAGAAGCTCAAGAGATAGCATAAGAGAGACAAGATATGATCAAATGAGAATGGATATCAGATGATTGGATTAATACATCATCGAAGTGCCTTGTATATAAAGGCAATCAAGATGACTAGGAGTCATGCAAAGAGATAAGCATACCAACTAAGCACATGTCCACCAAGAGTGGGTTATCCTCCATTGTGCATGAATGTATGTACAACAATGAGAGGATAAGGATACAAAGGTGCACCTCATAAAGAGATGTGGTAGACAACATGTGCTCAATTGGAGTGCAAACTACTGTGTTGCGAACATGACAACTCATATGAATATGCAAACTCCTAGGTGCCTATATGACAACTAATATGAATATTCATTATCCTAATTAAACTTAAGGAAAGTGTAAATAGTAAATAATTATTTACACCAACAACAATGAAGAAGAAGAAGAATCAGATGAAGACCTTGAAGTCATTTAAGCCTTAATTACAAGAAGAGTAGCAAAAGGGAAAGGAAATTTCATAGGTAAAATTCCTTTGATTTCTTTGTCATATTGAAGAAGTTGGTTACATTGCTGCAAGGTGTCCAAATAAAGAAGATAAAGATGATAAAAGGTACAACAAGTTCAAAGTCAAGAAAGACTTCAAAAGCTATAAGGACTTCAAAGACAAAGGTAAGAAATCATGTTACATTTCAAAATATTCTTATAATGATAATGATAAAGATGTAGTATATATTGTTGTTAAAGAAGTATTTGATGATGAGGAAAATGAAAAAATGGTACTTATCTCTCATATTAGTAAAAATGATACATGGATCATAGATAGTGGTTGTTCTCATCACATGATTGGTGATAAACCTAAATTTGAACATTTGAAACCCTATGATGGTGGAGATGTTAGATTTGGAAACAATGAACTATGTTATGTAAAAGAAAAAGGAATCATAGCATTAACTGATGGAATCAAATGTGAGAATGCCAACTGGGTTGAACAATTAAGAACAATCTACTCAGTGTGGCACAACTGAACAATATAGGATACAAGGTAGAATTCATGAATGGAAAAGCTAAGCTATTGTATGGAAAAGGAAACCTAGTTGGAACTAGCAATCAGACAAAAGGAAATTTGTTTTATGTAGATCTCACTGAAACTACATATTTGCTAGCTCAAATAGAGGAAAGTTGGTTATGGCATAAGAGGAAGTGATGTGTAAAATTTGATAACTTAATCACCATAAGCAAGGAAAAAAGAGTAAGAGGCATACCTTATCCGAAGAAACCTAAGATGGACATGTGTAAACAATGTCAAATTGGGAATATGACTAAAAGGAAAATCAAAAGTAAGTCCTACAATTTTGAAGAAGTTTTGGAACTAGTTCACACAGATCTTTATGCACCAATAGGTATGGAAAGCTATTGTGGAGATATATATTTCATTCTATTTGTTGTTGATAATTCTAGAATGATGACTATAATGTTTTTAAAAGATAAGTTCGATGATTTTCAAAAATTCAAATGGTATTTGGCAAGAGTTGGGAAAGAAATAGGGAAGAATATGAAATTTTTGAGATCATATAAAGGAGGAGAATTCATCTCAAATGAATTCAATGAGTTCTGCAATGAAATAGGAATGAAAAGACATGTATCAACACCTAGAACTCTAGAGAAAAATGGAATAGTAGAAAGAAGAAACTATTGGAAATAACAATGGGAAAGTAAGTTTTGAGGGGGGATGGGGTGAACTAACACTTAAACTTTTGCCTCTTAAACATATCATCAACATCCATCTCATAACTTAACATATAAAATGAAATAACTTAACATGTATCACATCTATAAAATAAAGTAAATAACACATAACACAATAAATTGACCACCCAAAAACCCTCCAATCAGAAGGCAAAATTGGGGTGGAGATGACGCCCACAAATCTTCACTACTACAGTTATCAAGTGTGGCCAATTATGGCTATAAACTATTGATCATAACTATGATCTACCTTGTGAGGGGTCTACCCTACTAAAGGCTTACAAAGATTGTTAGGTCTCACCTTGCTAAAGGATTTCAATTCAAAATTACATAAGTACTCAGTTAAGAGATTTACAATGACATGTTACGACGATACGGTTGAGAGATTTACTCTACATCACCTGTGAGAATGATTCAACACTTGATATTTGGTTCACACTTTTTTGCTTGATATTAGATCCCCTCTTTACTGATTGTATCTTGATCCTTGTGATAAGATCTATCCTTTATAATCATCTCACTGCTTATATCTGATCCTCTAGACTGATTTTTCTTTGCATAACTCTTATCATAGCCATCATAGCCACCATAAATGCTCTCTCAACACTTAGCATTTGTCTCCTTGCACAATGATAAAATTCTTAGGGTTTTGCTTCCTTAAATATTCAATGGTGTGTTAGAATATATAGTCCACCAATATAATTGAGAGGGGGGGTGAATCAGTTATCTAACTATTATCACAATTATCAACATTATTAACCATATGAGTAATATAATCAGCAAGCAAAAGAATATACTCATACACAATAATACCAAATATGTTAACTAGGGAAACCCTTGATCAAAGGGAAAACCCTAGTGGGGATGGTACCCACAAGATGATGTACTAATATAAATATTCCTTGTTAGAGGATGGACCCCGTTAGGAGTCTATGAATACATTCAATACATATGAGTCCCTACTAGGAGTTGTGGAAGATAGCTAGATCCACTATCCAAACAACTTCAAGGGCAAGACCAATGAACCCACTATCCAAATGATCTCTATATTATTCCTTACAAAATAAACGAAATGAAATGTACTTTCTTCCTCTTCTTTTTTCCTATCAAATGGACCTCTACTCCTTCAGATCTTGTAACCAAATCACAAATTTTGCATCCAATAATCCCTTGGATCACTTACTTGTATTTACCAAAAATTTTGCTCCTTTTCACACTTCACATTGCCAATGGATACAATAAAAAGAAGGAAAACATCTTTCCTTTATACCACATCTTCATAATAATTCCTTGAGTTAGCCTTGAGGCTTTCCCAATTAATTATAATAAGATAATTAATTAATTACAATTATAATAGCACTTTTGGCTCACAGTCTATACAAAACTTCACATGTGCGATACTAGGGCTTGCGCACTTGTTGACATCACTAAAATATTTTCCCCTATCATTGCCTAACTATACATATTTTTATTGCATATCAAATGCAAGATAGTGAACAAACATTAGGAATTGCTTTCCCAATACTTTGTCTCTAAACTTCTCTCTTTAAATTAGGTACAACTTTCATAAGTCTCTAACTTAGATTCTACCCACTGAACCACATCATCAGGACATTGTACTGAACATGTCCATAATCGTGCATCACCAAACAATCAAACTATTTTTTGTATGACTAAGATCTCTATCTGCTACTCAACTAGTCTTTGCAGAAACCATACTATGTTGACATCAATGACAAACACAATCATGAATGCAACATGTCAATACTTTCCAATGCTTAGGATACTCCCCCAAAGTAGTATCATCAGCATTCATGCTAACAATTTCCCCCTTTGGCATTGATGAAAATATAGATGAAAAACCATCTAAGATCCAAGAATACCAAAACAATGTTCTACTATTGCTGCTGACCAACATCAATTGTTCACATGCTAAATAATTCTCAACACAACAAGTGCATGTCTCTTGCTTTCTCACATGAATCTTTCTAAATCTCTCTAAAGAAATATCTCCCCCCATTTCTTAGGAGATGTTTTTCATGCATATTCTCCCCCATTGACATCGATGTCAAAGGCCTTAATATTATAACATACCAATTATAAATACATTTCTCCAAGTCTTCAACCAACTCGAGTGTCCAAAGACATTGTTCAAAACCAATTACCAAGAGTCCTAAATGACTCATCTTATCACAGATACTCCCTCATGTGGGAAGCATCAACATTCAGTCTAGTCTAACAATAGTAATATGTACCATTGGACTGATACACTTACTACATCGTCTACTTAGAAGAAGGTAGGGGCATAACCTCAAGCATACTTCTTAAGTACTCAAATGTATCTTTAGGCAAAGGCTTCATGAATATATCTACAATCTAATCTTTATTACTCACATACTCCAATCTGATCTCTTTTTCTATTGTTTTCTCTCTTAGAATATGATACTTAATAGATATATGCTTAGTCTTAGAATGCAATACAAGATTCTTAGACATACTTACTATACTTGTGCTATCATAGTAAATGATAATAGGTTCTTCAAACTCAATTATGATATCCTTCAACATTTTCTTCATCCACATAACTTTATTACATTTATTTGCTACTAAAATATACTCTACCTTAGTTGTACTCAGTGAAATAAAATCTTGCTTCTTGATTAGCCAAGAAACCAATCTTCCTTCGAGAAAGAAAGCTCCACCACTGGTGCTCTTTCTGACATCCATACTACTTGCCCAATCTACATCAATATATGAACATTCCATAGTCAGATGTTCCTTTCAAATATCTAAATATTCTCTTTACTACTGCAAAATGATACTACTTAGGGTTAGCTTGAAATCTAGCTACAATCCCAACTATATTTTCTATATTTGGTATGGTGTGAGTCAGATATTACAAACCTCCAATCATGGATCTGTACTTCTTTTTCTCTACTACAGGTGTCTCATCTTTGCTGGATAATTTGTGACCAGTTATCATAGGTCTACCAACAGGTTTACAAATTTCTAATCCAAACCTTTTCAACAAGTTCTTTAGGTACTTAGCTTGTGAAATGAAAATTCCATCACTGTTTTGTACGATTTGCAATCCGAGGAAAAACTTCATTTCTCCTATCATGCTCATTTGAAACCCATTCTTCATTTCTTCAGCAAACTTATCACTTTTTTCATCATTACCTCCAAATATGATGTCATCAACAAATATTACTATTATTAGTGAGCCATTCTCAAATTCTTTCAAATTCAATTTACTGTCTCTCATACCTTTAGCAAATCCAAGCTTTGCAAATAACTGTCCAACCTTGCATACTAGGTTCTATGTGCTTGCTTTAGACCATATAGTGCTTTCTTTAATTTTCATACCATGTCTTTGTCTTCTGATAAAGGAAAATCTTTAGGCTACTCAATATATACCTCTTCTTCAAGTTCTCGATTTAGGAAGGCTGATTTACCATCCATTTAATAAACCTTGAAGTTCTTATTTTCTGTATAAGCCAAGAACATCCTTACTACTTCCATTCTAGTTATAGGTGCATATGTCTCCTTGTAGTCTATGCCTTCTTGCTATGAATATCCCTTGCATATAATTCTAGCCTTGTTCCTTATAACTTCGCCTTGTTCATTCATCTTGTTTTTGAATACCCATTTGGCTCCTATCACATTCTTGTCTTTTAGTCTAGGAACTAACTCCCATGTATCATTCTTCACAATATAATCTAATTATTCCTTCATTTCTTGAATCCAATGATCATTTTACATGCTTCATCTATGCTCTTAGGTTTAACTTGAGATATAAACCATATCTGCTCATTTACTTTGTTTCTCATCATCACACCTTTTTCTTTGCTTCCAATTATATACTTAGGAGGGTGATTCTTTGTTAGATTCCTATTGGGGGTAGGAGTTGACATCCAAACTCTTATCTCATCTCTAGGTTCAGATCATTGGTCTCCTCTTTGCTCAACAGTTAACATATCATTCTACAAATCATTGTTAGTCTTAGAGAAAACTTCTAAATTTTGTCTAACAACTCCAAAATTATTTTCTTCTTCATCTAAATTATAATCTACCATTTTTTCCTTCATTCCAAGATTTTTATGAATCCTTACATTTGTGCATTCAACTATTGCTTAGTTCCATAGTTAAAACATTTGTATGCTTTACTATTCAATGAATAGCCAAGAAAGATAACTTCATGACTTCTTGGATCAAACATACCCATGTCATCATCTCTTTTAATGTGACATTTGCTCCCAAATATTCTAAAATACTTTACTGATGGTGAATGACTAAACCATAGTTCATAAGGTTTCTTGCTCATACCTTTTTTGATTTATACTCTGTTTAGAGTGTACAGTGCTGTATGGACTTCTTCTCTACAAAATGTCTTAGAAACATCATTCTCTTCACAAAATATGTTAAACCCTCTAGAGGTGAACTCTCATCCTCTATGTGATCTCAAACATTTTATCTTAACACCAAATTCATTCTCAACTCTATTCTTAAATATCCTAAACTTCTCAAAAGCTTCAGGTTTCTCTTTATAAAATACTACCCACAACATAATAGTGTAATCATCAACAAAAATCATAAAGTGCCTTTCACCATAGAATCCTCTTGTTATTAAAAGACCACTTAGATCTATATAAATGATTTTTGGCTTCTCTGTGGTAGTGAAATTCTTACTAGGAAAAGATACTTTCTTCTATTTAACCAAAATACATTCTTTGCAAACAACATTAGTAGGCTTTGTAATCTTAGAAAAGTCTCTAACCACCAATGTACTACTAACCTTTACAATATTATCAAAGTTTATGTTACAGGGTCTTCTATACTACAACCAACTATTGTCCACTTTAGCTACCAAACATGTCATTTCAATAGGATTCAATTGAAATATATTACCTCTGGATCTTGTGCCTGTTCCAATCATCTTACCATATCCATCTTTGATAATGTAGGTCTTCTCAGTGAATTGCAACTAATAACCCTTGTCCACCAACTATCCATCACTTAACAAATCATGCTTCAATTTATCAATAGAATAAACATTATCAGTGTTAGTTTAACCACCAAGAGTAATGGATCTAGTTCCTATTATATGATACGTTGCATTGTTACAAAATCTAACAATACCTCCATCATGATTCTTGAACTTAAAAAACTTATTCATATCACTAGTCATGTGATGTGAACAACCACTATCAATTATGTAATCAAATTTATTTTCTACTTGGGAAACTAGAGCTCTTTCTTCTCTAATTTCTCTATCAAGATCATCTTCCTTGATAGCCATAAAGCTCAATTCATCATCACTTTTACTTTGACCTTTTTAATCCAATTCTTCATCTTCATTTGCACAAAAAAATATCTATCTCTTCTAGGCTTAAATTTTCCCTTATACTTTTTCTCTCTTTTAGGGTATTTAGATGCATAATGACCGAATTCATCACAAGTCCAACATTTAAAGATTTTTTTACCACCTTTTTATCTTCTCACAAGAAGGTCTATACCTTCCTCAATCTTCTTGTCTTCCTATAATCTACTACTACCAGAAAAATCTCCACATGTGCTTGCATTTGTTGTCAAATTAGGTCAAATGTTCAGGGCACTAAAAGTTGTTTTGACTCTAGCTAGATCTCTAGATTGTCTCAGATCTACTTTTATAGATTCTAATCTTCCAAGAAAAGTTTCCTTGGTGAGATCCTTAGTGTATGGCTTTAATACTTGAATCATCTGAGCTACTTGCTTGAATAGTGATGTCAAAATTTTTAAGATCTTCCATACTACTTCATATTCTTCCTTGGTTCCACGAAGAGATCAAATTCCTGCAATAGTTTCTTATATTGTACCAATATAGATTCTTACATATTCATCTTAGCATCTTGAAATGCAGATATCAAATTCCACAATCTCATTCTTTTTGCATGTGTATAACCTTCAAAAGTAGATTCTAATGCTTTCCAAATTTCATGAGATGTTTGAAGTGACTCTACCTAACTATATTCCATCTCTAGAAGAGCTGATTATAGAGCTTTTCTAGCTCTCATGTTATACATGAACAACTTTCTCTCTACTTCAGTGCTTTGTTCAAGCTATTCTTCTTCCACAATCATCTTCTTATTATTTTTCAAGATCTGATAACCTGGACCCATGCACAACAAATGAGTTTTCATCTTCTCCTTCCAACAATCGTAGTTAGCCCCATCAAATCTAGGACTATCCTTTCTAAAAATATTTGTCATCAATCTCCCAAAGTTGTTAAGCTTATCCTTCAAGGACTTGATGCTTTGATACCAATTATTAAAATATATAGTCCACCAATATAATTGAGAGGGGGAGGAAAGGGGGGGGGGGGGGGGGGTACACAAATTAGTTATCAAACTAATATCTCAATTATCAACCTTATTAAAATTTAACCATATGAGCAATATAATCAGTAACCATAACAATATACTTACACACCATGACACCAAATATGTTAAATAGGGAAACCCTTGGTCAGAGGGAAAACCCTGGTGGGGATGGTACCCCACAAGATGATGTACTAATATAAATATTCCTTGTTAGAGGGTACACCCTATTAGGAGTCTATGAATACATTTAGTACATATGAGTCCCTGTTAGGAGACTTTGAATCCTTGTTAGGAGATTCCAACCTTGTTAGGAGTTGTGGAAGATAGTTGGACCCACTACCCAAATAGCTTCAAGGGAAAGACCAATGGACCCATTTTCTAAATGATTTCTATAATATCCCTTTTAGTATAACAGAAATGAAATGTACTTCCTTCCTATTCTTCTATCTTGTCATCCAGACCTCTTCTCCTTCAGATCTTGTAAATAGATCACAAATTTTGCATCCAATAATCTCTTGGATCACATACTCATATTTACAAAACACTTTGCTTCTTTTGCACTTCGTACTGCCAATGGATACAATAAAAATAAGGAAAACATCTTTCCTTTAAACCATATCTTCAAAATAATTCTTTGAGGCTTTCCCAATTAATTATAATAAGATAATTAATTAATTACAATTACAATAGCACTTTTGTCTCATAGTCTATATAAAACTTCACACATATGATCCTAGGGCTTGCACACTTGCTGTCATTACCAAAAGACTATCCTCTATCACTGTCTGATTGCAAATCATCTCATTGCATCTCAGATGTAAGATAGCGAAAAATAGTAGGAACTGCTTTCCCAATACTCTATCTCTAAACTACTCTTTGTAAATTAGGTATAACTTCCACACGTCTCCAACTTAGATTTTGTGCATTGAACCATGGCATCAGGACCCTATATTGAACATGTCCATAACTGTGCATCACCAGATAATCAAACCATTATCTATATGACTAAGATCTCTATCTTCTACTCAACCAATCTTTACAAAAACCATACTATGTTGACATCAATGAAAAAAATAGTCATGAATGCAACATGTCAATACCTTCCAATGCTTAGGATACTCCCCCAATGTAGTATCATCAACATTCATGCTAACATAGTGGAGGTGACCTAGGTTAGAATCAATGTATGTGGTTGATCCTTATTGTCTAGTTAGTTTCATGTATTGCACAGGGATTCGAAATATGACTCCATATTTATCTCTTATGATTGTAAGTCCATGATTATGTCAGCCAAAAATAATTTTCATAGGAGTTTTTTCCATAACAAACAAATATACTACAAAATTTTCACTCAACATCCAAAGGCTTTAATGTTTGGCCTTCATTGTCCTTTGAATGTTGTAACTTGACTTCTATAGAACTTGACACTAATTGATACTTGACTCCTAAATCACTTAGTGATCTAGGGGATAAAAATTAGTGGAAATTGAAATTTACCCATACTCCAAGAATCAACATCATTACAAAGTGTTCAAAATTATGATTCCAAAGAAACTTGAATGAGCAAAATTAGAGTCCAGATGACCAAGTTATGGCCAGTCAAAGTTTGGTCAAACTGGGAATAGAGGTCGTAAAAAGGTGAAAAATTAATCATCTAAAAAGTGGCCAAGAACACATTTCAAATTAAAGAGCAGGTAAAAAGCTTTCCAACGATGTTCATTTCATAAAAAATGGAGTCCATGTGTGGAAGTTATGGTTATTTGAATTTTAGGTAATCCTGATGACATGAGCACAACGTCATCATGCTAACATGGCACATTGGGTATAAGATGGTAAAAGTCGGTTGAGGATATTTGAACACACACTACCAATATCTTAACCTTCCTCCTTAACCACTACACCACACAAGTGTCATTGCTAATTTAAGGAGGGTATTGATTTAAATTTAACAAACAAACCACCAAGAACAAATGGGCATTCATGGGAGTTAAACTCCTAACCGACCATCTTCTAAAATTAAGGCCAACCATTGCACCATTATCGACTTCAAAGAAATAATTTGGATTAGTTTTATTTGAATAGTGCCTCACTTGCCAACCTTATGTAAATAAGGATTATTGTTAAAATCAATCCTGAATAATGGACTAAATTTGAAACTATAAAATATTGGAATATTATCACTATGGTAAAAGGGGGGATCAATTGGTTTTAATTGTTAAAGCCTAATTATGGCTAATTTCATGTATAAAAGGGGATAGTAGGGTTTGAAAAAAATGATGCAATGATGAGAAGGAGATTATGACTTTGGAGACTTGGTGATTATTCTTGCACATTGGAGATTAATGCTACAATTGTGCTTGAAGGGAATTATTTCAAAACACTTGTATTTGATTTTGGAGCTAATCAGATTGGTCCCTCTACTAAAATAGGACCCAGAGACGTAGTCTGACCCGTGGATGAACTCCATTATCGATTATGTTTTGTCTTCTATCTCTCTACTCTTTTTCTTCCAGTCATTACCTTATTATGCTTTTAATCATTTAAGCATTTAAATTATGTTAATTTTCTAATTAATTATTTGAATTAATTTTATGTAGTTATGAAATGCATTCCTCTATAATAGTCCTAGATCCTAATCAAATCAAGTTTGGTCTTAGAGCTCTTTTGTGACTAGTATTGCAGATTTGAATGCTAACAAGATTTGGGATTGAGAAAGACAAAGGAAATCTCAAGGAATACAATTCTGAGATCACAAAACAATGACTAATCCACCATTACACATGGAAGACAAAGGTGGTGGACAAGTTTCTGAAGACAACAAAATCTAGAAGACTCTTCAAAACTCACAAACAATGGTAGAAGTTTTGGTACAGGTTAGAGAAGAAAAGGTGCGAAGATGTTCAACTTGGAAGGGCAAAGGAAAAAATAAAGGAGATGATCATGATCCTCCAAACAAACCTCCCTCTTCTCCTTCTCCATCTTCTCCTTCTTCCCCCTCTTCTGCTTCTTCTACCCATTCTGATTCTTTTAACATTTTTAAGGGTGGACATAAGACTTGAATCAAGTTCGATGTAAAATTTGACTTGCCAAAGTATTGTGGGGAGCTAAATGATGAGAAATTAGATGACTAGATTCAACAAGTAGAAGTCTACTATAGAGTTCAAAACCTTCTAGATGACATTGATAGAATTCAGTTAGCCACTCTTTGGTTAGTTTGTATAGCTCTAACCTAGTGGGAGAGTAGGTCTCAGGATGAAACTCCAAAACATGGTAAGTTTAATTTGCCTTGGTCATAATTTGTTAGTGCTTTAAATAAGAAATTCTACCCCCTAGGCCATATGCAATAGTTAATGATGAACTTGCAACATTTTAGGCAAAGGAAAGGTCAAACTATCCAAGAGTACACCCATGAATTTCGTAAAAAGGCTATTTCATTAAATGTTCCATTTGTACACCCAGGATATTTTACTCAAGTACATAGTTTGTCTTCATTCTTATCTTAGAAATTTTATTTTGGTTTTGAATGCATGTAATTTGGATGAAGTATGTGTATAGGTTACACATTTAGAGTCAAGGGGTAAGGGTACTTTCATTGATAAGGTTGATAAGAAACCATCTAAGTTTGAAGGTAAATCCAAAGACAAAGGGAAGAGAAAAAAGATAGCTACAATTTAGAAAGAGGGTGAAAAACCCACTTGCTCACATTACAAGAAAGAAGGGGATGATTATTCTAAGTCTTGGAAGCTACACCCAAAAAAAGACCAAAGAGATATGGTGTAAACAAAAGACAATTGTTGTAATTAAACAAGATCTTGGATCTGACTTGAGAGATGAGACAAAGATCATTACTTTTGGAATCCAAGGTAAGGGAAAAGGTATATCTCTTTCTTGAAGTACAAGTTCTTCAAATATAAGTGCAAGTACAAGTAAAGAATCTTCTCCTAAGAATGATAAGCAAAGGATGAATTATTTCATATTCAGGTTGTTATCAAACATACTATAGTTGATACTTTGTTTGATATAGGTTCTTAAGTTAATTTGATATCTGAAGAATTTGTTAAAAAACTTGACTATAATACCTCATCCAAAACCATATCCACTTGGATGGGTTTGCAATGATGCATAGTTACAAGTAACTAAGCAATGCAAATTGAGATTTTCTATCACTACAAACTTTTTAGATGAGGTAGAATCTGATGTAGTCCCTTTAGATATTTGTGGTCATGTGCTTAGGAGTCCATACTTGTATGATTGACAAGCTATCTTTTATAGGGGAGAGAACAAGTATCATCTTTTTAAAAACAAGGTCGAATACATTGTATGGGCACATAAGATAAAGAGTAATCTTATACTTGTTAATGTTGGTTAGATAAAAAGGTTAGTCAATTCTAGTAAAAACTTTTTTTTAATGCTTGTAAAAGTCAAATAAGATGAAACATCTAAGGCATTCAAGGGGTGTGATCCTAAACATAAGTCTGAAATGGTGAAGATTGTTTCTGCTTATGATGACTTGTTTTAGGAACTAAAAGGATTGCCTCCTAAGAGAGAGACTCAACATGAAATTTAGTTATAGTAGGATGTGACACTTCCTAATATCGGCATGTATTATTTATCAGTTCTGTAGAATGAAGAAATTAAAAAGTAGGTTTAGGAGCTGGTTGAGAAAGAAGTTATTCATCAAAGTACTTCTCCTATTGTCTTGGTTCCAAAGAAAGATGGGACTTGGAGAATGTGCATCGACTACAAGGCTCTAAATAAGATAATGGTAAAGAACATGTATCCTCTTCCTAGAATAGATGATTTACTTGATCAGTTGAAACATACAATTTATTTCACTAAGTTAGACTTGGGTAGTGGATATCATCAAATTCAAATTACACATAATAATATTTGGAAAATTGCATTTAAGACAAAACAAGGACTATTTGAGTGGTTGGTTATGCCTTCTAGGCTTTGTAATGAACTAGCTACATTTATGAGAGTCATGAATGATGTCTTTCATCCCTTTATTGATGATTTTTTCATAGTCTAATTAGATTTAATCCTTGTATTCAGTAAGTCTTGGGATGATCATGTAATTCATGTAAAAAGAGTCTTGGATGTATTGAGAAAAGAAAATATTTATGTAAATATGTCTAAATGCAAATTTGCTAAGACATCATTAGTGTACTTAGGTTATGTCATTGGGGATGGTCAATTGAAAGTAGACCCTACAAAGGTCGAATGTATTGTAAAGTGGCCTAAGCCAAGTGTAGTTATAGAAGTCAGGAGCATTTTAGGTGCAATTCAATATTGGAGGAAGTTCATTGCAAAATTCTCTTACATTGCATCACCATTGCATGCTTTAACTAGTACGAAGGAAAATTTTTCGTAGGGAGGTCCATAATAGAAGGCTTTCAATACTTTGAAGGAAAATTTGAGCACTACACCAGTTTTGGCTCTACTTGATTTACATCAACCATTCAAAATTGAGATAGACACGAGTGTGTTTTCCATGGGAGTTGTACTAATGCAAGGAGGTAAAATAGTTTGCTACCACTTTGAAAAATTTTCAGGAGTAGTAAGTAACTATCCCACTTATGATAAGGAACTTTATGCTTTGGTTTAGAGTGTTAAAAAATGGAAGCACTACTTAATGGGAAAGGAAACTGTTATCCACATTGATCACCAACCACTTCAATATTTGCACTCATAATCTAAGTTGCAACAAAGTAGGCACTTTAGGTGGATGGGTTTTCTATAACAGTTTCATTTGGTAATTAAGTATAAGAAGTATGTCCATAAAAAAGTAGCAGATATGCTCTCTAGGCCTCCTATTATGAATGCTTTGATAATCCTTCAGAATAGTTCTATGGTTCATAGAAGCTTCTAGGAACAATATGGTAAAGATGAGAACTTCAAGGATATCTATGTAGCTTTAATCCAGGGTAAACATGTAGAAGAGAAAGATTACTATGTGCAAAATAATTTTTTATACCACTTGGGAAAATTATGCATTCCTAAAGATGAACAAGCACATGTAATCTAGAAAGCACATACATCTTTGATTGCAGGACATTTTGGAGTAAGACATTGGCTCAATTGAAAAAATATTGTTATTGGCCTTGTATGCAAGAAACTATCACTAGGTATATAAAATGATGTGTAATTTGTACAACTAGCAAACCAAGTAATAGGAAATTGGGTTTTTACACACCTTTACCTGTACCATCCTATCCATGGGAAAGTGTATCTATGAACTTTGTGGGGGGTTTACCTATGTCTAGGAAGGGTCATGATTATTTGTATGTAGCATTTGATCAGTTTAGAAAAATGTGTATTTTAATGCATTGTAAAAAGTAGGCCACTACTGAACTGATAACTCATTTGTACTTTCAATTTGTATGGGTTCATTTTGGGTTACCTACTTCTATTGTATCAGATTGAGATTCACAATTCTTGGGAGAATTTTGGTCATCTTTGTGGGGACTCATGGACACCAAGCTAAAGAAGAGTACAACATTTCATCCACAAATTGAAGGACAGATAGAGGTAGTCAACAGGATAGTTGTTCATCTACTTAGAGGTTAGGTAGTAAGCATCCTGCATTGTGAGATGAAAGTCTTCATTATGTGCAACATGCTTACAACCATGCAACACACTCTTCTACAAAGAGGTCTCCTTTTGAGACTTACTTTGGTTACTTGCCTAAGACACCAATGGATTTTTCTTTTGCAAAAGACGATGTTGTAGATGGATTCCATGATGTAGAAAAGGCTTTAAAGTTTATTTAGAAGGTCCAAGCAATCCACCAGGTAGTATAAGCATAGTTGGAGCAGAGCCAAGAAAAATACAAGGCTCACCATGATAAGCATCACATCGATCACCATTTACAAGCTGGTGATAGAGTTTGGTTACATATTAGCAAGGAAAGAATGGAAGGTGAAGGAAGGAAGATCAAGCCTATCTGATATGGTCCTTTTGAAATCTTAGAGAAGATTGGTACCAATGCCTTCCACCTTAATCTTCCTCCATACATGAAAATTTACTATGTTGAGAATATAAAATTGTATGAGCCTCTAATGATCTTGGATGTAGACACAAACATTCAAGTTCCATCCATTGATGATCTTTCACTAGAGTAGATGTCAGAATTGCCAAAAGATGTCATCCTTGAGAGGAATGTTTAGACATTAAAAAGAAGACCCATTCAATACCTCTAAGTGGGATTGAAGGGGATGCATCCAAGTAAGGCAAGATGGATGGAGATTGGTAAAGTGAGGGACCTATACCCTCACCTACTTTCTGACTAATCAAACTTTTAGAGCTTTGAAAGCTCTTCAGTGGGGAGGCTTGATACGAGGGATAAAAATTAGTAGAAATTGAAATGTCCCCAATGCTCCAAGAATTAACATCTTATAAAGTGTTCAAAATTATGACTCCAACACAACTTGAATAGGAAAAATCAGAGTCCAGATGAGCAAGTTATGGTGAGTCAAAGTTTGGTCAAACCAAGAATAGAGGTCATAAAAAGGTAAAAAAATAATCATCTCAAAAGTGGTCAACAATGGATTTCAAATTAAAGAGCACGCCAACAAATTTCCAACAAAGTTTGTTTCGTCGAAAACAGAGTCTATATGTGGAAGTTATGACAATTTGAATTTCAGGTAAAAAACATAATCCTAATGACATCAACATGATGTCATCATGCTGTTGTGGCACATTAGGCATCAAGTGGAAAAATCTTGATGTCATCATGCTGATGTGGCACATTGGGCATCAGGTGGCAAAATCTTGTTGTGGATATTCAAACACACAACCTTGATATCTAAACTTTTCTCCTTAACCACTACAGGCAAAATCTTGTTGAGGAGATTCAAACACACAACCTTGATATCTTAACTTTTCTCCTCAACCACTACACCACACAAGTGGCATTGCTAATTTAAGGTAATTGATCTAAATTTAACAAAAAAATACCAAGAACAAATGGGTGTCAATGGGAGTTGAACTCCTAATCGACCATCTTCTAAGATTAAGGCTGACCATTGCACCATTGTCAACTTCAAAGAGATAATCAAGATTAGTTTTATTTGAATAGTGTCTCACCCACCAACCTTATGTAAATAAGGATTATTGTTAAAACCAATCACCAATAATGGCATGAATTTGAAACTATAAATATCATAATATTATCACTATGACTTTGGAGACTTAGTGATTATTCCTGCACATTGGAGATCAATGCTACAATTGTGCTTGAAGGGAATTATTTCAAAATACTTGTAGTTGATATTGAGCTAATCAAATAGGTCCCTTTATTGGAGTAGGACCCAGAGACATAGTTTGACCCACCGATGAACTTTGTTATCAATTGTGTTTTGTCTTCTATCTCTCTACTCTTTTTCTTCTAGTCATTACCTTACTATGCTTTTGATGATTTAAGCATTTAAATTATGTTAATTCACTAATTAATTCTTTGAATTAACTCTATGTAATTATGAAATGCATTCCTCTATAATAGTCCTAGATCCTAATTAGATGACTTGACATGTATACATTAATCGACATTGGAGTGACTCAAAACTTACTAGTCATATTACTTAGTTGTAGTGTCTGGAAACTTATGCTCGACATGCTTTGATCACTTGGCTTGCACTAATTTCTTGGCTTGCTTTGATCACTCAATATACACTATGCACTATAATTCTACTAGATAATGACTAAGTGTTTTGTCACTACCTCATCAAAACCAAAATGAGAACAACAATCTCCCCTTTTGACATGAGTGGAAAAAATACTTTTTCATGGCATATACATCCTTATTTTTTGCATAAGTCAGACAATGTATATTCACTTCTCAGCTTCTATACAAAACTTTCAAAATTTGCAAAATCTATCTATCTTCCATACCTTATTACTCCCCTTGAGTAAGTAATTCATTTTCGTGCTTGCTTCAATTACTCCTACTGAGTAGATATCTACCTTGACAATCATTTTTCTCTAACATTTTCATAATCCCCCTTTTTTAACAGTTATGTCAATTAGGTTGTACACCAACAGTGTGTTTATGCAAAAATGGTTTGTGTTGCTACATTATTATCTTCAATGTTGCATCCTAATTTCTTGTTGCTGCATCTAGGGATTAATATTGAATGTCTAGTTGGGTAGAAAGGTCATGTAAGCTTGTATGTGTAGAAAGATGAGAATCTCTCTTCAGTAGTGTTTCTATATAGGCTAGTTCCTTGTGTAATACTTCCATGTGAGGTGTCAACATGGACTGGATACTTATTTGAGTAGAACAAATATTTGCATCCTATGCTTGTAGCTCAACAAGCCTACTCTAAGTAGACAATAACCTCTAAAAATCTAACTAACTATTACTTGGAGATTGTTACAATGTGGTACCTATGAATTGCAAATCTCCCTGTAGCTAGTCAATAGCCCATTGAGTCTCCTTGGTAAATATCTCAACATTGCATAGCTTTGTGTATAGAGAGATAATGTTCTCTAACACCTTCTTTACATTTTCCATTTTCCATTTTGGTTGCTAGATCAACATGTCTAAGTGAAATAGCACTAGATATTTTCTCGAAAACCTTGGTATGAAACTTCCTTTCAAACCATTCTAATAATTTGACATTTGTGTATAGGTCTTCATCCTTGATCTTGTCCAAAATGCTAACAAGTTTCTCTATAATAGGATTATCTTCATTTGTGCCTGGGAGGCTAAAAGCATAAATGAATATGTCTTTGATTTCATGTAAAAATTGTTTTTGCTTATGCTCCCTCCTTAAGATTTCTTACCTCTTCTTCCTTTGTAGAGCATCTTGAAGAATGCTCATTTCTTCAACAGTGATTGTATTCAAATCCAAATTTGGTAGCTCAATCATGCCATCTAAGCTTACATCCTCAAATGATGTAACATAAACACTCTATGGGACATTGGACCTTGACCTTGATATTTTCAATGGAGTATCCTATGTACTCAACCTCTGAAGAGCTTGACTACTGATAGGAGATGTAGAGACTAGAAAAGTAACCAGTGTCTCTATGGAAATTTGCTCCTCAAATGCAATAGTTAACTTATCCTCTTCAATATTTTCTCCTTCTTGTTTAACTTCACCCTATGATGGTGGAATAGGTACAAGAATTGCTTCCTTACCCTTGTTCTCTTCTATTCCATCCTTGTCAACAATCTCTTGAGCTGGTAAACTTGAATTGTATAGGCTTGGCATTGATATACCTATAGGTTGTGCTTTTGCCTCTTTCATCTAAATGAAATTTTTTGGCATTGCAGATGGTGTCTTTGGTGTAACATCTCCCTGTTCAAGGTTTTCACTTTGATTTTTATGTAGATCCTATGATTCCTTTTCCTTTACCTTTCTAGTTTATGGGGGCACATTTGATGTGTTTTGTGGTTCTTCCCTTGGAAATGCAACTTTTTCCTTTTGAATCTCATTCACTCACACCAATATTGGATTATTGTATAAAAGTGATGCATTGGTAGAGTCTTGTAGTATTTTCTTCAAATCATCCTTAGTCAAAGGATTTACATTCTATGATGTATTATCAGGAACATCCTTGATGCTCACTAAGTCCTATTGACTCTCTTGATCATCATGTGGGGGACTGGTACTCAACACTTGTACATCATGTACCTGTTGTTGCTCTTCTCCAACTATGGCTTCCTCTACCATTCCTTTTGTTTCCTCTACAATACCTTCCTTAACTGGATTATCTTTATCATTAACTGCTACTTCTTGCTCACCTTTCTCAGTTATTTCTTTAGTGGATAACCCATAAATAGATTTCCAAATTGATGTAATCTTGGCTACCACATCTTCTATTTGCTTCTTTAAAATATGGAATGCTTGGTATTTGGGAGAAAATTTCCCTTTGTTCTTCTTCATTGCCTTAGCAATCATCTACTTATCCAATTTAGGCATCACTTGAGCTAAAATGTTTTCCCTAATTTGACTTTCAATATTTAAACTAAATTGCCACTTTTGCTCCACTCTATCATATAAACTCTTTGGTAATGAGTTGGAAATATCTAGAGGAGTGGTCTTAAAAGTTACCATCATGTCATATATGGCCTCCTCTATATTATTTTTCTCTACACTTCCTAAATTATCAAAATCAACATGTGTGAAACCAGACAAATTTGCATTGGTCTTAATATTTTCACACACGTTATCAATGTTAGAAGAGGAATTATGGGTTACCACTTTGAATTGACTCAAGTCATCAGACTTTGTCTTCTTCTCATTTGAATAATCTTGTGTGTTACATTTCTTCCTCAATCTCTTGAAATTATTTTGAGCAGGTTGACTTGGCTCTATTGTGACATTACCTCTTTTGCTTTTATGTAGTGGTTTCCCTACTGCTTGACCTAGTTAAAGGTATAGATGCCTTTTGTGGAGATTGCTTCATAGTCTTCTTTGGTTTCTCCAATGTCTATTTCTTTTATTTCCTCTTCTTCTTGGCAACCTTAGGTGCTTCCTTGACTTCTTCCTTGACACCTTCTGTATCAACATCTTCTTCCAAGCCTTGTGTAAGTTCCAAAGGTCATTGACCTTGTGCTTTTTCTTTATCTTCTTCTTCTGCTTCCTCATCACCTTCACCAAAATTCTCTTTTAAGCTTCTCTAATATCTTGTTCTTCTTTCTTATCACTAAGCTATTTGTAAATTTATTGTTATTCTTGATTTGGACTCATCATCATTTCCAAAGGATATAACATCCTTGTCAATTTTGTTAGCCAGTAGAGCTGTAATGGCAGTAGAGGCTTCATCCACATTAATTTCATATGGCATAGGCTTTAACCATCTAACCCTGGGTATTGCTGCTTGTAAATATGTGTAATTTGCATCAACTAGAAAAAACACATCATCATAATGTTTTTCTACTAATGATATAATGATCCTCAATATTTTCTTCATGGATTTCTTGAAATCCTCAAAATAGCTAGTAATTTCTAACTCAAAATTGTCTCCATGTTTCTCAATGAGCTCTAGTATCTGCTATGTTATTGATCTATTTGTATTCCATGCAACTTTACCAAAAGTAGGGAATGTGTTTTGAATATAAAAGAATATGCAAACAATCAAGGAACCAATCTTACAATATGCACTTTTGGTCTTCTTGATGGCTTCCATATTTTTTAACAATTGTTGAAGATGCAACTTGGCTAGGTCATAGGAATAGTCTCTCTTTACAATCTTGTAGCCAAGATCAATTGTCATGTAGGAAACACAATTCAGTTGGCTTGAATAAAAGAATTTTTGAGCTATCACTTTAATTGCAATGGCTACCAAGGGGTTTGAAATTGTATCAATTGACATCCCTCACTTACTCTATATGAAACTTGTGTTCTTCTCAATAACCTCCTTTGCATCACTCTGCATGCTCTTTGGTTTATCTAGGGTAAGGTACCTTTATACACATTCATTTTTGTAATTTTTATTGGTCCATTCTCTAACCAAACTTGATTGTCATGTATATGATCCAACACAATACTAATCCATTTAGTTTTGAAACCTTGAGGAAAGTCTAGCGTATGTGTTAACCCTTTTCAATTGACAATTTTATTTTCCTCCTTTAAAACTCCATTGTCACATAACTTCTAATAGGTTTCTCTAATCTCCATGTATCCAACTTCTCCAATATTTCTAGTGTAGAAACATCTCACATCCTAAACCATTAAGACCTTTGGTGGTATCATGGATAATGCACTAGGTAGATCTTCCTTGTATGCAATCTCAGGAATAGCTCAGAATGGGGTTGTCTCACATCATTACTAATCAAATGAATATTGAAAACTTCCTTCCCTCTTTCTTAATAGTTGTAGAAGAGATATCTACCATTTTGACTTCATAGAGTGTGTGAAAAACAAAACAATGTAGCTTGACACAAGCTAAATACCTCTCAAATTTGATGACTAATGTTGAGTAGTGGTTGAGTCTAGTTCACAAACACTTGAAACCTCTTTTTCAATTCACCTTCATGTGCTCTTTGTTCTCTTCAACCTCTAGTAGGTGCAAATGAGTCAAAAATTGACTATATAACCCTTCAAATTCAACATTAAATGCTCAGTGCTTACACAAATGTGAGCTCAACTATCATAGGATTTTCAAAATGCTTGGCTAACATAGCGAGCTTAGCTCACACTACCATATCTATATTACTTGGAAACAACTACAATTCCTCTCATGCTTGAAAAAACATAGAAAACAACAAAATGATAGATTTTCTCTTGGTTCTAATCACTTCATTGCATCTTAATTCATGCCAATATGATCTTTTTGGATCTTAGATATATGAAACTGATGCATAATATAACTTTTCAAATGTCAGGTCCACACATACCTTTGATTTCCTAGTTGGGGGTGATGTGATCACCTGATCCATTGGATGAAGTGACCTCATTTGCATTTGATGTGCTACAATCTTCCTTCTTTTTTTGTGTCTTGTTCATTTGCATCTTCACATTTTTAGCATCAACCTTTCCTTTTCCTTTGCTGCCTTCATTGCTTGGTGCAAGTGATTGAATTGGACAATTTCTACTGACATGACCAATCTTAAGATAACTAAAGCATATAATCTCATTCAACCATCTGTTGTAGTTACCTTTGAAATGTGCTCTTATGCAATTTTTCAAGAATGTGACCATATTCTTAGCAATAGTGACAACTGTATCTTGTGTTGTAGTCCCAACCATAAGAGTTTCCATTGTGGTGTACCTTTGTTTGTTTGTTTGATGTCCTCTTAGATTTAGATCTGCATTTATATGCCTTGTGTCCATAATTTTGATAGTTGTTATAATAGCCTTCAAATCTTTGAGTGTTGGTGGTCTAGGTCATACATTCATGTGCCTAATGTCCTTGCTTCTTGTAGTTGTGACAATGTCCCTTGAATTTATTCTTAGGGTTTTGATTTCTAGTATTACTCCCACAAACATTTTTTGTATGATCCAATTTTCCATAGTGATGACAAATGGGATTGATGTTCTTTCCCTTATTGTTCCTTTGTTCACCACTCCTAGACAATTCACAACTTAACCTTTCTTATATATCATAATATTAGACAAGTCACTTTGAATACCCTTCCAAATAATTAATAAACATCCAAATAATTACCCATAGTTAATAAAATATTGGACAATTTCATTATGTTTTCACTTAGTCAATACTAGGATTAAATGCTTGGTCAATAGTGCAAGTCCTTCGATGCCTGACCACTCTATCAATATTGTAAGTCCTTTGATGTCTGACCACTTAGTCAATACTACAAGCATGAATCTCTTAATTGGTCAACTTCTTGGTTAATACTGGAAAACTCTTCTTTACTTGATTGCTCAGTTATTACTGAGATATACAATGTTATTAATGAAAACTCTTGTTTTCTTAGTTAACACTAAAATTTGTGTGAACAACAATGACAATATACAATTGAAGAATTGTTTCCAACAAACTCCCTCTTTTGTATTGATAGAAACACAACATCTCAACATAAATTGATAAAAGTATGAGTAATAAGAAAATATCCCTAGTTTCATAGAATGATTCTCATCCATACCAACCCCCTCTGAGATTCTACTTGGATTTATCTTTGCTACTTCCTATCCACACTCTGTTGTGAAATTATGTCATTTACTCCTTCTTTGTTGTACATTCCATCATCTAAATATTTTCTTTCTAAGATACAAAACTCTCCCTCTTTCACTCTGATATTGAACTCTCTTTTACACTTTCTTTTAGCTCTCCCTTGTAGTTCTCCCCTATTGACATTACTGAACTCTATCTATCCTTTGACATCAAGTGCCAAAGAATAAAGACTCTGGAATTACTATGTACCTTTTGTACTAATTCATATGCCATATTCTCTATATTTAACACTTGAAGTGTGAAAACCTGCATCAACTTGATTGATCTTCAATAGAGATTGGTTGATGCGTTGCTATCTTTTACTTTACTGAGCATTAGATAGGGGAATGACCCCTATTTTACCTCTTAGATACATAAATGCATCCTTAGGTAAAGCCTTAGTAAATATATCTACTGTGCACTGCTTGGTGTTCACATATTCCAATTTGACCTCTTTTTCTTGAACCAATTCCCTTAATAAATGATAGTTGAATGCAATGTGTTTTTCCTTTGTGTGTATCATAGGATTTCTAGATATGTTGATTGCACTAGTGCTATCGTAGTAGATAACCACTAGTTCCTTGATTTCTTCCTTCATTCAGAACATTAGTTTTCTGATCCATATTATGTTAGAATAATTGACTATTTTAGCAACAGACTTTGCTTCTACTACGGATTGAGAGACACAATTTTGCTTCTTGCTTGTCCAAGAATCTACCCTCTTTCCAAGAAAGAATGCTCCTCCACTAGTGTTTTTTCTATCATCAATACTTCCTTCCCAGTCTGCATAAGTAAAGGCTCTCAACTAAAGATTTCCTCCTTTCTTATACCATAACCCATATTCTTTTGTTCCTTTTAGATATCTCAAAATTCTTTTAATTGTCATTATGTGATTTTCTTTAGGATTAGCAAAAAATCTTGCAACTATGCCAACTACCAATGCAATATTTGGGTTGGTGTGTACCACACACTGAATATTTCCAATGATTGATCTATAAGTAGTCTGGTTTGCCTCCTTTGTATCATCATTCTTTGAGATCTTATGTCTAGTAGACATAGGTGTTCTAATTCGTTTAGAATCTTCCATTCTAAATGCTTTCAATGTTTCCTTGATGTACTTTGATTGAGTAATGAATATCCCATTCTTCATATGATGAACTTGTAGACCCGCAAAGAATTTAATCTCTCCAAACATAGACATTTCAAATTATGATGCAGGAGCATCCAGAGGTATAAGGGCAAGCCTGTGTCACCCAAAAAAATATACTTAGACTTAGTTTCTATTTCATGTCTTTTCATTTTTGGATACCCATTAGGGTCAAATAAATGTTCCAACTCTCACAGTTCAACTATCAGTGTGCTAGAAAATCCTGAAAAAAATAGGAGCATGCAATTTGGCCATCATTTTGGTGACCTAGAAGGTGTGAATTGGCCAGATGAATGTAATTGTGATTTAGAGCATTCCAAAAAAAGAATCAGGTCAAAAGGCCCCACGGTTTGAAAGTTATTGCAATTTTTCAGGTTTTGGAGACCTCCTAAGAATGCTTCAAAGTCAGGTTAGGGGCATTAAATGACCTCAAAAAGAGCCAAAAAATGGGGGACAAGTGAAGCTTTTCCATAGGGCTATAGAGTACTTTGAGAGTTTTCCAAAAATTTAAATGGTTCGTCAATCAGAGCTACAGTTCAAAAGTTATGCCTCCCAGAAGTTCAGTTACCGTTTCTGGATTCTTCTAGATTTGCACCAACTTCTAACGCAACTTCTGGAACCTTCTATTTGGTTGGTGGATGCCTACTAGCACTTTCTAGAATGTACTCCTAGTCCTTAACCCTCTGGGGTCTATTTAAGGAGATTTTTAGCATTGTTAAAGGCAGTTCGGAGTGGAGTTTGAGAGGAGTTACTGAAAGGAGAAATTATCTCCAGATTTATGCTATTGTAAGCCCTTAGGGCATGTTTTGAAGTTTATTTCCTGTACTATTTGTACTAGCTTATTTTCTCAGTTAATATAATTTTCCCTTTTCTGTTGTGTCCATTTTGGTTCTTGGGTTGTGTCCCTATCAAGTGGTATCAGAGCGGGTTTTCCTGAGTGTGTAGACAGAGCGTCGACTGTGAGGCAATTTGCATTAGGACTGTGTGGTTGTGGGTTCAAGTTAGAAGATGCCTCCATGAAGAGAGCATGGTGGAAGGGCTAAAGCTATTAATCTTGAGGAGGTTAGAGCCCTCCAAAGGCAGGTGCAGGCATTGCAAGAGGAGCTCCGTAGAGGAGAAAATGTTGCCGCAGGTGACAACAATGAGGATGAAAATGAAGAAGAAGTAATGGGACCAGAAGAGGAATTTGATGGGAAAGTTTTGAATAAGTTTGGGAAAAGACCCACAATTGAAGTGGGTGTATTTTCAGGAAATATGAAACCAGATGAGTTGATCGATTGGATCAATGAACTAGAAGAATACTTTGAGTATGAGGATATCAGGGACCCAGATAGGGTTAAGTTTGCAAAGGCCAAACTGAAAGGCCATGCCAAAATCTATTGGCAAGAGGTTCAATTGGAAAGAAATAGAAGAGGAAAGGAGAAGATCACAAGATGGGATCGCATGGTGGACAAATTGAAGAAGCAATTCATTCCTGTGGACTACGAGCTTGATTTGTTTAAGAAGATGCATGGGTTAAAGCAAGCAGGAAGATTAGTCCAAGAATATACAAAGGAATTTTACCGACTCTTGATTAGAGCCGGGCATGCAAAAGCAAATAAGGAGAAGGTTGCTTGTTATATCAGTGGGTTGCGACCTAGCATCCAAGAGGAATTAAGTTTGGTAAGAATGACCAGCGTTGACGAGGCATACCAGTTCGCCCTATGAGTTGAAGAGAAGTTGAATAAAAGGTTTGAAGGAAGACAAAGAGGGCGCAGTCAAGGAGGAAGGGGAAGCGGTAGATCACCTGGAGGCCGCAATGAAACCCAAAAGAAAAATGAAGATGTGGGTACTAGCAGGAACCAGAGGAATGAGGGTTTCAACCTTTCCCATGATCAAGACTTTGGAAATCAAAGAGGAAGAGGTAGAGGACATGGACAAGGAAGAGGAGGCTTTTGTGGTACCTGTTTCCATTGCAATGAAGAAGGTCATCGTGCGTTTGAATGCCCTCAACGATAAGAAAGGACAGATGGGAGAGGTGAGGGCCAAGCTAGGGTTGCTCATTTGGATGAAGATGCACAATCATCACATTCAGAGGATGCAGAAAGAGGAGAGACCTTGGTAAATGAAAGAGTCCTACTAAGTGGTGAGATTGAACCAGGACAACGGAGGAATTTGTTTCATACCAGATGCAAGTGTGAGGATAAATGTTGTGACGTGATCATTGATGGTGGTAGCACTGATAACTTGGTATCAGAAGATATGGTCTCTAAGCTGAAGCTCCAGAGGGAGAAACATCCTTAGTCTTATCGGATTTCTTGGGTAAAAGATGATCATAAGGTCCTGGTAAGTGAACAATGTTAAGTGAAATTTAAAATTGGGAGTTACCATGATGAAGTTCTCTATGATGTTATTTCGATGGATGTTTGCCATCTATTATTGGGTAGACCATGGTAGTTTGATAGACATGCAGTGCATGATGGACATGCAAACACATACTCTCTGACAAAGGATGGAGTTCACCACAAATTGAAGCCCATGAAAAAGGAAGGTGAAAAGGTATGTAGCAGTGCTAGGATTTGTCTTGTTGATGGAAGAAAGTTTTTAAATGGCATGAAACATCAGCATATGTGCTATGCTTTGATTCCTAGGAAAGATAAAGAAGGTAGTAGTGAAATACCACTTGAAGTTTTAGATTTACTAGGGGAGTTTGGAGATATTATCTCTGATAATGTTCCAGATGGATTGCCACCAATAAGGCAAATCAATCATCAGATAGATCTGATTCCAGGAGCTAGTTTGCCTAACAAGGCTGCTCACAGGATGACTCCTACTGAAATAAAGGAGTTAAATAGACAGGTTCAAGAGCTGTTGAGGAAGGGCTTGATTCGAGAGAGCCTAAGTCCATGATCAGTACCTGCAATACTTGCACCAAAGAAGGATGGAGAGTGGAGGATGTGTATATATTCTCGAGCTATAAATAGGATAACCATCAAGTATCGATTTCCTTTGCCAAGGATGGATGATCTTATGGATTGTTTGAGTGGAGCTCAGTACTTCACAAAGATAGATCTCAAGAGTGGCTATCATCATATATGGATTTGAGAAGGAGATGAGTGGAAAACAGCCCTCAAGACCAAGGAGTGTCTTTATGAGTGGTTAGTCAAGCCCTTTGGATTGACAAACGCCCCAAGCACCTTCATGCGACTCATGAATGAGGTACTTAAGAAGTTCTTGGAAAAATTTGTTATTGTCTATTTGGATGATATTTTAATTTTCAGCAAGATTTTGGAAGAACATTTACTGCATATTCGTAGTATCCCTGAAAGGCTAAGGGAAGAGGAACTGTTAATTAATCTGAAGAAGTGTATCTTTGCAAAAAGGGAGTTAGTCTATTTGGGGTTTGTTATATCACCTGAAAGTCTCAAAATGGATCTAGAGAAGGTAAAAGCCATCTTGGAATGGCATACTCCAAGGTCTGCTACTGAGATAAGATCATTTCATGGTCTGGTTAGTTTTTACAGGAAGTTTATTAAGAATTTCAGTGGCATATGTGCACCCCTAACTGATACAATAAGAGGGGATAGAAAAGAGTTCAAATGGACTATAGCAGCTACGAGAAGTTTTGAATTGCTAAAGAAGAAGGTAAAAAAACAGCCTGTGTTGGCACTTCTAGATTTTAGAAAGGTTTTCCAAGTAGATTGTGATGCCAGTGGCAACGCTATTGGGGCTGTATTAAGCCAAGAAGGTAAGCCTATTGCATATTTTAGTGAAAAATTGAATGATGCAAAGAAGAAGTATTTTGTTTATGATCAAGAATTCTATGCAATAGTTCAGGCCTTAAAGAAATGGAGGCATTATTTATTGCCAAAGGAATTAGTTTTGTATACTGATCATCAGGCATTACGGTACCTAAATAGCCAAGGTAAATTGAATCAGAGGCATATGAAGTGGGTAGAATTCTTGCAGAGTTATACATTTGTGTTGAAGCATAGAAGTGGAAAATCTAACAGGGTTGCAGATGCACTAAGTAGGAGACAGTCATTGCTTACAGTAATGCAGGTTGAAGTAGTTGGGTTTGATGAACTCAAGAATTTGTACCCCGAGGATCTTGATTTTGCTGAAGCATGGAAAGCTTGTAAAGAGCTTGTTGCTGTAGATAGAACCAAGTGGTTAGACTATTTGATTCAAGATGGCATGTTGCTCAAGGGTAGTCAATTGTACATTCCAAGGAGTTCCATGAGGGAAAATCTGATTAAGGAGAAACATAGTGGAGGGATGGCAGGACATTTTGTTCAAGATAAGACCATTGCTATTCTTAGAGAACACTATTTTTGGCCTCAAATTTCACTGGATGTGAAGAAGTTTGTACAGAGTTGCCAGGTTTGTCATGTTGCCAAGGGGTTTAGTCAAAATACTGGCCTATATCAGCCATTTCCCGTTCCATCAAGGCCATGGGAGGACATAAGTATGGATTTTGTTCTTGGATTTCCAAGGACACAAAGGGGTAATGATTCAGTATTCGTGGTGGCTGATAGGTTCTCCAAAATGGCAAATTTCATTCCATGCCACAAAACTCATGATGCTGTCCATATTGTAGACTTGTTTTTCAAAGAGGCGGTAAGACTACATGGTCTTCCAAGGAGTATAGTTTCTGACAAAGATACTAAATTTGTGGGGTATTTCTGGAGGACATTGTGAAAAAAGTTGAGAACAGACTTGAAATTCAGTTCCACGCATCACCCACAGACTGATGGCCAAACAGAAGTCTGGGAAATTTGCTGAGATGTTTAGTTGGGGATAAGCCCAAGGGATGGGATTTGATTCTACCACAAGCAGAGTTTACTTACAATAACTCTATAAATAGGAGTACTGGAAAATCACCATTCCGAATTTTATATGTGAATAGCCCAAGGACTGCACTAGAATTGAGGAAGATAGAACAAGGGGAGAGGACAAGTGCTGAAGCTGAGGAATTTGCTGAACATATCAAGCAGCTACATGAGGAGGTTCAAGCACACATTACCAAGATGAATCAAGAGTATAAAGCTAGGGCTGATCAAAGGAGAAGACATAAGGAATTCTAAGTAGGAGATTTAGTCATGGTGCACTTACGAAAAAAAAGATTTCCAGCCGATACTTACAAAAAGCTGAAAATGAAGAAATTTGGCCCCTGCAAAGTTTTGAAGAAACATGACTTAGGAAATGCATATGAGGTGGAGCTGCCAGATGGTATTCACATTTCTCCCATTTTCAACATTGCAGATTTAACAGAGTATCATGATGATGGTGCAGATGAGGTGTTAGAGCCATGTCCAATTCTTGCTTCTAAGAAGGAGGAGATAGAAGACATTCTAGATCATCGTGTGGGTAGGAGTACTAGAAATAGGCAGTATGAGGAATATTTGGTCAAATGGAAAGGACAACCAATCGAGGACTCAATTTGGATTTCAGCAGCTAAGGTTTCCCATTTGGGATTTCCTCTACCATTCATAAAGTGACAGGGTCACTTTTCCATCTACCCTGGGTGTCTGATGCAGGAGCATCTAGAGGTATAAGGGTAATCCTGTGTCACCCAAAGAAATGTACTTAGACTTAGTTTCTGTTTCATGTCTTTTCATTTTTGGATACCCATTTGGGTCAAATAAAGGTTCCAACTCTCACAATTCAACTATCAGTGTGCTAGAAAATCTTGAAAAAAATAGGAGCATGCAATTTGGCCATCATTTTGGTGACCTAGAAGATGTGAATTGGCCAGATGAATGTAATTGTGATTTAGAGCATTCCAAAAAAAGAATCAGGTCAAAAGGCCCCACAATTTGAAAGTTATTGCAGTTTTTCGGGTTTTGGAGACCTCCTAAGAATGCTTCAAAGTTAGGTTAGGGGCATTAAATGACCTCAAAAAGGGCCAAAAAATGGGGGATGAGCAAAGCTTGTCCATAGGGCTATAGAGCGCTTCGAGAGCTTTTTGAAAATGTAAACGGTTTGTCAATCAGAGCTACGGTTCAAAAGTTATGCCTCCCAGAAGTTTCGTTACCATTTTTGGATTCTTCTAGATTTGCACCGACTTCTAACAAAGCTTCTGGAACCTTCTATTTGGTCGGTGGATACCTACTAGCACTTTCTAGAATGTACTCCTAGTCCTTAACCCATTGGGGTCTATTTAAGGAGATTTCTGGCATTGTAAAAGGCAGTTTGGAGTGGACTTTGAGAGGAGGTACTGAAAGGAGAAATTATCTCCAGATTTTTGCTATTGTAAGCCCTTAGGGCATGTTTTGAAGTTTATTTCCTGTACTGCTTGTACTAGTTTATTTTCTCAGTTAATATAATTTTCCCTTTTCTGTTGTGTCCATTTTGGTTCTTGGGTTGTGTCCCCATCAAATTATTTCCCCATTTCTTTTGCAAATGTCTTGCATAATATCTCACGTCCTCTAAATATTATATCGTCTACAAATATTTTTGCAAGTAATATCTTGTCCCATGGTTCTTCTTTGATATACAAATTTCTATTATCATTTGTCTTTTCAAAATCAAATCTTACTAGATATCCATGTAATCTTCATACCATGCTCTAGGATCTTGTTTCAATCCATATAAATCTTTATGAAGTTTACATACCATATTTCTTCGGCATGGATCAATGAAGCCTTCAGAAATTTGATTTAACATGCATTTGATACACTTTGAATCTCTTTTGTGTTGCATATGTTTAAAGTATTTTACTCCTTCAAGTCTTGCAATAGGGTTAAATGTTTCCCCATAATCAATACCTTCTTCTTGAACATAACCTTTTCATACAAGTCTTGCCTTGTTTCTTGTCACTTCTCCTTTCTCACTCAACTTATTTCTGAATGTCCATTTTGTACCAATCACAGTTTTATCCTTGGGTCTCAGAACAAGAGACTAGGTTTTATTATTTCTATTTGCTCAATTTCTTCATTCATTTCTTATATCCAACTTTTATTTTCTAAAGTATCTTTTACAGATCTAGGCTCAAATTCACTAAGAAAACATGTACCTTTTAATTTGTTTCTTGTTAGTATGATTTTTATCTCTCCTCCAATTATTTATTCAGGTGCATGATGCCCTTTAACAAATTTTTAAGTCTTGGATCTCTATTACTTGATTATGAACATTGTTCACTTAGTTCAATTTTACACTTCACATAAACACGAAGTGTGAAATCATCATCTCTTTCATACCATAATCCATTTTCCCTTCTAAATATCTAAATATTCTTTTGATAGAAGCCCCACGTGATTCCTTCAAATCAACTTGAGATCTAGCAACAATTAAAACTACGTTAGATATTTTAGGTCTTATATGAGTTAGATATTGGAAACCTCTAATCATAGATCCAAATATGGACTCTTAGACTCATCATCCTTTGTCAACTTATAGCTTGTAACCATTAGTGTTCTAATTGGCTTTTAGTATTCGATTCCAAATTTCTTCAATAGTTCTTGCACATACTTGCTTTGTGATATGCAATTTCTAGTCCTAGTTTGAGTAGTTTTCACCTATTATACACATCTCAAATTCTTTCTGCAACTCATTAGAGAGCTTTTATTAAATTAAATATTTAATAAATATTGATCCAAAATTACATACCAAGCTCTAGGAGATTTCTTTCATCTATATAAATCTTTCTTCAATTGGTAGACCACATCCTTTCGATTATCAATAGTAAATCCATCCAATTTATCAACATAGACCTCTTCCTCAAGATTTAACATCCATTCAATATACCTTTAAATTCTTTTAAGAAACATATGAAAGAAAGAATATAACAACTTTGATTCTAGACACAAGTGCAAATGTTTTATTAAAATCTATACCTTCCATCTATGAACATACTTTGAAAACCAATCTATCTTTATTTCTAACTAGTTCATCATTGTCATTCAGTTTATCCTAAATAACTTATGTAGTTCTAGTGAAACTTTTACCTATAGGCCTTTGAACTAAAATACATGTCTTTTTATTATTAGTATGATCAATTTCTTTTTTCATATATTTAATCTAGTTATCATATTTGTAAGATTTAGTAACACTTTTAGGCTCAACTTGTGAGATCAAACAAGTTTAACATCTCTAGCATTCTTTCCTTTAGTGACAATTCCCTAATTTATTTGATCACCAATAATCTGGTCTTCAATATGATTAATTAAGCTTAACATACCTTGGAGTCTTCAAAGCATGAAATTCTTTAGCTACAATATCATTAGCAATCTCTTTAATCTAACCTTCTAGAATAGTATTATGACTTTGATTTTGCTCTTCTATGATCTATAAATGATTACCTTATTCATCATAATCTAAATAATTATTTCACATCCTTTCATGTATCTGAAATCTTTCATCAACTATTTGATTATCAGTCTCAATTTTTTTCTTTAATCTCTTATTATAGCAATAGTAGGCTCTTCTTTTACTAGAATAACCAATGAATATCTCTCATTCACTTCTAGTGTCAAAAATTCTTATGTCATAGTCTCTCTTAATGTCAACTTCTATTCCAAAAATCTGAAATACGTAACTATAGACAACTATACTATAGTTTGTAAGGTGTCTTACTAGTACCATATATCAACAAAACTTTTTTCAATGTGTAAACTGTAGTGGCAACAAAATCTCTTCAATACATATGCAATAATTTTCCTCCCAACATCATAGTCATTGCATAATCAAGGACTGTCCTATTCCTTTACTCTACTATTTCATTTTACTGAGGGACTCATGAGGAAGATATTGTCTCTTATTCCATGTTATTTGCAGTAAGAATTGGATTTTCTAGAAGTGAACTCTCCACCACAATTTGATCTTAGATATTTCTTCTTCATTCCTTTCTCATTTTCAACTCTTTCTTTGAATATCTTGAATTTGTCAAAGGCTTCTAGATTTTTCTTAAAAAATGCAACCCAAATCATTCTAGAATAACCATCAATGAATACAAGGAAATACCTCTTACCATATCAAGTCCTTTTCTTAATTGAACGACATAGATCTACATGAACCAAATCCAAAATCCTGGAAGTAGAATATATCTTAGTTTTTAATATAGCTCTACTTTTCTTTCCCATAGTACATTCTCTACATAATGCATCATTAAGATTTTCCAACTTTATTAGATCTCTCATAGCATCAGTATTACTAATCTTCACAATGTTATCAAAATTCAGATTTCAAAATCTCTTACGACATAACCAAACCAAATCTCATCAATATTTGCAACAAAAAATCTATTCTTTGATGCATTGAAATGAAAACCATTACCACTGGTCTTTTTCTAGATGCGATCTTGATTCTTGAATCATTTGTGATAATGTACATTCCATCCTTGAATTATAGATTGTAAGATTTGTTAGTCAACTATCCAACATTCAAAAGATTATTCTTTGGTCCATTAACAAACAATGCATCATCAATGTTATTTGTACCATCAATAATTGAACCTCATCCTTTGATCAAACAAGTAGTATTGTCACCAAATCTAATAGTAACACCACCATTCTTGTAAAGCCTCAAACAATTATTCACATAACCTATCATATGATGTGACCGTCCATTTTTTATGTCCATTCATCCTTCTTCTCTATGTGGGTAACAAAATATTTCTCTTCAATCGTAGGAGTTTCACTTTTATAAAAATAAATAAAATATCTTCCACATTATTTTTAGATTCATCATCAACAACAACTTCACTAGCAACATAATAAAATTTATTCTAATATCTAGGTTTAAAATTTGTTGGCTTATGTTTAAGGACTCTTTTCGCACCTCTCAATAGAAAGTATTTAAAAGGAAATTTTCCTTTTGACGTATTTATCTCTTGGTAACCTATTAGCAATCATAGGTTGTGATTCCTCTTGCTCCCTTTGATCTTCCTCAATTTATTTGTGTTTCTCCACATATCTACCAAATATATCATTGCTAGTAGAACATGTAGGAACATCATGACCACTCTTATTCTTTCCTTTAAAAATTGGAGTGTTAAATGTTAACTCTGCCTTAGATAAAGCATCTCCCAGTTTATTCATTTCAAAAGTAGATAACTTACCAACTAATGATTCACTTGTCATAGTATGAATAGTTATGATTTCCTCAATAGTAGGAACCTTGGTGACATAAAACTATGACAAGGATCTTTAAGAATCTTTGACACAATGTCATCTTTGGTAATGGTTTCAACAAAAACTCTAATTACACAAACAACATTTATAATCTTCTACACATAATTTCTTCTACATTATTTTTAGATTCATCATCAACAACACCTTCGCTAGAAACATAATTAAATTTATTCTAATATCTAGTTTTAAAATTTGTTGGATTATGTTTAAGAACTCTTTTCAAACTCCTAGACAAAAAGTATTAATTTCAAAGGAAATTTTCCTCCATATGTATTCAACTCTAGGTAACCTATTAGTAGTCATAGATTGTCCCTTTCCTCTTCCTCAATTTATTTGTGCTCCTCAACCTATCTACTAGATATATCATAGCTAGTAGAACATGTAGAAACATCATGATCACTCTTATTCTTTCTTTTAAAAATTATAGTGTTAAATGTTGACTGTACCTTAGATAAAGCATCTCCTAGTTTATTCATTTCAAAAGTAGATAACTTACCAATCAATGATTTCCTCAATAGTAGGAACCTTGGTGCCATAAAAATATAGCAAGGTGTATATGAGAAATATGTTAGGAAGTAATACTAATCTATTAAAAGAACAAAAGCATTAACTAGCATAAAAACCATAACATATATGAGAGACAAAGTGAAACCCTCAAATGAGAATATGAGCCATGGAATGGCTCTCCCAATGAGGATAGTCACTTTATTTAGAGATGAGTCTATTATGTGGATGTGGGATGTATGCTCAAGCTTCAAACTAGCTTCAATGGAGATTTTTGAGATTTTTGGTGTGAATGCATGCAAAAGTATGGATTTGGCTTCAAAATGGCATTATAACTTTACTTGATGGATTGTGATGAAATGGCTTGGGAGGGGATTCAATTTATAGGCTAAGGTCTTGAGGGATGGAGGGTTAAGATACAAGGAGAGATGAAAGCTTAAGGAGGGCTAGGATGCACTCAAAGGGGAGCACATGGATTGTGCTTGTTTAGCACCAATCAGGGAGTGACACATCTCACAAGGTGAGTGGATGGAGGAAAGGGGAAGGATGAGTCAACAAAGGAAGCTCAAAGGATAATATCTTCATAAAGACCCTTCATTATGGCTTGTAAGAGCTTGTAAGAGTCTTTATGGCCTTTGTAAGAGCATTCATTGTTGGGTGGTTGGGATATTTTGGAGGGAGTTGAGATTGTTGACTTTCCTTGGCTTAGGAAAGTCTTAAGCTTTCTTAGGGAATGTGACAACATTAGGGGGTGGATTAGGCTTGGGTTTAGGATTAGATTAGGGATGTTATAGATTTTCAAGTGGATGGCATTCATGAGGGTGGGTGAGTTAGTGGCTAAGCTTGGTTAGTATGGGTGGATGGGGTGGATTAGGCTAAAAAAGGGGGATTTAGGATAGGTTAGGGGTTATTAGATTTGAGGGTTTTATTTATCAAATAGATTTATTTGATAAATGGGGATTTTGGAATTAGATAGAAGAATAGGATTTAATTGATAAATAATAGGTTATTTGATTTATCAATTAGGACTATAGATAATTAATTAAATTAATCAGCTAGGGGATGGCAAAGGATTAATTAAATAAGAATTTAATTAATGATGCCTTTAGAGATAACTAAATAGGATTACCAAAGCGGTGTAATCAAATTTAGGTGTCTACACAAGGATCTAGGTAAGAGCGTACAACACAATAGTAAAATTGTGAGCCTCTTATTTGGAAGGTCTTGGGTTTGAATCTACTCGAAATAAATAAACAATAATGATTAATAATAACACATAATAATAATAATAAATATTGGCTTCGGCCTCTTACCGATAAAAATAAAATAAAACATGACAAGGATCTTTAAGAATCTTTGATAGAATGTCATCTTTGGTAATGATCTCAACAAAAAATCTAATTACAAAAATAACTTTTATAATCTTTTGCACACAATCTCTTCCACATTATTTTTAGATTCATCATCAACAAAACCTTCACCATCAATGTAATAAAATTTATTGTAATATCTATGTTTGAACTTTGTTGGTTTATAATTAAGAACTCTTTCTGGACATCTAGACGAAAAATATTTCAAAGGGAATTTTCCTTCATACATGTTGCCAACTTTTAGTCTATCCCTTGTAAATTTGTACTTGTCAGTATTACTTATAATTTTGTTCAGATTGATTGTTGAGGTAGCCCCTAGGTGATGTTAGGATTAGCCTCAAACAAAAATAATAGTTACATGGAAATATAACCAATATTAGAAAATAACAGATCACGCATAAGAGAACACAGGACACCAAGATTTATCATAGTTCACTCAATCCCTAAACATCCACCAACAACAAGTATGATATTATTACGATCTAGTGATTACAACCTACTTACAATTTGTAATCCCTTATAGCTCAATACCGCTGCAAGAAACAATTTTTGCATCACATACCATAAAAATCCCTAACCTTAAGCCTTTTTATACAAACTTTTTTGCCGCTTACAAAATTAGGGCTAGAATAATAGAAAAATAGTATCCAACACCTTTTACAATATAAGTTTATTTTTAGTTTTAGGGGTACTGCCCCTGAAAACCCCCATGGGGGTGTTGCCCCTCGACCCCACCTTGTACTGTGATAGGGAGCACACCTAGGGTGCTACCCTTTGACCTCATCTTGGGGGCACTACCCTCAAACCCCCATAGAAATAATATGGGGAGAAAACCATGCCAAATAAACCTTTGAGTATAATTAGGCTCCACATCACAAAAAGTGACTCACTTCTCATCAAGTTCCCAAGGCTTACACTTTGCATCCTTTTCTGGTTCTCCCTTGCTTTATCTTCCTTAATTCCTCAATGCAGGATTCTTTTAATTTTAATGCATTCAAGGCTTAGGTGATTTAGGTTTTCTTGGGATATTTTTAAAGCATCTTCCTAATGGGAAGTGAGTCCTCCTTATTTTTGTAGCTTCCTTCTAACTAAAGCATCCTAATCTCCTTTGGATTTTGAGTAATCTGACTAGTTATTCAACTCGACAAACTTCATCAAGCTTGAAGCCAAAGAAAAAAGCCATGATAGCATTCATAGATGTACACTCACTTGACTTATGATGGAAAGATCTATAAAAGTGATAGTCAGAGCTAAGAAGGTCTCAAGTCAAAGTCTAATGTAAAAATCCATTCCTATGGAGAGAAGTGGGTCTACGGGTTCTCAATTGCTTGTCAATGGAAATGAAAGTGTTATGTTCTATTTCCAAAACCAGCATGGACAATGCTCCATTCAAAGTATGTATGCATTGATGTGACCCAGGTGTAATACTGAAAAGGAATTAATCTGAGCCCACAATGAATCCATGCTCGAAATCTCATCTCAAGGTATTTGATCAAAGAAAGGAAAAATGTTTTAGAGTGTTTCTTCCCCTGAAAGCATTGCTCTTAGAAGTGTTTTATGTTCTATGAAAATATAAAATGGCCACTTCCTTGAGAGACTTGAGAAATAAAGAACTATGTGACTATAGTATGAGAATAGTCTACGAAGATGCCCAAAAGATGCTTATGGTAAAGTCAGTTGTAGAGGTGCAATTCTGATATAAAGGAGATAATTTTTTTGAATGCTTAATTCAGCAAAATAGAAAATGAAGTGCCCAAGGTCTAGAAGGATCATTCCTCACACTACAATACTTACAAAAAGATGGATCTTTTTTTTCCCATCTAAATATAATGAGTTATCATGTGAATCTATATTTTGGATCTTGAAATAAACAAGGGACTTTCCATTAAACTAAAATCCCCTTTATTTAGTAAGTGGCTTTTCATGATACTACACTTTAAGTAAAGTAATACGGCTTTCAAATATATGAATCTTTATATGCATATAAACATAAAGTTTTAAATAGCCATTGATTATCAAATTTATTGCAAATCCTACCGAACCAACATTCAAATTTCTGCATATATTTCATCAAAATTGCTTCAAACTTGTTTCCTCATTGTTTTAACATATATTTATTGAGTGGTTACCTCCTCTTTGAAATCATAAGTAAATGGTAATTAGAGCAACAGGTTATGATCAACTCAAAGGCTTTGAAAGTGAATTAAAGGATCATTGATACTTCATTCAAGTTCTACAACTTAGATGATCTCCACAGAAGGCTTAATTCTCAACCCATCCACTCAATTACCCATAAATTAAAAGAAAGAAGATTGGTGGAATCTATTGGGCTTCTTATGGCTATGCAAGCTCTAGAGCTAGTGAGGGAATGGATCAAGAGATATAATAAGGAAATAAAGCAAATCTTGCTTCCTAATTAGTCTATCCTTCTATCAATAAAAAGGGGCTTGATGTAATCTGCATTCGATGTGCTAGTAAAGAAGAGTGCATTGATATTGATTTCGGCTCCTCTTCATCTATATTTAATGAAAAGAAAACCTTGAGAAGAGAGGATATGTAAAGAACCTGGTTCCAAAAACCTCATTCCAAGGAGAGAAAAATGCCAAAAACTCTTGTTGGAACCAATTTGAAAAGAGTGATCATTGACATCCTGGTGCTACTACTGAGATTGAAAGGAAATGACAAAATTCTAGATTTCATTGAGCATCACTTCTTCCTTGTGCAAGCCATATGTCCCAAGGGACTACAAATCAACTAGTCCGAAATCATATGTGATGAGCTTGCCTCGTGGTTGAACTCATCTAGGTGATTCAAGAAGTTTTATATGTCCCCATATTTAATCTATGCCTTAGCCACACATCATCTATGGCTAGGCCTTCCCAGCATTGAAAACTATGATGAGAATATGAGGGTGTATAAGTTCTACACACACCTTTAGTTGTAGCAAAGTTGCAAGGAGTATGTGAAAGTGAATGATGGTTTCACTATGATATTGTATTGGGAATTACAAGGTTGTCTTGAGTGAAGATTCTCACCAATTCAGATGCTCTTTCATCCAATTCTCAAGTTTCTCCTACCTACAGATCTATGCTTTTGATTGTTTTTCCAAAAGACTTCTTAGGTACCTTGAGGACAAGGCTATTCTTGTAAAATTATGTCAACAAATACTAGAAGTGAACATCCTATGCTCAAATGTAAGGAAGATAGCTGAGATTTCCTTCCCAGCAGTGGTTGGACCCTATTCCTATGCCTCTAGATCTAATTGTCAGAATCTATTTTAAATTTTTGAGAGTAAGATCAAGTTGGTTGACTATGAAGTTATTGAGCCTCAATATGACCCAATGAACTTTGTGAGAGACAATTTGAAGCTAGGATATGCTCACAAACATGTTCTAGACATTGAATATTTTTGGGCCAAATTTCACAATGAATACTAAACCTAGGAGAGGTATTGGTCCAGGCTCACAATTGATGAAATTAATTTGTATAATGACTTTGTTGATGTTTTTGATCTTACAGATGATGAATCATATATGCATCCTTTTGGAAATATAAGAGGAGTAACTAAGAGGGGAGAGGTGAATCAGTTACTCCAAAAATAAATCCCAAATCCCTTAGATGTCAGTACAAAATAATAAACTTCTAAAAACTAAACTCTGTTGAAGCTCGACAAACACATAAAAATGATGTAACTCAGTAAACATTGAGAATGCTCGATGTTTACTTAATATGAAAAACTTAAGATGTTATCTGTGATCACTTGTTACTTTAACTTAGTTGCAAAAATAGAAAAGGAATAGCACGAACACATTTGACCAAGATTTAATGTGAAAACCCAATTTGGGAAAAACCACCAATTGTAACTAGTTACTAATTTTCACTCTTTTGAAGTGAGCCTTGTTAGGAGCCAACCCTGTTAAAGGTTACAAAACACATTGTTAGGTGTGACCCTGTTAGATGATTTAATCACCCTGTTAGAAGTGGCCTTGTTAGAGGTTTTTAGAAAATTCAATAGAATTTCCACCTTGTTAGAGGATTTACAAATAATTGTTAAGCCAACTCTATTAAGAGATTTAGATCACTGCTACAATGATTAGAGAGTAATAATGACATGACCTAATTTGGATGCAACTGAATTGCTGATTATAGATCTCAATTCTAGCTTATACTTGATCCTTCTTGATTGAATACATATTTTGTGCTCCACATTCATATTCTACTTATCATTCTAATTCGCTTCTTCTTAGCATCATAAAATCTTCCACTCATCCATATTCACTTTTCTAACCCTCAACTTGACCTTATACTTATATCTTTGATATTGTCAAGTCAACTTAAATACAACTTAGAATAATTGATATTCATCTTCTCAATCAGATAGAACCAACAATCAAATCAATTGAACTCAATATGCCAAAACAAGAAAATCCTTTGTTAGCTGACCTCGCTTAGTAGATACTAACTCATAAATGATTTCTTGTGTTAACCAAGTGAACTAAGTTAACACTGCATATTTGCACAGATCCTTTGGTAATTGAGTGAGCTTAGTTAGCAATAGTTCCATCCAACATTTCCTTTATTAATTGAGTGAGCTCGGTTAACACTTATCTTCCACAAAATTTCCTTTGGTGCCTGAATGAACTCGGTAGATAGTCTTTTGAACTAGGCAAACTCTGGAATGCTCGGTAGAAACATGAAACTATCTTCAATGGTTGAGTGAGCTCAACATACACTAACTGATAATGATATGACATTTTGTATAACATCAAAGATAGTACAAAATTAATCAATTGTATTCAACAATATCCCTCTTTGGCATCGATGGAAACACAACATGTCATAGTGAAATGATTTTTTTTGGAACAAGAATAAAGTAAGGAACATATCCTTAGTTTCATTTTGATTCTCATCTATTTGAAATCCTTCTCTCACCATGAACTCTTTCTACCTTTAGTTTCTCCCTCTATCAAAAAATTTTTGGCTGCTCAGAACTTCTGCCAAGTTCATTCTCCCTCTTTGACATTTCTTTATTATGTTAGCACACTTCTCCATCTTTTCAAAAAAATTTCTATGAGATATGATAGTATGCTTCTCCCTCTTTGACAACACATGCCAAAGACAATACTCAATGAAAATTGATGTACCTTAAGTACTAATTCATTTTCAATATGACCTTTTCAATACTGCACCAATTGATTGATCTTCAACATGCTCTGGTTGATGCATCACTAAACTTCATTTAGTGAGCTTTAGATAGGGGAATGACCCCTAGCTTACCTTTTAGATATAGATATGCATCCTTAGGTAATGGCTTGGTGAATATGTCTATAATTTGATCTTTTGTATTCACATATTCCAATATGACTTCTTTATCTTGTACCAATTCTCTTAAGAAGTGATATTTTATAGCAATGTGCTTTGTTTTGGTATGCATCATTGAATTCTTTGATATACTATTTGCACTGGTGTTACCATAGTATATGACTATTGGATATTTGATCTCTATCTTCATACCTATCATCAGTTGTTTGAACCAAACAATGTTATAAGAATTAACTGCTACTGCCACATATTCTGCCTCTGATGTGGACTGAGAGATACAATTTTGTTTCTTGCTTGTCAAAGAAACTAGTCTTTTACCAAGAAAGAATGCTCCACCACTAGTACTTTTTATGTCATCAATACTTCCTTCCCAATCAATATTTGTAAATGCTTTTAAGTCCAAATTGCCTCCTATTTTTTACCATAAGACATAGTCTTCATTACTTTTCAGATATCTCATGATTCTTTTGATGCCATCATGTGATTTTCTTTGGGATTTGCTGAGAATCTTACCACCATACCAACTGCTAATGCAATATCAGGCCTTGTATGACTACATACTATAATTTTCCAATCATTGATTTGTATGTGGTCTAATCTACCTCTTGGAATCATCATTCTTGGAAAGCTTATGTCCAGTGGACATAGGAGTTCCAAATGGTGTTGAATCTTCCATTCCAAATTTCTTTAGTATTTTCTTGATATATTTAGATTGAGTAATGTAGATACCATCTCTGTTCTACGGAATTTGCAACCCAACAAAGAATTTTATTTCTCTGAATATAGACATCTCAAATTCCTTACTCATTTCTTCTAAAAATTCCTTGCACAAGTCATCATTTCCTATGAATAAAGTGTCATCTAAATATTTTTGCCAATACAATTTTCTTGTCCAATCCTTCTTTGATATATAGAGTAATGTTATCATTTGTTCTCTAAAAACCAATTTGTACCAAGTAATTATGAAGTTTTTCATACCAAGCTCTAGGAGCTTCCTTGAGACAATATAATACCTTGTGTAATTTGTAGACGATGTATCTTTTTCTAGGATCTACAAAACCTTCTGGTTGTTCAATGTAGACTTCCTCATCAAGATTTCCATTCAAGAATCACATTTTAAATCCATTTGATATAATTTAAATCCTCTTTGAGCTACATATGCTAGTAGAGTTCTAACACCTTCTAATCTTATAGTAGGAGCAAAATTTTCACCATATTCAATACTTTCTTCTTGAGAATAGCCTTTATACACCAACCTTGCTTTGTTTCTGGAGACTTTTCTATCTCCATTCACCTTGTTTCTGAACACCCACTTTGTGCCAATTATATTTTTATCCTTGGGTCTAGGAACAAGAGTCTAGGTTTTATTATTTTCTATTTTTTCTATTTCTTCATTCATTGCTTCAATCCAACTTTTATTATCCAATGCATATTTAACATTTCTAGCTTCAAATTCAACAAGTAAACATGTACCTTTCAATTTTCTTCTTGCCATTATTCCATTGGATTTGTCTCCAATGATCTGATCAGGTGCATGATACCTTTTAACATATCTTGCTAACATAATTTCTTTAGATTTAGAATGAGTTTCATTGATCTCATCATGAACTTAAATATCAAGCTCGGGTCCCTATGTTTGTGACTCAGGTCCATTAGACTCAGTTTGTTCTTGAGGTAGCTTGGTAGCTTTTGACTGTGACTCGGGTTGCACTATCTACAACTTAGTAACTATTGGAGTTTTGGGGACTTGGGAGGTGAAGCCTTCTTTCTTCAAAATAGATTTGGTAGGGTATCAAGTTCATAGTAAATAAATCTCCTATAATCTTCTAACTCTTTGTTGCTTTCTACTTCACTCTTTTATGCAAACTCATCAATTCTCACATGTGCACTTTCTATGATTTTATGAGTAGACAAATTCAAACATTTGTATTCTTTACTTCTATAGGAGTATCCTAAAAATATCCCTTCATCACCTTTGACATCAAATTTTCCTTTTTCTAGACTCTTTCAAGATATGACATTTGCTACCAAATATTTCCAAGTAACTTACATTAGGTTTGTAGCCATATTGTAGTTCATAAGGAGTTTGATTTGAGTCTTTCTTCAGCTATAGTTCAAGGCATGAATTGTAGTGTTGATAGCTTCTTTCTAGTACTTGATTGAAACTTTTTTTTTCTATCGTCAATGTTCTTGCACAATCCATGATTCATCTATTCCTCCTTTCAACTATACCATTTTACTCAGGTGTACTAGGGGTTGATACTTGCCTTTTAATTTCTTTTCAATGAGAATTCATAGAATTCATTGGAGATGAATTCATCACCTCTGTTTGACCTCAAACATTTCAATTTCTTTCCAATTTCTTTTTCTACTCTTGCCAAGTACAACTTGAATTTTTGAAAGGCTTGTGATTTTTCTTTTAGATACATTATGGTCATCATTCTAGAATAATCATCAACAAAAAGAATAAAATTTTTTTCTCCACTATGACTCTCTATTCTAATAGGTCCACATAAGTCTGTATGTACAAGTTCTAAGACTTCTTCTAAATGATAGTTCTTGCTTTTGAAACTAGTCTTTCCCATCTTACTAATTTGGCAATTTTTGCATAGATCCATATTAGGTTTCTTCAAACTAGGAATACCTCTTACTCTTCTATGTTTTTTTATCTTAACTAGATTATCAAAGTTTACATGACATAATTTTTTTTTTCCATAATCAACTTTCTTCTACTTGAGAAATACAACATCAACTTTCAATGAGATCAAGATAAAATAGATTACCTTTTGTTTGCTTGCCAGATCCAACTAGATTTTCTTTTCCATCCAATAGTTTGGCCTTTCCATCCATGAATTCTACATTAAATCCAATATTATTCAACTGTGCCACACTCAATAGATTATGCTTTAATCCTTTAACCCAATAAGCATTATCATGTACAAGTTCTTTAGTTAAAGAAATATATCCTTTTCCTTTTATGTTACAAGGTTCATTATTTCTGGATCTCACACTACCACCATCAGAATATTCCATGTGCTCAAATTTTGTTTTATCTCCAGTCATATGATGTGAACAACCACTGTCAATAATCCATGTATAATTTTTTCTAATATGAGAGATAAGTTTCATTTTATCTCCTTCATCATCAAATGCATCTTTTACAATAATATATACCATTTCATCTTCATCGTATCAAAATCTTTAGCCATAAAACAAGATTTCTTACCTTTGTCCTTGTAGTTCTTGAAATCCTTCTTGCTTTTGTGCTTATTGATTTTCTTTTCATCCTTGTTTTTCTTTTTTTGAACACCTTGCAACAATGTGACCAACTTATTCACAAGAAAAATAGATTAGAGGAACCTTACCTTTGTATTTTCCTCTGCCTTTAGGATACTTTCTTGCAAGTAGGGCTTCAACAACTTCAAGATCACTTTTTGGACTTTCTTATATTTTTTCTTCTTCACTTCTTGATTGAATGGACTTTGATTTCTTACTCTTTTTCTTGAGAGAGAGTTTTGCTTCAAATGCAAACTCAATACCTTTGAAACTAGGAACATAGTTATCATAGTTATGTAACTCAAAAGCTGTCAATCTTCCAACTACATCATCCAAGGTTATTTTTTTATTTGGATCACATCTCATCTCTTAAATAGTAGACACTCTAATTGCATAAATATGAAGAATAGTTTTGAGTACCTTTCTTATAATTGTTTTGTCATCAATGTCTCCTCTAGATGCTTTGATTGCACTCACACTTGCTTTGATTCTTTCCACATATTTTGCAATGTTTTCATCTTCTTTCAATTTCAACTGATCAAAATGACCTCTGATACTTTTTGCTTTAGCTCTTCTTACATTACAATCTCCTCCATAAATTTCTTTTAGTTTGGTCCACATGTCATGAGTAGTTTTACAGTCTTTTACCTCATCAAATTCAACATAACATAGAGCAGATGCAATATCAATCATCATGATGTTGTGATTCTTCTTTTCTGCAATATCTTCAACTAATAATGTTCCAATGGGAGTCTTGTATTCAACATCAAGATATTTACAACTTGAATAATTGATAGTAGCCAAATGTAACCTCATAAGTCCTTGTCATGCTACAAAATTGTCTCTGTTCAACTTGGGAATATCTCTTCTATAAAACATCTTGATCTTTAGCTTAGGTCCTTGAAACCTTCTCTGTAAGAACCAAATTTCTCTGATAACAATTGTTGGAAATATAAGAGGAGTAACTAATAGGGGAGGGGTGAATTGGTTACTAAAAAAATAAATCCCAGATCCCTTAGATGTCATTACAAAATAATAAACTTTTGAAAACTAAACTATGCCAAAGCTCGACAAACACACAAAGATGTTGTAACTTGGTAAATACTGAGAATGATCGATAATTACTTAATATACAAAACTTAAGATGTTATTTGTGATTAATTTATAATTTTATTAAGTTGCAAACACAGTAAAGGAATAGCATGAACACATTTGACACCAAGATTTATCATGGAAACCCAATTTAGGAAAAACCACCAATTGTAACTAGTTAGTTACTGATTTTCACTCTTCTAAATTAAGCCCTATTAGGAGCCAACCTTGTTAAAGGTTACAAAACACTCTATTAGGTGTGACCCTATTAGAGTATTTAATCACCCTATTAGGAGTGGCCTTATTAGAGGTCTTTATACAATTTAATAGAACTGTCACCTTGTTAGAGGATTTACAAATAACTGTTAAGCCAACTCTGTTAAGAGATTTAGATCACTGCTACAATGATTAGAGAGTAACAATGACATGACCTGATTTGGATGCAACTGAATTGTTGATTATAGATCTCAATTTTGGCTTATACTTTATCCTTCCTGATGGAATATATCTTTTCTACTCCATAAGGATATTCTACTTATCCTTTTGATTCACTTCTTCTTAGCATCATAAAATCTTCCACTCATCCATCTTCATTTTTCTAACCCTCAACTTGACCTTATAATTATATCTTTCATTTTTTCAACTTAGCTCAACTATAATGACCTCCACTACTCTTGCCACTTCAACATCTACGGGCCCAATCTAGCCCATCAGCCAAGGAGGGGATTAATCCTCAGAGAAGAGTATTTAGATTACCCTTACTTATGGAGGAGAATCCCTTCTAGATATAGGAAGAATTGGGGATAAGGAGAAGGATAAAGAGCAAGAGAAAGAGAATTCTATAGCCAAGCCTTCCTCCCCTATCAAAGTCATCAACCTTCATGGTGACACCATTTCCATGGATTGTCAAGAGTAGGATGCATCTCAACAAGGTGATACCTTGGCCCTCTCAGTTAACAAAGTCACTACTTTCAACACTAACACTAAGAGAAAGGAGACACCCCCAGTGGTAAGAAAGCTCTTCGATCCCATAGCCCTTCAATCAATGATCAATGTGCTCTTAACCAAGTCATGGTTGGAAGAGACCATTGATTAGAAAAAGTGAAAATATGAGGAAGCTGCACTATCCAAGGACCTCATCACACAAGCAACCTCTTCTTATCCACAATTGTAGATGATGAAGAAGTAGAACTCTATAGAAACATTGGCCACTAATCCCTCTACTGGTCATGTGTTAATAGAAATAGTAGAACCTTAGAAGGAGGGCAAGTTCCATGAACTCAATTCTAATGACTTTCAGATTAGAACAATCAACATTGGTATTCCCATACATGATTCAATGGTTAATAAATGGAAGTCTATGAATGAAGAGGTAGAGGATAGACTAGAAGAGTCAAGGGTGGAAAAGAGGTACTAAAGACCTCAAATAATGAACTAATGGATTACATTAAAAATATACTTGGAAGCACTTCAACCACTACATTTGATCCAAATGTAGAAGAGAACAAGAACTTACTTTTGAAGTTGTATCAGGAAAGAAAATTTGATGAAATTGGTCAATCATGGATTGATTAAATAAAGACCCAAGGTCCCCCACTTATTGATAATTTGGGAAATCTTCTGTTAGATGCTGACAAGCTAAGGGAGGTAGTGTCTAGTCATGAAATCACCATACACAAAGCATTAGATAGATTAATAGAGCAATTGGCATTATTGCAAGAGGTGATCGATATGAAGATTAATGTCTCCATCACACACTTCAAATCAAGTCAAGAGCCATTGTTTCATTGGAAGCAATCTTTAGATTTCATAGTAGAAAGCTCTATAAGATATACAAATGTTCTTAAAGATTAACATGATCTAGTGTAGAAAGTCATGGAAAATATTTTTGAATACTTAAAGTTGTTGTACATAGAATCATCTGTATCCAACAATGGCTGATTGATGGACATTGAGTGAATGAAAGCCAAATTACTAGCTTTTGTTGATGAGGCCACTGATCTAGTCAACTTCTAGGTGCCAAGGATCTAGGAGCTTCATCAATAGATTCCATCTTGAGACAAGCATCAGAAAAGTTCCCAAGAAAGCTCTCCAAAGTGGAAGATTTGATAGAGATGCATGACTATTGGATAATTCAAGCTGATAACATCATAATCCTCAGTGTTGATGAACTGGATAAAGTAATAGATGTAATGAAATATTATATAGCTAAGGCTATGATCCCAAAGAAAAAATGATTGTTTGACATTCTCTCATACATCTATTGCCCTCTCTTCTTTGTCAATTCTCTTTTGTAGCCATTTTTGAAATTCTCTCAGTAAGCTTAGACTTTGTAATGAATGATGACCTAGTGAAGTCCTATTTTTAGCTTCCTCCATTTAGAGATTCTTTATAATAATCTAGTTGTTGGATTCTTTTTCTCTTTGGTTAAGAGCATATCCCAAAAAATTTAAAATAAATTCAATGCAAATATTGCATTTAGAAGGGAGCTATACCTTCCAATTCAAGGGTCCTTGTTAGATTACTACACTAACCCATTGTGTTGCTGATTGTTTTGTTTTCCATTTTTAATTGGGACACTAAGAGTCAAGGTATAAACCATATAAATAAGGAAGAGCAAGTGTTAGCCACCAATTTTTTGTGACTCTATTGGGGACTTACTTGCTTGTCCCAAGTTTTCTTAGTAAGTCTTTATATGGATTTATTGAATAACTTAAAATCCATCTCTATTGGCACTCAATTCATTGAGTCATGGCTATTAGCTCATAACAAGAAATGGTGTTGCCTCATGAAGGTCAAATTTGGGTAGTGTAACCCAAGCCTAGCTTGCAAGATGAACAAGTGGACATAATAAACCAATTGCATACACTTTTCTGGAAGAATTGGAAATCCCTTGATAAGTATCGAAGAGTCAACTTTGCACTAGAAAGAGAGGAAAAAATTGTTGAGAATTGGGAAGGTGTGCTGTAAGAAAGAAGATTGAGATAAGCACTCTCATTATGAACTAAGAAATTCACCCTGGATCCCAAGTATACCAGAAGTGTTTGTGGAAAAGGGAAAAATGACCCAATGTTTAGAGAATTAAAGAAAGAACATTTTCCAATATTAGAAGAACCTCTAAGAAGAGGAAGAGCCTACTCATAAGATCCAATGTTTCAAGGTATATGTGGAGCTCTTTTTTTGCCACCCCGTGTCATTTTCTAAAGACACAATCATTCCTCTTCCCCTCCTATCTTCCACACTTAGATCCCATCACTATCTAACACTCTAACCCTTCATAGAGTGGCAACCCCTATTGACATCACCTTTTAGCCAATACCAAAATATTCTTCCCACTTTCATGGTTGTGCCCTGTGGAAATGCTATTAGCCCCCTTTTTTTTGCTGCTAATAATGAAATACTAAGAGCTTCTCAAAAGTGCTTCCCCAAATTCAATGTTGATGGGAAAACCTCTACTGATGAGAACATCATTATTTTCTTTGTGTCATGTAGCATTGTTTGTCCTCAACATGAGGATGTAGTAGTAAGGATGTTCATAGAGATTCTTGTCAAAAATGTACTTGATTGGTTCCAACATCTTCTGGTGGGATGTATTACAACCTAGGATGATATCTGGAATTGATTCATGGTGTGCTACAAGAGTTTAGAAGATGAAAATACTTTTCTGTCTCAACTTACATAATGTAAAAACTAACCTAGTACTCCTATGAGAGATTTCATTGCAAGGTTCAACAAATAGGTCAATCAGATCCCTGTTATGAGTAGTCTGACTACAAATAATTGAAAGATGGTTTTCATTAGCTCCATGCCTCCAAATACTAGTTTTCATATCTAAAGAGTACATATGGCTAATCTTCAAGCCCCTTAGACCTTGGCAATAGAATTGGAGGATGACCTAATAGTAGCCAAAAAATGGAAGAGAGATCTAGAGTGGAACATTAACAAATTTTTTTGTTGGTACAACCAATAACACAGAAGCTATGCTTAAAAAATTATCAAATGAGATGATTTCCATGAAAAGAAAAATGTGGAAAATAATTCCTTTCTAGAAACCTTACCAAAACATCCCTAAAAGGAAACATGAAGGAAAATAATTATAATTACTATCTTCTCAACATAAATCTTGCCATAAAGATAGCTCCCAAGAAGAAAAATATGTGCATATTTTATTAAGAGTGGATCACGATGGTGACTCTTGTCTGTAGATGAATAGATACAAATAACTTAGTGCTAGTAATGAGCTAACAATCTAATATCCTGAAAGTGAAGATGATTATGGTCCCCCTAGCGACTCTAGAAAATTTTTCTTGGAGTATGAATCAGATTTAGACATTGGAGGTAATTGCTTCACTACCTTGGATGGAGTAAAAATCATTGTAGCAACAAGAAGTCAAAGAGATTAAAAGCTGGTAAAATCAATACCTGCCTAGAACATAGCCCCTAGGTCTTCACTGGCTACAACTAGCATATCTAATTCCTCCTCTTGGAGGAAAGAACAAGAAAAATTTGACCCAAAATGTAAGCCTCATTCCTCATTTTATATCATTCAATATTGCAAAGATGTCCGTATACAATTTTATCCCCTTGATTACTTGAAAACTCACCCTGCTAAATTGCAAAAACTAGTAGATTATTGCAAAGGTGAAGCTAATTGTAAAAACCATTTTAATGTCAATGCTACTATTACCAGTGAACAACCCCACTTGAGTAATGGCCCACTCACTAATGAAGAACCTATCATGTCTATGCTTTTTAAAGAAGAAGAGTCCTTAGTTTTAGCTACATCTCCTAGCCAAAAACTTGATCTATTTTATGTATCCTTATATGTAAATGGTCACAAACTGAGTAATTGTATAATTAAATTGGAGCCTCTGACAATGTCATGCCTTGTACTATTGCTTGTGCCCTAGGCTTCCCTTTAACAAAGAAATTTGTACATTGTTTATCCATGGATGCAAAACAAGTTCCCCTTTTAGGTCAAGCAAAAGATGCACAAGTAGCCCTAGCTACATATTCTACAAAGAGAATGAAATAAACCATCTTGGTAGCTGATATTCTAGCTAGATATGGTATGCTATTAAGTAGGAGCTTTTGTAGAGATGTGGGAGGGGAAATTAAGCTGGATTGGTCTCATGCCATAACCCCTATTGGTAATAAAAGAATTAAGCTAGAATCTAACGAGAAAGCCAAATTTTCCATCATGAAATTTGATGATCCCAAGGCCCAAATTTTATATCAAGAAATGGAGTTTGGAAGCTACATGATGTTCTTTGATTTTAGTATTTTAGAAGAATAACCAGATCCTCTTGGTGAGAAAAAAATTTGGGCCATAGATTTTGATGGCAATTGTGCTACTGCTAGATCTAGAGTAGGTGTGGTGCTAGTTTCCCCTGGTGGAGAACTCACATAGCTTGCATATAAGCTACAATTCAAAAAGACTAATAATATTGTAGAATATGAAGCATTGTTGTTGGGTACCACTGTTGTGAAACAAAGAGGGGTAAAAATACTAAGATCCCAAGGAGATGCAGAGATCATAGTGAAGTAGGTCCAAGGACAATATACTGTGAAGGACACAAGACATCTAAACTACAAGAACAGGGTCTGGGATGAAATTGAGGGCCTAGATGCCTTTTCAATATAAGTTGTTCCTAGGGAATGTGAGGGTAGATATATTAGCTACCTACTCTTCTCTTCTGCTTCCACATCTGGAGTTCAAAGATAATCAATACAAGGTTGAAGTTCTCTTCAGACATAATGTACCTAACAATGTCAAATCATGGCAAGTCTTCACAAGTGATTAAAAAATCCAATGTTTCTCTTGACAACAAGAAAGATTTGGATCTTGGTGTTGAGGAGCTCAAAGGTAAAAAAATCCCTAGACACCTCATTTCTCTAGAAAATTTGTTTGGTAGGCATGATGCATATGTCAGAAGAGAAAGGGGTAGGAAAGGTGGTACTTCTAGAAAATTTGAGAGGATGAATATTGGTATTGAATACAAACCTAAGATTATTAATATTGGTAGTAGTTGATCAAATGAAGAAAGGACTAGAGTGAAAGGTTTACTTTTTGAATACCAAGATGTATTTGCATGGGGATATGAGGATTATTTAACCTTCAGGAATGGTGAGTTTAAGCACAAGATCCTCCTTAAGCCTAAAGCAACTCCTTTTAGAAAAAAGAAGTACAATTATAACCCAATGATCTTGGATGCCATTTTTAGAGAAGTTCACAAGATGTTAGAAGCAAGGATTATCTTTCCAATACACCATTTAACTTGGATAGCTAACATTTCCCTATTTGGAAAAAGAATGGGGAAATCAAAATTTGTGTGATTTTATAAATTTAAATCAGATATCTTTGAAAGATAACTATGCCTTGTCTAACATGGATCATCTACTACAAATAGTGGCTAATTCTGAGATGATTTCTATGTGGGATGTCTTTTTGGGCTTCAATCAAATTGAAGTGGATTTGGAGGATGAATTTCAAAAACTATTCACCACCCCTTGGGGGATGTTTTCCTATAATAGAATGCCTTTTGGGATGATCAATGCTAGAGCCACCTTTCAAAGAGCCATAAAATCATCTTTTGCTGACCTCAAGGATAATATCATTTTCGTATATCTAGATGATCTAATAATCTTCTCCTAGAAAAGAAAGTCACTTGAAGGACCTAGAGAAAGTACTAAGGAGATGTAGGGAACATAGAATTTCCCTTAACCCCAGGAAGTCTATCTTCTGTGCCACAGAAGGAAGGTTTCTTAACTACATATTCTCTCAAGAAGGTATCAAGAATGATGATGAGTGTGTTAGAACTATCTGGCAGTTAAATTTGTCAACAATCAAATCCAGAATCAAATCCTTCTTTGGATAGGAGAATTTCTTGAGATGGTTTGTTCCTAATTTCTTTGAAATTACCAAGTGCATAGTCAACATGATGAAGGGCAGTCAAGTATTCAAATGGAATGATTCAAGAAGGAAATATTTTGATCAAATCAAGGATTCCATAGCTAAATCTCCTATCCTAGTCTAGTCAGATTATATCAAAGAATTTATACTATATTGTTAAGCATCATCTCATACATATATCCGTAATACTTATGTAGGAAAACATGAAAGGTATTCAAGCACTTATTTCATTCATGAGCACCCCTCTCAAGGAACATGAATTAAGGTATTATCAAATGGGAAAGCATGAATACACTATGGTAAGAGCACTCACGAATTTTAGGTTTTGTATCTTACACACTCACATTCTATTGTGCATGTACTAGACCTAGCTATCAAGAGTATATTGACCCAACAAGAAATTGGTTGTAACACTAGAGGAGCCTAGATAGCCAAAGTTCAAGAATATGATATTGAGTTGAAACCAACAAAGTTGGTATGAGGAAATCCACTATGCAAAGTAATTGCAGAAAATCAGGAGTCTAGTCAAGAGGAAGGAACCTCAAAAGCATTAATGGCCAGTATCCAAGATCCTTGGTTCTAAAATATTGGTTATTTCCTTACTTAGAAAAATGCCCTAATGGACTAACATACAAGTAGAGAAGAGACCTTAAAACTAAATTGAGTATGTATGTCATCTATGATGATTATTTGTATAAGAGAGCAATTGATGAAACTTTCTTAAGATGTGTGGATAAGCCTCAATAGGAGAGATTGCTTCCAAAATTCCATAAGGAGGCTTCTAGTGGACATTTTTCTTCTACAAGAACAACCTATAAGATTATGAGGCAATTATACTACTTGCTTGGTATGTTAAAAGATGCTTATAACTGGGTGGCCAAATGTGACAAGTGTAAAATGTATTATAGTAAATCTCAGTTAGCTGCCCTACCACTGAAGCCAATAGTAATAGAAAGCCCCTTTCAGTAGTGGGGAATTGATTTCATTGGTCTAATTAATCCCCCTTCTTTTTTTGTCCACTTATACTTTACAACCACTATAGAATACCTCACCAAATTGGTGGAAGGAAAGACCACCAAGAGGACCACCTCTAAGATTGTCTTTGAGCTTGTCAAAGAAAGCATCCTAGTGAGATTTGGGGTACCACTAAAGCTTGTCATGGATAATTCTATTTATTTTTCTTCTATAAAGATTTTAGAGTTCTATTATGACAAAATTATTCACCTCAATCATTCCTTAGAATACTTTCCTCAAGGGAATAGTAGGGTAGAATCAAGGAATAAAAACTTAATTAACATCATGAATAGGTTGGTCTCTTAGAATCAAAAGGACTAGCACAAAAGGCTACATGAAGATCTTTGGGTGGATAGGGTGATATCTAAGAAGGCTATTGACATTTCTTCCTTTGAGCTGGTATACAGAGTCAAAGCTAGCCTTCCTTCCCCTACCATTGAAACTATCCATTTGCAAGCTAAAATATGTGATTGAGGACCCAATATTTCACAATGGTTTGGAAAATTGAATCATGTACCACACTAAGCTGGAAGAAGAATGTGAGAAATTTTTCAACCACAACATAGAGAATCAAAAGTGTGTGAAGAATTTCTTTGACAAAAAGGCCAGGCAAATGAAATTCATGGAAGGATATCTACTCTTGTTATGGAATAAGAGGCATGAGCTTAAAGGTATGCACAATAAGTTTGATTATCTTTGGAATGGCTCATTCAAGATTATGCAAGTAAACCAGAATAACTCTTTCATTCTAGCCTATTACAGTAGAGAGATTCTGCCATTATCTTACAATGGCTAGGACCATAAGCAATATCAAATTCATAATTGAAAGTAGGTAGCATCTATAGCTAGTGTTAGCCTAGGTAAGATTTTTGTTCCTTCTTTCTCCTTGCTTTTTTAGGTTAGTGTTCCTTTCTATTGTCTGCTTAGTTTATTTTTTCCCATTATAGTTTGTCATTTTGGCTATGTAAAACCAGACATTCTAGGTCCCTTCTTATACATTTCCCATACCTAAGTCCCCAGTCAGAGCCAACTATTGCCAACTTTTAGTCTATCCCTTTTAAATTTGTACTTTTCAATATTCCATGAAATTTTACTTAGATTACTTGTCGAGGTAGCCCCTAGGTGACTCACTTCTCATCAAGTTCCCAAGACTCCCACTTTGCATCTTTATCCAAGTCTCCCTTGCTTTATCTTCCTTAATTCCTTCATGTAGGATTTATTTCATTTCAATTCATTTGGGGCTTAGGTGATTTAGGTTTGGTTGGGATATGTTTTAAGTGCCTTCCCAATGAGAAGTATTTTCCTTGTTTTTGTAACTTATTTCCTTCAGATTCTGAGTAATCAGGCTGGCTATTCAACTTGGTGAACTTCATCGAGCATGAACCTGAAGGAAAAAGTGATGATAGTATTCACAGATGTACACTCACTTGAATTATGATAGAAAGATCTAGAAAAGTACAAGTCAGAGCTAAGAAGGTCTCAAGTCAAAGTTTTGAGGTAAAAATCAATTCCTAAGGAGAGAAGTGGGTCTATGGGTTTTTAGTTGCTTGCTAGTGGAAATGAAACTATTTTTTTCTATTTACAAAACTAACATGGCCAATGCTCCATTCAAAGTTTTTATGCATTGATGATACCTAGGCATGATACTAAAAAGGAATTAATTTGAGCATGTGATGAATCCATGCTTGTAATCTCATCTCAAGGTATTTGATCAAAGCAAGGAGAAAATACTTTAGAGTGTTTCTTCCCTTGGAAAGCGTGGCTCTCAGAGGTATTTTCTATTCTACAAAAACATAAATTTGCCACTTCCCTTAGAGACTTGAGAAAGCCAATAGTGGCATGTTGTGATGGTTAAGTTGTTGTGTTGTTATCCTTTCCATCAAGGTTCAAATCTCATGGGGATGAGGTCCCCCATTTGTGGCCTCACTGGTTCATAGCTCCAGGTCAAAGCGTTTACCCCTCTTTAATGAGAGACTTGAGAAATAAAAAACTACATAAATATAGTATGAGAATATTCTTTGGAGATGCCCAAAAGATGCTTCCAGTAAAGTCAGTTGTAGAGGTGCAATTTATATATAATGGAGATCAAGTGTTTGAATGATCAATGCAAAGAAATAGAAAATGAAGTGCCTAAGGTATCAAAGGATCATTCCTCACACTACAATCCTAAATCAAAAGAAATATAAGCTTATAGAAAGATGGTTGATCTATGCTCTCCCCTCCATATATAATGAGTTATCATGTGAATCCTTAGTCTGGATCCTAAAATAAAAAATGTACTTTCTGTTAAAATAAAATCCCCTTAGTTCAGTAAGTGGCCTTTCACAATACTACTTCACTGTAAGTGAAGTAATACAACTTTCAAATTTATGAATCTTTATATGCATATAAATAGAAAGTTTTAAATAGTGATTATCAAATTTATTGTAAATCCTACCATTATGATCATTGGTTGTGCCTAATTTCATTCATGTGGTGCCAACATTCAAAATTATGAATCTATTTCATCATAATTGCTTCAAACTTGCTTCCTCATTATTTTAACAACTATTTATTAAGTAGTTACCTCTTCTTTTAAATCATAAGAAAATGAAAATCAAAGCAATAGGTTATTATCAAATCATATGCTTGGAAAGTGAATTAAAGGATCTCAATGATACTTCATTCAACTTCTATGACTTAGGTGATCTTCACAGAATGCTTAATTCTCAACCCATCCACCTGATTACCCAAACATTAAAAGAAAGTGGATTGGTGGAAATTGTCAGGTTTCCCATGGCTTTGTAGGTTATAAGGCTAGTGAGGGAATGAATTGATAGATATAATCCAGAAACAAAGAAAATCTTCCTTCCTGATTAGTCTATCCTTCTCTCAATAAATGAGGCTTTGATGAAATCTGTATTTAGCATGCCAATAAAGGAAGAGTACTGCAATATTGATTTTGGTTCCTCCACATCTATGTTTAATGAAAAGAAAGCCTTGAGAAGAGAGGATATGCAAAGAACCTAGTTCCAAACACCTCATTCCAAGAAGAGCTTAATGCCAAATACTCTTTTTGGAACCAGTTTGAATAGAGAGATTGTTGACATCCTGACATTACTGCTAAGATTGAAAGGAAATGCAAAAATTATGGATTTCATTGAGCATAATTTCTTCCTTTTACAAGATATATTTTCCAAGGGATTGCAAATTGATTGGGTTGAAATCATATGTGATGAGCTTGCCTCGTGATTGAATTTAGCTAGGGGATTGAAGAAGTTTTATATTTCCTCATACTTAATCCATTCCTTAGCCATGCATTACATGTAAGCAAACTTTCCCTGAATTGAAGACTACAATGAGAATACGATGGTGTATGAGTTCTACCCACACCTTCAAGTGCAATAGAATTATGATAAGTACATGAAAGTGAATAATGCCTTTACTATGAGATTCATGTGTTAGGAATTGAAAGGCTGTCCTGAGAAAATATTCTCACATGAAGCTATTTTGGCTATAGGCCAATTCAGATGCTCTTTCATCCAATTCCTAAGTTTCTCCTACCCATGGATTGGTGCTTTTGATGGTTTTCCCTAAAGGATTCCTAGGTACCCCAAGGACAAGGTTTTTCTTGTCGAATTATGTCAACAAATATGAGAAGCGAACACTCTATGTTCAAATGTAAAGAAGATAGTTAGGATTTCTTTCCCAGTAGTGGTTGGACCCTATTCCTATGTGTCTAGATCCAATGCTTAGAATCTAGTTAATTTTTTTAGAGTAAGATCAAGTTGGTTGACTATGAAGTTCTTAGGCCTCAATATGACCTAGTGAACTTCATGAGAGATCATTTGAAGCTGGGATATGCTCACAGTAATGTTCTAGACATTGAAATTTTTTGGGCTAAATGTCATAATGAATAATAAACCCAAAAGAGGTATTGGTTCAAGCTCACAATTATTGAAATTAAGTTGTATAATGACTTTTTTGATGTTTCTGATCTTGCAAATGATGAATCCTATATGAATCCTTCATCCTTTGAGCATATTAAAGGAACTCCCATTATGTCTACCCTGCCTAAAGTTCCTATCATTGATACAATGGATGTCCTAATGCATAAGATCATTAAAAGGACACACAAATGGGTGGAATAGAAAATAATGAGAAAGTAAAAAATAGGAAGCATAGACTCTACTAGTGGAGTTGCTTCTGGAACTTCTCAGTCAAATGTAGTGGCCTCCACCACTATTGCCACTTCAAGATCTTTGGGCCCAACCTAGTCCATCGGCCAAGGTGGAGATTGACCTCCAAAGAAGAATGTTTAGATTACCCCTATTTGTGGAGTAGGATCTCTTCCAGATATTGGAAAAAGTTGGGACAAGGAGAAGGATAACAAGCAAGAGCAAGACAAGTTAGTGGCCAAGCATTCCTCCCTTGTATGAGTCATAAACCTTGATGGTGACACCAATCCCATGAATGGTCAAGAGAATAATGCATCACAATAGGGTGATACCTTGGCCTCTTAGTTACCAAAGTGACTGCTTTCCCCACTACTACTTAGAGTAAGGAGACACCCCCAATGGAAAGGAAGCTCTTTGATTCCATAGCCCTTCAATCAATAATCAATGTCCTCTCAACAAAGTCATGGTTGGAAGAGACCCTTGATTGGAAAAAGAAAAGATATGAGGAAGTTGAGCCATCCAAGGACCTCATCATGTAAGCAACCTCTTCTCAACCACAATCACAGAAGATGAAGAAATAGAAATCTATAGTAGCATTGGTCACCAATCCCTTTATTGGTCACATGTTAATGGAGATAGTAGAGCCTTAGAAGGAGGGAAAGCTCCATGAACACACTTCCAATGACTTTCATATCAAAATGGTCAACATTGGTATTGTCATTCATGATTCTAATTTTAATATATGGAAGTCTACCAATTGAAAGATAGAGTATAGACTAGAGAAGTTTAGGCCAAAAAAGGAGGCATTGAAGGCCTCAAACAAAGAACTAATGGATTGAATTAAAACTGCACATGGAACCACTTCGATTGGTACATTTGATCCAAATGTAGAAGAGAAAAAGAACTTGCTTTTGAAGCTACAACAAGAAAGGCAATTTGGTCAAATTGGCCGATCATGGATTGATCAAATGAAGACCCAAGGTCTCCCACTCATCAATAATTTGAGAAATCTCTAGTTAGATGCTGATAAGTTAAAGGAGGCAGTGTCTAGTCATCAAATCATCATACACAAAGCATTCAATAGATTGATGGAGAAACTAACATTTTTGTAAGAAGTGATTGGTATGAAGACTAATGTTGCCATCACCCACGAGATCCTCAAATCAAGTCAAGAGTCACTGTTTCATTGGAAGCAATCTTTAGAGTTCATAGTAGAAAGATCTATAAGATCTACAAATGAGCTAAAAGATGTGCATGATCTAGTGTAGAAGGTCATGGAGAAGATTTTTGAATACTTAAAATTATTGCACATAGAATCATATATATATCCAACAATGGCCGATTGGTGGACATTGAGGAAATAAAATCCAAATTCCTAGCTTTTGTCAATGAGGCCACTGATCTAGTCAACTTCTAGGTGTCAAACATCTAGCAGCTTTCACCAATAGATTCCATCTTGACATGAGCATAAGAAATGTTCCAATTAAAATTTGCTAGAGTGGAAGAGTTGATAGAGATGTATGATTACTAGATGAGTTGACTTGATACCATCATAGTCCTAGGTATCAATGAACTAGATAAGGTAACAAATGCAATGAAAGCTTATAGAGCTAAGGCTATGAACCCAAAGAAAACATGATTGTCTAATATACTCTCAGACATCTATCACCCTCTCTTCTTTCTAAATTCTATTTTTTAGCCATTTTTGGAATTTCTTAGTAAGCTTAGACTCTATAATGGATGATCACCTTGTTAAGTCCTAATTTAAGCTTCTTTAATTTAGAGATTCTCTGCAATGCAATCACTGAATGTAATCGATCATTTTGAAGAGGCCTATATATGTAACTTTTTGAGAAATTAATAGGATCAACACATTATTTTATGGGAAAACCCCTATAGATGGGATTATTGTGTGTGACTTCGAGTCTAAATTTTAATTTTTCTATTCATTTAGTAGCTGTATAATACTTGGGATTAATGTGCTATAACTAAAAATTGAAAGATTACAAGTAAACTTGGTTCTATTTCTTTCATCTTAGTGAATTGTAAGCTTTACTTTCCTTTTCATAAGTATTATTATTTTTCCTTGTGTTATGCATGATAATTCATGTGTTTTTTATGGATTGTATGAGAGGTCCAGGATTTGATTAATGAAGTAGCTGAAAAGGGGACAATCCTGGTATTGTCAAATCTCAATTAATTAAATAATCCAAGTTTTTCTTAATTAGTCATTATTTCCCCTCTCATATTGTTGTAGGCAGTCTTGCATGTTTTTTAGTCCTACATCCAAGTTAGAATAGGTTGCATATTAGGTGTTAGTCTTCATTTTGAAATTTGTCTGGATTGTTTGAAGCATTAAACAATCTAGTTGTTGGGCTCTTTAACTCTCTATTTATGAGCATACCCCCAAAAACTTAAAAATAAATTCATTGCAAATCTTGAATTTAGAAGGGAGTTGTACATTTCAATTTAGGGGTCTTTGATAGATTACTACACTAACCCATTTTGTTGTTAGCTATTTAGTTTTCCATTTTCCATTAGGCACACTAGGAGTCAAGGTATAAACCATATAAATAAGGAAGACCAATTGTTATCCAACAATACGTATTCATCTCTTAGCAACCTACTAGCAACCATAGGTTGTGATTCCTCTTGATCCTTTTCCTCTTTTTCAATTTATTTGTATTCCTCAATATATTTACCAATTATATCATAGCTAGTAGGATGTGTAGAAACATCATGATCACTCTTATTCTTTCCTTTAAAAATTTTAATTTTAAATGTTGTCTCTACCTTAGATAAATAATCTCCCAAAAAGTAAACAACTTACCAACCAATGATTCCCTTTTCATAGTCTAAATAATTATGATTTCCTCAATAGTAGTAACCTTGGTATCATAAAAATATGATAATGATATTTAAGAATCTTTGACTCAATGTCATCTTTGGTAATGGTTTCAACAAAAAATCTAATTACACAAACAAATTTTATAATCTTCTACACATATGTCCCTATGTTATCCTCTTCATTCATCCTCGTAGATTCTATCAACCATCTTAGACTTTGTAACCTCATTCATTACACAAATTTTTATCCTTCATAAAGTGATTGAAATTTTATCCAAGTGTCATGTTCCATCACATCTTTATATTCAGTATCAGCTAGGCACTGAGTACAACATCCTTGACAACCATGTACAATATTATTTATTCATCTAAGCTTCACTTTCATTCTCAAGATCTAGAATTTGATAGGCATTCTTTGTAATGTTTCACTTCTCTATACCATGCAAATCAAGTGTGTAATCATCCTTTCTTTCTAAAGTGAATATTTACCTCCATCAAACTTAAAACTATCCTTCTTAAAGGCCATTACAAATCTCCTCAAGAAATTAATATTCAAAAAGAGGACTAACAAGATTTAATACTAATTGATAAGAACAATAATGCATCACACAAAACTGGGGGAGGGGGTTGTTCGTCATGTTTTCACTTCATACTTTTTTGAGTATGTTTCATTGTGTATGTTCCTGGTTTGTTTTGTGCAAAATAGGGTTTGGTCTCTTTCAAAAATCCTAATTAGCGTTCTACAAAATTGTGCCCTAAGCAAGCCTTTTAGATCATATTCCTTTACCTTATAATCAAGAGGGAAAATCATTAAAAAAAAAAATACTTTTTTGGGAGCTTTTTAAAAGACAATGCATTTTGTTCCATAAAGTTCCTAAAATAACCTTTACTGTTAGATCTTTTCAAAATCTATGATGGTTACCATGTTGTTATAAGAATTTGTGTGTTTTTTTATCACTAGAAATATGGCAACCAAGAAGTTATTACATGTGGGACCTAGTCAATGAATAAGCATGGTTTCAAGGTAAACCACCCACACTGTCAGATCTTCTTAAGATCAACAATGGTCATTGTGTCACCACCAAAAACTGTGTGAACTTTACCAATAAAAACATGGCAACCTCTTGTGAAAAGAGAAACATGGTGGGACCAACTCAAAAGATAGGCGTCCTAATTTTACTTTCTTTTAGTGAGCCTTGTCAGGACATTGGAGTGTTAGACATGTGAGATGCAACAAAGATATATCATAATGAGAGAATGCTATTGATTCGTGCAGTCAAATTTCCTTAACATCAATGGCAGTCACTATGTCATTACCAAAAATTGTTAGAACTTTACTGGTCACAACATGGAAACCCCCTACAAAAAGAGAATATGAAAGAACCTGATTTCAAAGTAGAGCCAAAAAGATTAATCGTCATAAATGGCCATGTCAGCATGATAGGATGGTATGATGTCATATGCCACCGTGGATTCACACTCAAACAAATTTACTAGTTAATTTATCCCATTAGATCTCTCCCAGATCAATGGTAGTAGCCATGTTTCTATAAAAAATTTCAAGATCTTTAGTGTTCATGACATGGCAACCAAAGGAAAGATAGAAGGACCCACCATATTTGTAATAAAATAATCATGAAACATTCATCGTCCAATCGAGACAACATCAACGATGGTTACTATGTCACTATACAGAATTGCTTGATGTTTATGCTTAGCAACATAGCAAGAGCATGCCATGTGTCCAAAAGCACTAGTGGGTCCATCATAACTTTCCAACAATAAAAGGAAAGGCCATTTGGAGAGTTTTAATTGGGTTGACTACCAACTTGGTCGTTTGAAGTTGAGTTATTCCTAAATCATCAAATTGAAAAAAATCAATGGCTTGTTTTTAAATTTAAAAGGTGGTGCCACCCTATTGTCCTTATGATCCATTTATGAAAATTAAGACTCCTTGTGTGAAGAAGAACTAGAGATATATTGTAGCATTTTGGAAATTCCTATTCCACGAACAAATTTAAAATTTTCAGAGAGCCAAGAACCTGTTGAAAAGTCGTTCTCACCTAGTTAAAGTTGCAAAAGAATTTTCAATATCTACCATTTGTTGTAGAGCTTTGATAAAGAGTAATAAAGAGCCAGTAAGTATCTTAATCCATCAAATAGCTCAAAGAATTTTGGTATTTTGCAATGTTATTAAACATGCCTCTAAAGAAAGGTTTTTCAGGAAAGGTAGAATATACTAGCAGAAACATACATGATGACTTTCTTGAACAATTGGTTCAGTCCATGAATGAGTCAGCCTAGGTTAAAAAGTTAGTTCATGTGAACCTTAGGCTCAAGATTGTAGACAGTTTATATGAAAAAGGGAATTGGATTATGGATGCCATTACTTCAAAAACAAGACTACAACTTTTCAAGAAATGGTTCTTAGAGAGGGTTGTTTGCCTCACATGGGAAAATTTGATATTTTGATTTGGGTAAGCTAGTGATCCTTGGTGTTTTCATGGATTTAGGCCTGCTCACAACCATTGCTCAAAATTATGACCCAGTAGTTAGAATAGTGAGAAGAGTAGATGGGGAATGCCTGATAAGGATAAATGCTAAAGAAATTCAAGAGGTTTTTTTCGTTTGGAGCTAGTCTCGGATTATCATGAGATCATTGACTTGCCAGGACTAGAGAAGGAATACTTGTCTAAAAGGAATCAAGTTAGGGCAAGGTGTATTGAGAGCACACTTGGCCTCAGTTGGAAATTTGACTTTTGTTACAATGTCAACTAAAGAGCCTTTTGAGTAAGAACATTTCGCTACTAGGGCCCTATATATATATATATATGACTTTGGGTAGGGTTTTTGGTGAAGATGAACAAAATTTTATGCCAATAAAGTTCATGTATATGATGACATAGATTTCTTCTTTTGGTGTGGATATCCTTTTTGGTTTTGCATCTTATATAGTAGAAGAGATTCATATAGGATTAAATGGGATTGCAAAGAGCAAGGTGGAGAAGACATTTGGCCATTATTCATTGTTAATGCATATGTTCGTATTTAAAGGGGTCACCTATTTTGAATAGGAAATTTTTTTAAATAGAGAACATGAAGGAGACGCTCTGCTAGTCTAGTTATGGAGTGTAGATATGACCTCAAATGCAAAGGAAGCCAGTTTTGTTAGATTTGATGGATATTTTACATCTAGGTTAAGACACCTTATATTAAGGGACAATCCCAAAATTCCCAAGGCACTGCTGGATTTTATCAGGCCTATGGATAATCCTTCTAGTTTGAAAGTATCCCACAGTTAGGGTGATATTATACCTTACCTTGTTTCTATAGTTTTTAGGGTATATGGTTTTCAAGTGACTCCCCATGCACTACCCTACCAAGTGCCTCTAAAGGTAGGGATAGCTGAAATGCTATGGTAGATAGGTGGGTTGGAAGAAGCACAATTGGTTGGTAGTTCTAGAGGCTCACATTTCCCCACTTGCACTATGGCTCACCAATTCATAATCACTAAGGGTGGTTGGCTATCCTTGTATAAATTATTGGACCAGTACAAGATGATTGTGTCCCATGCTCATTTTTGTGATATTGAGGGATTTTTTGATGTATTTAGGTGAAGGGCTAAAAATGGTTCAAAAGAGCATCAAACTAGCTTCCCTAAAGATATAATAAGGAATGAGTTCTCTTTACAAGAGAAAGAGAACAAAAAGGAGAAGTGGAGGGTTTATTGTAGGGGTTTGGAATTCATTAATTGTTTGGATAATAGATATAAGCCTCTAGCTGATGCCAAAATAGAAGAAAATAAGTTGAATAAACTAATGATTACTTTTCTTAAGATTATGGAAGTCATGAATGAGAAAAAACCATTCTTTATTAATTTTTTCCCAGAAAAGGCCAGAGAGGTCATGAGAAGGTTGTCATTTACCCATGTAGTAGGATGAAGGTAATTAATTGTTCAAAAAAGGCCTGGCTATAATATAATTCAAAATAAAAGGGCTACATTAGATAGAGGAAAATAAATAATAGGGTTAAATAGTGCTATTCTAGAGGAGAGAGCTGATGAGCTAATGCCCAAGAGGCAGAGGATAGAAAAAGAACAAGTGCCTCAAATAGAGGAGTATTCACCCACCCAATCTCCATTACACATAGGAGATGAACAAATCACTAGGGAGTAGGTGGAACAACTAGGATCCCAAGGGGGAATTCTCATCACTACATCATAATTAGAAGAGGTAAATCCCCAGGAACCTCTAATGCCAATCCTTGAGCTAACTATTGTAAATTACAAAGGAAGGGAGTTGGATGCTATGATGGAATAGGCCAACCAAAAATTCATTTCTGATGATAATTTTGTCAAGTTTCTATTAGTTTTCTTAGAGAACAAACATTGGATTGTTTGAAGAAAGATGTAATAAAATGAAGATAGAGCATCCTGAAATGGAGGAGATAGATCTACAAAATCAAATAAAGGAAGAAACGATGTAGGAATTCAAAATCTTGACCCCTGAAGAAGCGAGACAAATGATAAAAGCATCTAGGGTTTTGCTATTGCTTAATTGGGATATTGCAGATGCGATGATTTTCAATTCTATTACAAAGAAATTTAATATAGAGGAGAAAGGGAAGAAAGAAATGAAAGGTGCCAAATTTAGTAAGGGTCATGCTACACTAGTAATATGGTCAATGAGAAAAGGATCTAGGATTAGCTCTTCCCAGCCTGATGACACTGGCCTAATAGGAAATTTAATTGTGAAAAGAGTCAAAGAAACTACTAGTGAAGAGGTCATAGAGCTAGGTGTTGGATCAACCAACTTCACCTTAGCCACAACTTAGAGAGATAAAAGAAAAAGGTTAGAATTGTAGGATAGGTATGAAAAAGTCTTGGCTACCTATAATAAAGAAGTTCAAAAGAGGATTGAACTAGAAAATAAATTGATGGGACACCAAGGGCAATCTAGTAGGCCTAAAATTATATATCCTTATCCACTAGTGGAGACTTTTAAATCCACTCCTCTTACTGAGATTCCAGAGACACCACAAAGACCTTAGTATTACACTACAACTGATTTTGAAGAAGAGAAGAGTAAATTGTGTGCATTGCATGTAGAATTGGAGATCCAAAATGAGGAAAGGTTAAGGAAAGCAATTATATATTTAGTTAATAAAATTGATTGGCCAACTTTATATGAGCAATTAAAAAAGGTAGTAAATACATGGGAAGAGCTGAAAGTGAGTGATGATGCCATTAAGGCAATTGTCAATAAATGGAGTAGAAGAAATAAGAATGTTACTCTTCTATGTTTTTCTATTATCAGTTTATCCTATGAATATATAGAGAAAACTTATGATTTAACCAGTGATATATAAGAGTTTGATGATAAAAGAGTTGCATTGAAGACAAGGATCATAAGTTATCTTGATAAGTATAAGAGTATTAACTTTGAACTATTACCACATGCCATAGATAAAAAGGATAAATTGAAAAAAAGAAGGAATGGGCCTAGGAATTGAATGACCTATTGTGCCTTCGAATGAATAAGGTCATAAATGAAAAGGGAAATGCATGGTGGGCAGCCACAACTAAAGAAGTTGTAAAAATTTAGTTATTCTCTGATTCTTTGAGGAAATATTTTGTTGAGATTGATAAAATTGGAGAATATGTGATGAAGAAACAACATGATATCCTACATTTTAATTGGCCAGATGACACACTTGGGTGGAAATTTTTGTTCATGCTAAGAAATTAGAATGTGGTAAAATTGATGATGAAGAAATGGAATAGGATGAAGTACAAATAATTGATACACTAATAGGAGAGGAGGACAAAGGTGAGAAACCAATTGCAGTTGCAAGCACAAAAATCCAAACTGGTGACTTGGTAGTGGAAGAATAAGATATAACTATTGCCTTGTTAGTTCGGATGGAGAGCCTCAAGTTAAAGTAAGTCTACAAAATTCAGAGCCAAGTCCATCAAAAATAAATCTATTGGATACATCTTCTAAGGAACAATAGTAGAAATGAATCCAATCATTAAGTTAGAAATGCGACAAAAAGATGTAGCAGAAAGTGGTCCCACTAAATTCTTCATGATGAACGACATTTTGTTGCACCAAATTTTGTCTTTTATAATAGTAACAATGTAAATATCTTTTTTGTCTTAATGACAACTATTAGTTTCCCCATGCTTGAACCTTGTTTCATCTAACACTATATAAGTGAGATCCTAGGGCTAGAGAAAGGGTCTGAGTGATTATACAATTTTAGTTTTACTAGGCTTTGTTCGGTCCAGTCCTTGATGAAAACTTTATGATGTATTTTCTCTACAAGTATCTGAGAATACATTAATGTTACAAGATCTGAATGACTTAGCTTGAGTCATTTTGAGTTCTATTTTAGTTTTTATACAATTTTCAAAGAGAATTAATACAAAGATTTACCATCCCCATATCTTTTCTTTTTGAATTTTGTCTCCATTTTTATTACCTGGTTGTCTTGAAATTGCATGAGCAAAGCTTGTTGAGTTGAATGCAATTAGGATAAGATGTGTATCATTTCACCATTTTATTTTAATTCAATGAATTAGGTAATTGTTAAATGAATATGATAGCATCTCCATGGTAGTAGGAAGGATTTGTGTAGGAATGAGTTTCACTAAGAATTGCTGATAATATTGATTGTAATGCAACCAATTAGGTCAAGAAATAGGATAGACTCTGAATCTTAATGGATGAGGCACTAATAAACTAATTTAGTTTACATATGGAGAAACCATGAATAAGCATCAAGCATAAAATCAATATCAATTTAACTTTGAATTTTTGAAGAATGTCAAAGCTAGTCAACACTTGTTTACATTTGACCTCTGAGTCTTAGGTTGTTGTTATTGCCCAGAATTATCTATAGATCTAAGAAGAATTGTGACCAATTTTCTATAAGGGATGTGTATTATTATAAATTTTTATGGAATGAGTGAAATGTGTATGTAATATTAGGTTGTAAATCTTTTATCCCTCAGGTGCACCTGCCTTGGTTTTGCAGAGCCAAAAGAGTAGAAAATATTTCATGATTTTGTTGAAGTTGGGTCCAGATCTAAAGAACATATAGTTGTTTATATAAGGTAGCTAATCCTTAGGTTATTATGATCTTTATCATCTTGGTATTAGGTTTTTGTTGCTTAGTAGTGTAAAAACCTCAACAGGAGGGATGGGGCATGGGGAGGAGGGGGATGGAAGGATGCACTAGTTATGATAAAATAAGAATATTAAACCATCCACAACTTATCTTATTTAAAACTTTGAAGAAAATGAAAAGAAACTCTAAAAGTAATACATAACACCAATATTTTGTTCATGGGGAACATAATGCAACATTTAAAAAGAAAAATTAGTTATGGTGCTCTGAAGTTGTTTGAAATTTCTTGTTGTTAGAGCAGAGGATTTTGGTTTGGGTGATGGATCTTGGGTGAGAATTTCCCTCTCTCCATGTAAATCTCCTGCTACATATCTTTATTATGGAGAAAACTTGGTGGAAAGACTCAAATGTAGTGACTTTAAGGGCTTTTAGAAAGGTGAACCCTCTATAAAGTTCTCCTTTTATAATTGGGATGATTTTAGGGTTATGCCCATGATTCAGGGCTTGAACTTTGATAAATGAGATGACATGGAGTTTTTTTCACAATGAAGGGGAGAGAGCTATCTTGATAGATCCCATGAAAACACTCACATGAAGGATCCCCGTGATTTTGATAGGCTATGATATAGTAAGTTTAGGCAGGGTGATGGAACTAGGGTATGAAATCCTGCTAAGCATAGAAACTTGAATGGAATAGGCTTTTGATGACATGTAAATTGGAGATTCAAGGGCTATAGTCCAAAAGTAATAGCAAACGTATTGGGTTTTGGATGCTAGGGTTGGTGAAGATCTAAAGGGAGACATAAGCTCAAAGAATCTTGTAACAACAAAATAACATAAAGTCCACAGTAAGTTTAATCTGGGTGAATGGTCTCCAAGAGAAATGTTTAGACCTCTATTTGAAGCTATCTCTATAGAGCTCGAGGAAGATATTCAAGAAAAAGTTACTCAAAATGATGTAGTTTTTTCAAATTTGGGTCTGATTGGTCATTTATGGGGTAACTGGGCAAGTCTAAAAGACCTAAATAACTGGATTGTAGTGCATTGGGAACCAACTTTATATGGTTATATCTAGATCTATCATGCAACCAGAGGTTTCTTTATTGTTGTTTTAAAAAAAAGTTAAAAACAAAATATTAAGTTGTCACTTAAGAATAAATAAATATATTAAACCATCCACAACTTATTAGATTGAAAAATTTGAAATAAATGAAAAGAAAATAACAAAGTAACACATATTTGTTCATGGTGAACATAATACAACATCAAAATTTTGTGTAAATTAGTTATGGTGCTCCCAACTTGTTTGAAATCTCATGTTGTTGGAGCTAGGGTTTCTATTTTGGGCAATGGCTCTCGGGTGATATTTTACCTCTTATTTTGCAACTTTCCTGCTACATATCTTGGCAATGGGGATAAATTTGTAGAAAAACTCAAATGCAGTGACTTTAAAGACTTTAAAAAAGGTGAATCCTTTGTAAATAAAATCCTTAGATAATGAGGATGATGTTAGGGATTTGTCTTTGACTCCAGGCTTGAACTGTGATAAATGAATTGGGGTGGAGCTTTTACTGTAACTAAGGGGAAGAGAGCTCTCTTCATATATCTCATGGAAAAAATCATGGTAAGGATCACCACAATTTGGATAGTGTTGGTTAATAGTTTGTCTCCCTTAATTCTTTGGTTTTTACATTGACTCTTAAATGCCCAATGGCTAGTGGAGAACAAAAAAATAGTTAACAATGTAATGGGTTAGTGTAGTAATCTATTAGAGACCCCTGAATTGAAAGGTATAGCTCCCTTTAGGTGCAAGATCTGCAATGAATTTTGTTTTTTGGGTTTTGGGGGTACTCTCTTGACCAGAGTGTAGAAGAGGCCAATAACCAGATTGTTAATAGTTTTAACAACTTAGGTAGTTTGAAAAGAGGGACTAACTCTTGAAATGAAAACTATTATAACTTAAATGCAAAGATGGAAACACACAAGAATAGGTATGATAATAAGAGAGTAGAAGGAACAACAGAATGAGAGATTCTTGGATTGGTGAGTTAACCAATATTAGACAATACCTAGATTGTCCCATTTTTAGATAGTTCATCAATCAAATTTCGGTCCTCTCATATAATGAAATAAACTACACATGAGAACTACAATGCATAACACAAGGATAGGAATGACATTGATGCCGAAGAAAGTAATGTTTACCATCTACTGAAATGAAGGAAATAAAACCAAGTTTACTTGCAATCATTTGACTTTCAACTATAACACATTCATTCCAAATATCATACATTAACTAAATGAACAATAGAATTAAAAGTAGACTTAGAGTCACACAAAGTAGTCCTAGCTATAGTGGTTTTCCCACAATTAATTTTTTTGATCCCCTTAACTACACAAAGATTTACATATATAGGCCTTCTAAAAATGGCTAGTTACATTATTGATTACAATGCAGAGCATCTCTGAATGAAATAAACTAAAAATAGGACATGACTAAATCATTTTCCATTACAAAGTCTAAGAAAACTAAGAGAATTTCATAAATGGATACAAAAATAGGGAATGATAGATGTCTAGAAGAATGTTAGAGCATCATGCCTTCTTAGGAGTTACTTCCTTGGTTCTATAAGCCTTCATTGCGTCCGTTACTTTATCTAACTCCTCAACACCTAGAATTATGATATTGTCATCTTGAATCATCCAATAGTCGTGCATCTTTGTTAATTCATCTAGTATGGTTAATTTTGATTGGAACTTCTTTGATGACTACCTTATGATTGAGTCAGCTTGTGAAAGCTCTTGGATTTTTAACATCTAGAAATTGAGTGGGTCAACAACTTCATCAACAAATTCAAAGAACTTTCTCTTCATCCTCTTGATATCTACTAATTTTTGTGTAGTACTTTCAAATTATCAAATAGCTTTTCTATGACCTTCTACACTAGTTCATGCATGTTCTTAAGCTCATTTTTAGATTGTCCAGAGCTTTTTGCTATAAACATGATGTAGGAGCATCCTAGGCTTTCTTCTAATCATGCATGTTGGGGGTATTGGGTTTAGGAGTGGTGCTCAGTTACTATTGGACATAGTTTATGTCTGGGATCTTCACATGGGCTATTGAGTTCAATGAGGTCTGGGAGCTTGACAATGTCTATAATGCTTGACATGCACTAGGAGCTTGGTAGTGCTTATGTATTTGTTGATGCTCAACTTGATGTTTCTCTGACACTTGGATTGGTCTTGGTTCTTGTTGGTGCTATGTTGTTTGTGAGCTAACTTTTGGTATTTAATTTATGTAGGGGTATTTGATTTGAGTTGTAGCTGACTTGTGGCTCAACGTATATTAATGTAAGGAATTTAATTTAGTTTATAATGAACTAGGTTGACTTGTGGCTTAGTTGGGTATAATTAAGGGGTTTTGTGGAGTCTTTAGACATTATTATTTGTGAAGACAATCTATCTTGGAGAAGAGGATGTGAATTTTGAAGAGCTAGTTGTTGTGGCTTGAGAATTAGAAGATTGCTTGGTGGACCTGAGGGTACAAGTGTGGATTCTACTTGGTGTTCTTATCTAGTTATGGATTTGGACTATCTATGATTCAGATTGTAAGTTGGATCTTGCAGAACTGATATTATAATTGCTATTTGTATTTGGCCCTACTCCGAAAGGCCTTACCACTGGGCATATTGCATTTAATCAATTATTTTATGAATGAAGAGTTGTGATTTCGTACCAGATCTTGCATTATTGTTGCTCGATATTCTATTTCTATTGTATGGTTATTTGCTAGGAGTTTGGACATCTCCTTTGGTGATTCTCCTACCTTGAACTGTGTCAAAACTCCAATGATTGTTTCCAATGAAACAATGGCTCTTTACATATTTTAATGATCCAATGGGAGATGACAACATTGATCTTCATATCAAACACTTCTTGCAATAATGCCAATTTCTCTATTGGTCTATTTATTATGTTTTGCATGGTAGTTTGATGACTAGAAGCTACCTCCTTAAACTAGTGAGCATCTAATAGTAGATTTCCCTAATTCTCAATAAGTGGGGACCTTGTGCCTTCATCAAATCAACCCATGCTCAACCAATTTTCCCGAATTGCCTTTATTGTTATAGCTTCAGAAATAAGTTCTTATTCTCCTCTACATTCATTTCAAATTGATGTGTTGAGGTACTCCCAAGGGTAGACCTAATATATTCCATCAATTCTTTGTTTGAGGCCTTGAACACCTCGTTCTCTGCTCTCAATTCTTCTAGCCTACCCTCAATCTTCTCATTAGTAGACTTACATATGATTGCCATGGAGTCATGAGTAGGAATACCAAAATCCACCATTCTAATCTAGAAGTCATTCATGGTAACCTCATGGAACTTCCCATCTTTTTGAGACTATGCTATCTCCCCCAACACATGTCTAGTAGAAGGATCAGTAGCCAATGCTGCAATTGACTTCTACTTCTTTGTCTTCTTGGAGGGTGAATGAGAAGAAGTTGCTTGTGTGATAAGATCCTTTTATATGGAAATTTATTCATACCTCCACTTCTTTTGATCAATGGTATCCTCCAACCATGACTCAATTTAGAGGCCATTGATCATAGATTGTAGGGCAGTAGGATCAAACAACTTCCTGAGGACTAGGGGAGTTTTCCTACTCTGAGAAGTAGCAAGGAAAGCAACCACTTTAGTCATTGGGAGGGCCAAAGTATCCCCTTGTTTTGATGTATCTTATTTATCCATGGGCTTAGTGTCACCATCCAAATTGATGAATTCAATAGGGGAGGTAGGATTGGCCACATATTTCTCTTGCTCTTTCTCCTTCTCTTTGTCCTTGTCCCCATCCTTGTCCCCAACTTTTCCAATATTTGGAAGAGAGCCAGCTCTAAAATAAGGAGTGAATGGAACATTCTTATCTAGGGGCTGATATCCACCTTGGCCTATAGACTAAGCTAGGCCTATAGATGTTGAAGTAGCATCCATAGTGGTAGTCGTTGCAGTTGATTGAGAAGCTACATAAGATACTCCACTAGTAGAACCAGTGATTCCCCTTCTCTTCTTCCTTGCTTTGGTCTACTCTACCCACTTGTCCATCCTCTTGATAATTCCATGCATTAGGACCTCCATGGTGTTGATGACAGGACCTGTAAGTAGGGTAGACATAATGAAAGTGCCTGTGACCTAATCATAAGATGAGGGATGCATGTAGGATCCATCATTTGTAAGGTCATAAACATCAATAGAATCATTGTACAATATAACTTCATCAATTATCAATTAGGACCAAAACGTTTCTTGGGTTTGATACTCATTAAAAATTCCAGCCCAAAAATATTCAATATTTGGAACATGTCTATAGGCGTATCCTAGCTTTAAATAATCTCTCACAAAGTTCATTGTGTTGTAATGAGCCCTGAGTACATCGTAATCAATCAACTTGACTTTACTTCCAAATATCTTTACTAGATTTTGAGTATCAAATCTAGAGGCACTAGAATAGGGTCCAACCACTATGGGGTAGGGCTTCAAAAGAGAAGCACCTACAGATGGAGTAGGGCTATGATGAGGAGATGAAACTAGGGTAACATGTGGATATGGAATTGGGGTAGTGTGAGCAGACAAAGCTGGAGTGGTGGTTCCATCTTTTGGCTATTCTGTCCCTTTTTCTTCAGTACCAACTTGAGCTCCAATCATTAGTAGAGAACCTCCTTGGCAAGTGGGAGCTATTGGAATATTCTTCTCCGAGGGTTGATCACCTCCTCCTGTAGATTGAGCCAGCCCTTGAGTAGTCAAAGCTATAGCACTAGGTGTGGTACTTTGAGAGGAAGTGGGAGTAGCAATAGCTAGAGAAGCTTGAGTACGCTTGCTCTTGCTCTGGCTCTTTTTTGCTGTCCACTCAACCCATTTTCCAGTTCTCTTGATGATCCGAGCCATCATAACATAGATATCTTCTTCTATATTTACACATGGCTCAGAGCTGATTGGAATGCTTCTCAATTTGGTCAAATATATATTAATATACATATTTTGACCATCATCTTCTAGCCCTTCTACATCCAAGTTGATGCCATAGGTCTTGATTTGATCTATTGTAAGTCTAGAAAAGGCATGATCCTGACTCTCTAGCTCATCTCTGCAATCAGCCCAATAATCTTCCACAGTAGTTACATGTTTGATGATGCTTCCAATTTGGAGCACATCCCCAACATACCCATTTGGATCAAACATGGTCCTTACCACTTCATACTCCTCTAATCTGTATTTTTTCTCGAACACTTTGAGTATGTTCTTTGCATCAGATCTGGATTCACAACTATAAGCTCCAACTTGTATGGGGAATTCATACCCCTTCTTTCTCAAACTAGTGCTCAACATATTTACTTGAATTGCTTGCCTGATGACCTAGATGAGCATGATCATATCATCTAGATATCTAGGCAGCTTCAAGGGAAATCCATCAAACACTACAAGATGCAAATAATAGAAAGATGAGAATTGAATAAAATAACAACCAAACTAGCTGATGACTGCCATTGCTCTTGGGTTGAACCTCTACTCTAGACACCCTTGGAGTTCCCTATAGATTCTCATAGTAAATGCATCATTAACTCAGATATACTCTGCATAGCTATTCTGTAACTGCAAGCATGTATAAAACTCATAACTTTTTACATTTTTAGGAAAATTCTCTATTCTAGGGAGTCCTGGCCACAATTGTATGGAAGCCAACATATATATCAAGAAAGATGACATATAAAATGAATTGTAAAACTTGGCTGCACTGAGAGCCCTATAAAGATGTTCACTAACTTCTTAGGCCCACTCAACATACTGTGTGTTTCAACAAATAATTTGCACCATAAAGAAGTATTGTACTATAAAATCGAATGCTTCTACCTCACCTTTTAGTCGATGCAAGAGGACCAAAATATCCCCAATTTTAGGCTTAAGATCCATGCCAAATAGGGTTTTAGGGACCTTACTCTATGCCCCTCTAGGCTTTTGGAACCAAGAATTCATGATCTCCTTTCGCCACACCATCTTCTTTAGGGAGAATTTGGACATGGCTCCTCTGATTGTTAGCTCAAAGAACTCCTCTCATTCTGAAATTTGTAGACAATTCACCACCGCTTGCCTATCAATTGAAATGAATACCGTTTGATCAGGAAATAGGATCTGCTTGGTGTTCGGGTTGTAATGATTGATACATTCCACAATTAGCTCTGAAGGTTGTACTACGACGGGAAACTCGACTGCTTCTACTAGTCCACTTCCTCAAAGCTTCTTCGTTATAGGGTCAGTCAGCTCAGTTCTCAACCTTCTCTGAAAATCTTGCATATCAAAGAAATATAGTGAAGTATCAGAGATACTTTGCCATGTTGACTTGATTCCACCCAGCCCATCAATACTGGAAAGTCTTGATGCCATCTTTTATGATATAGAATGATAGAAATTCAACAATTGTGATAATGTAAGAAAATGAACCCTAAACTTTGAAGTTTTTTAGAAGCACTATTCAATATAACAGTATAACAGTAAAGCGGTGATTTGAAATTCTATTATGTTCTTCTTTATAAAAATTGTTGATCTGCCTGTTAAATTTCATAATTTACACCACACGAGCGAATTTAAGGATAAATCCATTGGGTTAGTAAATGTAAGGCTTCTAATAGATTCCTCCTTGTCATTTCACTATTTTTGTTGCCCCAATGGTAACTCTCCTTTATTATTGACTTACCTTTCCATTTTCACCCAGTTTTGAAAATCAAGAACAGAGTACCCCTTGAAGAAAAATCCGCTTGGCTAGATTCTGCTCAAAATATCCTTACAAATTTCACTAATTTGCTTCCATGTTTGTCCCAAACACATACTATGATCTATTCAAACACTTACCATGCTTGCAGTAGCAATTTTTCATTAGATGCAAAATATTGGTCTCGAGGGTAGAAAGCTCACAATGGAGAAGGCTATTTCCATTTTTTTGCTTAAGTTTTCACTTTACCTTTTCTACCTTAAGAACTTTACGTTACCTGCCTAAAGCAAAGGAGACTTGGAAGAGATAAAAAAAAAGATCCTTGGGAATTAATGAGAAGTAAGTAGCTTGAAGGCTACTTAGACATGAAATTCGAATAGAGACTCAATGAATACCCAAAACTCTAACTTGACAAGGGAGAAATTAAAAGTTGGCAACAACTAGCTATAGCTAGGGACTTACACATTGAAAATTTGTAAGAAGGGACCTAGAATCTCTAGTTGCACACAACCAAAATAAAAACTACAATGGGAAAAAGTAAACTACACACACAACAGAAAGTAAAACTAACCTAGGAAAGTGGGAAAACAAAGAAAGGAAAGACACAACAAAAAAAGCCTACCTAGACTAACACTAACTACAGGTGCTACCTGCTTTCAATTATGAACTTGATATAGCTTTAAATCCTAGCCATTATAAGAAAGTGACATAATCTCTCCAATGGGATAGGCCAGAATGAAAGGATTATTCTAATTTACTTGCATAACTTTGAAAGGGCCTTTCGAAAGGGAGTCATACTTATGGTGCAAACCTTTAGGTTCGTGCCTCTTATCCCATAAAGGACCAAATTTCCCTCCATGAATTTCTATGGTTTGGCCTTCTTATCAAAGAATTTTTTCATGCACTTCTAATGCTTAGTAATATGATCTACCAGTTTCTTGTGTTCTTCTTCTAGCTTAGTGAGGTACATGATACACTTCTCCAATCCATTATGGAATACTAGATCCTTGATCACTTATTGTAGTTTATAGATGGATAGTTCCAATGGGATTAGAAGGATAGCTTCAACTTTGTATACTAGCTTAAATGGAGAAATAATGATGGCCTTCTTGGGTGTCACCCTATCTACCTAAAGAGCTTCATGTATTCTTTTGTGCTAGTCCTTTTGATTCTCATAAACCAACTTCTTCATGATGTTAATCAATTTTTTATTACTCAATTCTACTTGACCATTCCCTCAAGGGAAGTAGTCTAATAAATAACTGAGGTGTATGCTGTTCTCATAACATAATTCTAGAATCTCCATAAAAGAAAAACATGTAGCATTATCAATGACAAGCTTAAGTGGCACCCCAAATATTACCAAGATGTTTTCTTTGATAAACTCACATACAACTTTAGAAGTAGTTCTCTTGGAAGGCATTTCCTCTAGCCATTTGGTGAAGTATTTTATAGTAGTGATAATTTATAAGTGACCAACTAAAGAAGGAGGATTGATTGGGCTAATAAAGTAAGTTTCCCATTATTGAAAGGGGCTTTCTATTACTACTAGATTTAGTGGTAGGGCAACTAATTGAGGCTTGTTGGAAAACATCCTACATTTATCACATTTGGCCACTCACCCATAAACATTCTTAAACATACTAGACTACTAGTAGTATTTCCTAAGAATCTTATAGGTTGGAAATGTAGAAGAGAAATTCCCACCATAGGCCTCATTCTGGAGAGTATGAAGCAATCTTTCTTTTTGAGGCTTATCCACAAATCTTAAGAAGGTTCCATCAATCGACCTCTTGTATAGTTGGTCATCATATATGAAATACTTACTTACTTTAATTCAAAGGTCTTTTTTCTACCTGTATTGCATTCCATTAGGGAAATCTCTGTAAGTGAGAAAATAAGAAATATTGGAAAACCAAGTGTCTTGGGGACTGACCATTAATTCTCTTGAAGATTCTTCTTCTCAACTTGAGTGTTGGTTTTTTGCAATCACTTTGCATAGGCTATTTCCTTACACCAATTACGTTGGTTTCAACTTGAAATCATACTCTTGAACTTTGGCTATCCATGCTCCTCTAGTGTTACATCCTATTTCTTGATGGGTTAATATGCTCTTGACAACCAAATTAGGTACACATACAACATAATAAGAGTGTAAGATGCAAAACTTGAAATTATTTAGAGCTCTTACCACTATATAAGCATGTTTTTCCATCTAAGAGTATCTCAACTCATGCTCCTTGACATAAGTACTCATGAAAGAAAATGGTGCTTGAATGCCTTCCTTGTTTTCCTACATGAGTATTGCAAAATGTGTGTGAGTGAGTTGATACATAGCAATATAGTATGAATTCTTTGTTGTAATCTAGGTGGACCAGTACAAAATCTTTAGCAATGGTATCCTTGATCTGATTGAAAGCCTTTCTCCTAGAATCATTCAATTTGAATATTTGGCTACCCTTCACCATATCAACTATGCATTTGGTGATTTTAGAAAAATTAGGGACAAAGTGACTAAAAAAATTCACCTATCCAAAGAAGGAATTGACTCAAGATTTACTTGCCAAAAAATTCAATTGTTGGATGGATCTAAGACACTTCGAGTCAATATTAATGCCTTCTTGGGAGACTATATGACCCAAAAATCTGCCTTCAGTAACACAAAAATTAGATTTCTTGGGATTAAGTGAAATCCCATGCTCCCTACATCTTCTCAACACTTTCTCCAAGTATCTTAAGTGATTTTCTCTTTTCTTGGAGATGACTATCAAATCATCTAAGTATATGATGATAATGTTATCCATGAGGTCAGAAAAAAAAAGAGTTTATGGCCCTTTGAAAGGTGGCTATAGCATTAATGAGCCCAAAGGGCATTTTATTATAAGAAAAAGTTCCCCATGGGGTGATGAACACAATTTTGAACTGATCTTCTAGGTCTACATCTATTTGGTTGAAACTTGAGAAGGGATCTAACATGTACATCATTTCCAAGCCAACCACTATTTTTAGTAGATGATCCATGTTGGGAAATGCATAATTATCCTTCAAAGTTGCCTGATTCAGATTTTTGAAGTCCACCCAAATTCTAATCTCCCCATTATTTTCCCAAATAGGGATAATTTTGGCTATCTAATTCAAATGGTGTATGGGGTAGATGATTCTTTCTTCTAGCATCTTATGAACCTCTCTAAAAATGGCATCTAAGACAATTGGGTTATAATTACACTGCTTTTGTCTAAAGGGAGTGGCTTCAAGCTTGAGACAAATCTTGTGCTTGAACTCACTATTTATAAAGGTCTTTAGGTCCTTATTATTATTATGTAGAGCCTAATAAGACTCAGAGGTTTATTCTGCACAAATTTCTCCCTATATTATTTCTATGGGGGTTTGGGGGAAATGCCCCTACGGGGTCCTGGGGCAGTCCCCAAAGCCAAAAATGCCCTTATATTATAAAATGTGTCGATTGCTATTTTTCTTATTGGACAACTTATTCTAGCCCTAATTTTGTAAGCGGTAAAAGCTTGTATAGAAAGGCTTAGGGCTAGGGATTTCATAATGTAATGGTGATATTGTACCTTCTTGTGGTGATATTGAGCTGTAAGTGATTGTGCATTGTAATCACTAGATAATAATAACATTGGACTTGCTAGTGGTGCATGTAGCCCATGGATTGGGTGAACCACATTAAATCTTGGTGTCTTGCATTCTCTTTTATGTGATCTATTATTTTCTAATATTGGTTATATTTGCATGTAACTATTATTTCTATTGGAGGTTAATCCTAACAAGTGGCATGAGAGCTAGAAAATCATCATTTTTGTCAGCAATCCTCTACAGGAAGGTCTCACAGTTGAGTGGAAGTCTCATGGTTAAGTTGGAGTGATGATAGATGAGGGTAAGCTAAAGGTGGAGAAGTTTAATGGGTATAACTTTTAGTTATGGAAGATGCAAATGGAGGACTATCTTTATTAGAAGGACTTATGAAAGCCATTGGAAGGAAAATTCAAGAATCAAGGAACTATGACAGGTAAGGACTGGGAGATTTTAGACAGAATGATACATGGAAGCATTTGATTATGCATGGAAACATTAGTGACATTTAATATTACAAAAGCAAAAAAGATGAAAAGCCCTCTACTTAAAACAAGGTATTTCTCATGAAGTGTTTATTTAATATGATGATGACAGAAGGTGGATCTACTATAGATCATTTAAATAAGTTTAATACTAATACTATTCAATTATCTTCTATGGGTAGCAATTTTGATGAATAAATTAGGGCTATCTTTATTTTGTGTTCTTTTCCTAAAAGATAGAATGGCTTGGTAATGATTGTGAGTAATTTTGTTTTTGGATCGAATACACTAAAATTTGATGATGTGATTGGTGTTATTTTGAGTGAGGAAACTTGTAGGAAACACTTAGGTGGATCTACATCAGGAAGTGCTTTGAATGCACAAAGTAGAGGTAGAATGATTGAGAGAGGAAACAATTCTCTAAATCATGGAAAATAAAGAGGAAAGTCAAAGGGGAGGAGGTCTCAATCAAGAGGACCAAGAGATTGTTGGTACTGTGGTAAAGCAGGGCATAAGAAGAAAGATATTTGGAATCAAAAGAATAACTAAGGAGATAAAACAAAAGGGAACAAGGAGGCAAATGTGGTAAGTAACAAATCCGAAGATGATGCTTTGCTTCTTTCTTTAAAAAGTATTGATGATTCATAGGTTTTACATTTCAGTGCTTGATTTCATGCTACACGTCATAGAGGTTATTTTATTGATTATGTCCAAGGGGATTTTGGGCTTGGTTATTTAGGGGATAATGAACCTTATTTGATTGTTGGAAAGGGAAAAATTAAGATTAAGTTGCAGAATGGGAATCATTGGCTACGGCATGAGCTAAGACATGTTCCAAGGGTAAGAAGGAATTTAATTTTAGTAGGGGAACTTGGTGATGAGTGTTGTGTAGTTAGTTTTAATGATATAAACTAGAAGGTTCCAAAAGGTTCTCTTGTAGTAGCAAAAGGTGTGAAATTAGGCACCTTATATCTTTATATAGGTTGTGCTATTCCTTCTACTTTGATTATTTTAGAGAAAAATGAATGCTCATGAACAATTACTATAGTTGAGAAGGGAGAATAAATAGTTGTTGTAGATTTTAATACATCACTATGGCACTAGAGACTTGGGCACATAAGTGAGAAAGGTATGAAAGTACTTCATTTAGAGAAATTTTTACTAGGTCTGAAAGGTGTTAATATGGATTTTTGTGAAAGTTGTGTGTATAGAAAACAAAAGAGAGTGAGTTTTGTGAAGACTGGGAAGGAAAAGAAAAGTGAAAGATTAGAGCTCATGCATACAGATGTATGGGGACAAGCTAAAGTATCTTCCCTTGGTGGCTCTCATTATTATTTTACATTTATTGATGATGCAACTAGAAAAGTATGGGTTTATTTTTTTAGATAGAAATTTGATGTATTTCAAACTTTTAAGAAATGGAAATGCTTGGTTGAAAATTAGACTCGTAAGAAATTAAAATTTCTCAGATTTGATAATGGTGGTTGTAGACACCTAAATTTGATTACACCGCTTTGGTAATCCTATTTAGTTATCTCTAAAGGCATCATTAATTAAATTCTTATTTAATTAATCCTTTTTCATCCCCTAGTTGATTAATTTAATTAATTATCTATAGTCCTAATTGATAAATCAAATAACCTATTATTTATCAATTAATCCTATTCTTCTATCTAATTCCAAAATCCTCATTTATGAAATAAATCTATTTGATAAATAAATCCCTCAAATATAATAACTCCTAAACTATCCTAAACCCTCTTTTTAGCCTAATCCACCCCATCCACCCATACTAACCAAGCTTAGCCACTAACTCACCCACCCTCATGAGCGCCATCCACTTGCAAATCTCTAACATCCCTAATCTAATCCTAAGCCCAAGCCTAATCCCTCCCCTAAACTTGTCACATTCTCTAAGCAAGCTTAAGACTTTCCTAAGCCAAGCAAAGTCAACAATCTCAACTCCTTCCAAAATATCTCCACCACCAAGCCTTCAATGCTCTTACAAAGGCCATAAAGACTCTTACAAGCCCATTAATTGCTCTTACAAGCCATAATGAAGGGTCTTTATGAAGATATTATCCCTTGAGCCTCCTTTGTTGACTCATCCATCCCCTTGCCTCCATCCACTCATCTTGTAACATGTGTCACTCCCTGATTGGCTATAAGAAAGCACAATCCATGTGCTCTCCTTTCATGCAATCTAAGCCCTCCATAAGCTTTTTAATTTCCTTCCATCTTAACCCTCCATCCCTCAAGCCCTTAGCCTATAAATTGAATCCCCTCCCAAGCCATTTCATAACAACCTTTAAGCCAAAGTTATAATGCTAGTTTGAGAACCAAAAGCCATTTACCATACCCTTATAATGCCAAATTGAGAGCTCACAAAGCTACCAATTTTCCATTACCCATCCAACATCCATTGAAGCAAATTTTGAGCACTTGAGCATACATCCCAATCCTTAGACTCATCTACCAAGCAAAGAGCTAAATCTTATTGGGAGAGTCCATTCATTTGGCTCACATTTCCAATTGGGGTTTCCTCATTAGTCTCTCATTTATGTTATGGTATTTTAGTTTTTAAATGCTTTTGATTTCTTAATTTAGTTTTTCTAACATACTAAAGTAGCATATACAGTGGTGAGTATTGTAGTCATGATTTTGAAGATTATTTCTCCACTAATGGTATTTGTAGATAGAAAACTATTCCAAGGACTCCATAGGAAAATAGAGTGGCTGAACACATGAACGGGACTATAATGTAGTGTGCAAGGAGTATGAGGTTGCATGCAAGGTTACCCTTAAACATTTGGGTAGAGGTTGGTTAATACTTCTATATACTTGATTAATAGAGGTCCTTCTACTCCTTTGGGCTGTCATATTCCAGAGGAAGCATGGATTGGTAAGAAGGTGAGTTATTCTTTTCTCAAAACCTTCGGTTGTGAAGCATTTACTCATATAGATTCTGAAAATAGAACCAAGCTAGAAGTGAAGTCAAAGAAATGTGTATTTTTTGGATATGGAAATGATGAATTTGATTATAGGCTATGGATTTTTGAAAATTCTAAAATTGTAAGAACCAGGGATCTTATATTCAATGAGAAAGTGTTGTACAAAGATCTATTGTTGCAACATGAAAAGAAAGAAAATGATTATGTAGTGCTGGATGACACTCCAAAAAATGATGTTCCAAAAATTCCTCATGATCTGAAACAACTACAACAACAAATACCACACACACTAGTGACTGTTAGATGATAAAAAAGGTTAAGTAGACCTCCAAAAAGATTTTCTCCCTGTTTGTATTCTATTTTACTTACTGATGCTAGTGAACCTAAATGTTATGATGAAGCTGTTGGAAACATGAATGTTGATGATATTCCTATTGGGGAGTATTCTAGAAATATGATTAAATTTTTTTCATGATGATATGTTACATTCATGACTATGTTTGTCATTGATGTCAACATAGCAATTTTCTATGGTATTTGGCAGAAGAATAACAAAAAAATCAAGTTGGTATGGATAGATCATTGAGTATAGTCAGTAGTGAGGTTAAAGAGAGATACTATTAAGTGTCTAGTAGATTCAACTAACCTTGGAAGCATAAGATATTAAGTCTAGAAGAAGTCATACAAGTTTCAATTTACACTATTATGAGATAGAGTTTACAGAGGCATATTCTAGTAAACTTGTTATATCTCTTAGTAGAGTTATTATTCTAAGAAGTTGAACTTACAAATATGAAGAAGACATGTTGATGATGACTTGGCTAAGTTCATTTGTCAGAATGTTGCGTGTATGAAAAGTTATTCAAGTTCCAAGGCAAAAGATCAATGTTATCACTAAGTGTAACATGTTCTTAATGTGGCCCTATAATAATTAATTGAGAAGGTGTAACATTTGGTTCAGGGAATTTTTTTATGGATTCAATATAAAAGAAGCAAATTTTTCTTTATCATGAGAGAAGCATGTATGGATGAGTGTGAATGATTAAGGAGTAGAATGTGAAGATAAGCAAAGGAGAGTGGAAGTGAAGGAAACTTTATTTCCAAGGTTTTATTGTGTGATCTGAAGTTTGATACTTGGATATGAGGTTCATGACCTCATCTACAAGGTCTAATCATGATTGGTTCAGTTGATAAGATAGAGGAAGAAAGTTAAAATAAAATACACACAATTATTCTACAAGGAATAGTTGAGAGATCAGTTGGACAATGAGTTCAGTGAGTTTAGTTGAGAGAAGCTGTTTGGGCAATGGGTCCTTCTATCTTCTCCAAATCCTAATAGGGTTGGTATAACTTCTAACATGGTTGGAATCTCCTAATAGGGATTCAAAGTCTCCTAACAGGGACTCATATGTACTAAGTGTTGTAATAGACTCCTAATAGGGTCCATCCTCTAACAAGGAATATTTATATTAGTAAACCATCTTGTGGGCATCATTCTCAGTGGGGTTTTCCCTCTAATCAAGGGTTTCCCTAGTTAACATATCTAGTGTAATTGTCTATGTGCATCTTATTATGGTTGTTGTTTACTTTGGTTGAATGGTTAAGTTTATATAAAGAAGATAAATGTTTTAATTATTGGATAATTGATTCACCCCCCCTCTCAGTTACCTTGGTGAACTATTGTTTCTAATACAAGCTATATAGGTGGATACTAAGATTCAATGGGAGTCTACAATGAAAGATGAAATAAATTCTTTGCTGAAAAATAAGACATGGGATTTATGCAAGTTGCCTACAAGTAAAAGGGCTTTAAAAAATAAATGGGTTTATAGCTCAAAAGAAGAGGATGGAGGTAAGAAAAGTGTTAAAACTAGGTTAGTTGTAAAATGATTTGTACAAGAAAAAGACATTGATTTTGATGAGATATTCTCTCTGGTTGTTAAAATGACTTCTATTCGCACTGTTTTAAGTATTGTGGCTACTAAAGATTTTCATTTGGAGCAACTTGATGTTAAAAAAAACCTTTCTTCATGGTTATTTGGATTAAGAGATATATATGGAACATCCATAGGGATTTGAGGTCAAAGGTAAGGAAAACTTAGTGTGCAAATTGAAGAAAAGTTTATACGGCTTGAAGCAAGCACCTTGGAAATGGTATCTAAAATTTGATAGGTTTATGCATGAGCATGGATATAGCAGATGTCACTTAGATAATTGTGTTTATTTAAAGAGGTTGGATGATGATAGTTACATTACTTTATGTTTATATGTTGATGATATGCTTGTAGTTGGGTCTAACATGGATCACATCAAGGGGTTAAAGGAAAAATTATCACATGCATTTGCTGTGAAGGATTAGGGGTTAGAAAAAAAATCCTTGGTATGAAGATTTGCAGAGCTAGGAAGAATAGGAAATTGCCATTATTTCAAGCTTATTATGCTACAAAGGTGTTGCTATGTTTCTCTATGGAGAATGCTAAATCTGTTAACACACCTTTACCTAGTCATTTGAAGTTGACTAAGGAGATGTGTCCAAAGACACAAGAAGAGGAGGACAAGATGTCAAAGGTACCTTATACTTCAACTATAGGAATTTTTATGTATGATATGGTATGTAAAAGGCCAAATATTACACATGCATTGGGAGTTGTTAGTAGGTATATGAGTCATCTAAGAATTGAGCATTGGAATGCAGTTAAATGGATTCTCAAATATTTGAGAGCTACATCTAGTAAGTGTTTACAATTTGGGGTCTCTAATACTAATTTATAGGGCTATGTTGACTTGGATTTGGTAGGAGATATTGATATTATGTGGAGTACTACAAGTTATGTATTTACTACTGGTGGAACAATAGTGAACTGAGTTTCTAGGTTGTAGAAGGTTAATGCTTTATCCACTACAGAGGCAGAGTATGTTGCTCCTACAAAGGTAGCCAAGGAGATCATATGGCTTCAATTCTTCATGGAATATTTGGGACACCCAAAGAGGGATAATTATTTGTTTACAGATAGTCAGAGTGCCATTCATCTTGTAAAGAATTCTACTTTGTATTCAAAGACAAAACATGTATACAATTGCAGTACCATTTCATTCGACAAGTCTTGGTTGATGGACAATTAAAGCTAGATAAGGTACATATAGATGAAAATCCAATAGATATGTTTACAAAGGTAGTGACAAGGGAAAAGTTGGACTCCTTTTCAATTTCGATTGGTCTTCTAGACTAAACATAATAAAATAACAACACCGTCCAAGGTGGTTTGATATTCTAATGGGAGCTATAGGTTTCATACTGCTATGATCAGTTTCCAAGTGGGAGGTTATTATTGTGGAATCTAATCAATCTCCAAGTGGAAGATTTTTGTGATGTGGAGCCTAAATAGACTTAGAGGTTTGTTCGACATGATTTTCTATTAGAAACAATAGTCCACCAAGATAATTGTTGGGGGGGGGGGTGTGTGAATAAATTATCCAACACTTAGGAAATTTATCTTCTTTAAATACACTTAACCATTCAACCAAAGGAAAAAAAAACTATAATAATATTTACATAGACAATTATACCAGATATGTTAACTAGGGAAACCCTTGATCAAAGGCAAAACCCCAGTGGGAATAATGCCCACAAGATAATGTACTAATATAAATATTCCTTGTTAGAGGATAGACCCTATTAGGAGTCTATTAAAATATTTAGTACATAGAGTCCCTATTAGGAGACTTTGAATCCCTATTAAGAGATTCCAACCTTGTTAGGAGTTGTAGTACAATGTATGCAAGAAAAGCCCACTGCCCAAACATGCAATTTCAACTACAGGAAGAGCTCATTGCTCAAATATGCAATTTACTATTATGTTATTCTTTCCTTAGTTTTATCAACTAAACTAATCACTATTAGATATTGTAGACTAGGTCATGAATCTTAGATCTAAATATCAAACCTCAAATCACTTAACAAAACCTTGGCAATGAAGTTTCCTTCACTTCCACTCTGCCCTACTTAATTTTGCATTCTACTCTTATTTCTGCTCATCATCAATCAAAAACCATACCATATGATAATGGGAAATGTCCTTCCTTTATATTGAGTCCATAATACAATTCCCTGAGTTGGATATTAGACCTTCTCAATTTATAGGACTGCATTAAGAACATGTTACACTTAGTGATAACATTAATCTTCTGCCTTTCAAGTAGAATATCTTTCGGTAGACATAATATTATGTCGAGAAAACTTAGCCACATCATCATCAATATGTCTTCTTTACATCCTCAACCTTGATTCTCATAATAACAATTTTTCTAAGAGGTATAACAAGTTTACTAGAACATGCCTCTATAAACTCTATCTTAGAACAGACATCACCAAAACTTACATAACTTCTTCCAGACTTATCATTTCTTCTTATGATGTTAATTGCATATACTAGATACTTAGATGTATTATGCATAACCTCAAATAGTTAGAATACTCAACTATTTGTTTGTACCAACTTGATCTTTCTGCCATTATTTTGTTAGATACCCCCAAAAAGTGCTATGTTGACATCAATGACAAAATCAGTCATGAAGGTAACATATCATCATAGTAACATATCTGCAATAATCCCTAATAGGAATATCATCAGCATTCATCTCTCAACAATCTCCCCCTTTGGCATTGATGAAAACATAAATGAAAAATATCTAGTTTCAAGAATACCAACAAAAACACTGTTAATCTTTCTTTTCAAATCCTCTTCATCAATTATTCACCCCCACTAATATATCTCAATGTGCTTTCTATCAAATGGTCATTCTATGCTGTACTTCTTCTGATCATACTATTCTTATGCCAAAATTCTCCAACTATCATGCTATACATGTTATTTTTCATGCTAAACTACTCCCCATTGACATCGATGTCAAAGGTTTTAGCAACTAACTTTACTGCATCAAACTCTACAACATTGATTCTTAAGTGTCCAAAGACACTGTTCAAAACAATATCCAACAAGAGTCCTATTAGACTTTGTCCATCATAGATTCTCCCCCATACATGAATCATCAACATTCAATCTAGACAACAATGGTGCTCTGTTACACTAGACTGATTCATTCTTGCATCTTCTACTCTAATGTAGGAAGGGGCATAACCCCAAGCATACGTTACAAATACTCAAAAGTCTCTTTAGGAAAAGGCTTAGTGAATATATTTGCAATCTACTCTTTAGTGCTCACATACTCCAATTTGATTTCCTTTTCTATAACTTTCCCTCTCAACATGTGATACTTAATAGAAATGTAGTTAGTCTTCAAATGCAACACTGGATTATTAGACATATTTAGTGTGCTTGTGTTGTCACAATACATAACAACAAGTTCATTGATTTTTGTCCTTATATCCTTCAAGATCTACTTCATCCAATCAACATCAGTATAAGCACTTAGAGTAAAATCATTAGATCTATCATACTATAATCCAAACTTAGATGTTCCTTTCATATATCTAAATATCCTTTTGAGTGCTGAATAATGTGCTTCTTTGGGATCAGCTTGGAATCTTGCAACAATTCCAATTGCATATATTACAATCCTCCAATCATAGATCTTTACCTTTTCTTCTCAACAATAGGGGTCTCATCCTTTGTAGATGACTTGTGTCTAGTTACCATAGGTGTTCCAATGAGTTTACATGTTTCCAAACCAAACCTTTTTAATAAATCCTTCCAATACTTATCTTGAGAAAGAAAGATTCCTTCTTTATTCTATACAATCTACAATCCTAGAAAACATTTCATTTCTTCTATCATACTCATCTCAAATTCTTTCTTCATTTCTTATGAAAAATTCCTATTTTCCTCATCATTTCCCCCAAATGTGATATCATCAACAAATATTACCAAAATCATCAAACCATCATCAGTTTCTTTGAAATACAGATTACTACCTACCATACCTTTTCTATATCCAAGCTTTATCAAATGCTTGTCCAACCTTGCATACCAGGTTTTGGAAGCTTGCTTCAAGCCATACAATGCTTTCCTCAATGTGCATACTCTATCGTTATCATCTATCAAAGGATAAGCCTCAGGCTACTCAATGTATAACTCTTCTTCAAGTTCTCCATTTAGAATTGCCGACTTAACATCCATCTGATACACTTTATATTTCTTTCATGCTGCATAGGATAAGAATAATCTTACTACTTTTGTTCTAGCCACTAGAGCATAGGTCTCATCATAGTCTATTCGTTCTTGCTATGAGTAACCTTTACATACCAATCTTGCCTTGTTCCTTACAACTTCACCTTGTTCATTCATCTTGGTTCTGAATACCCATTTGGTTCCTATCACATTCTTATCTTTTGGTCTAGGGACCAATTCCCATGTCTCATTCTCTACTATTTGATCCAATTTCTCTTTCATATCTTGTTTCCAATAATCATCTTTACATGCTTCATCTGCATTCTAAGGTTCAACTTGAGATATCAAACAAAGTTCTTCATTGACTTTTCTTCTTTTCATCACACCTTTATCTTTGCTTCAGATGATCTACTTAGATGGTTGATTCTTTTTCATATTAGTTTCTAATGTAGGAGTTTCTATCTCTACTCTTGGCTCTATTGAAGGTTCCAAGCTTTGTTCTTGCCTCATCTCTCCTTCATTCTGCAAATCATTGTTAGTCTCAATAAATACTTCATCATTCCTCAGCTTAGTAACAATATCATCATCTAAATTATAATAAACTATTCTCTCTTGTATCCTAAAATTTTCATCAATTCTCACATTTTCACATTCCATAATAGTCTTAGTTCTCTAATTATAACATCTATAAGCCTTTTTTTTTCAATGAATAACCAAGAAACATACCTTCATCACTTCTAGCATCAAACTTACCAATATCATCATCTCTTTTGATATAACACTCACTAGCAATTTTTTTTAAATACTTAACTATAGGTGAGTGATCAAACCACAATTCATAAGGAGTCTTGTTTGTATCTTTCTTGACTTGCACTTTATTCATAGTGTAGACTATTGTATTCATAGCTTCTCTCCAAAATGTTTTGGATAAATTATTCTCAACTAACATAGCTCTTGCTACTTCTGTAACTAACTTGTTCCTTCTTTCTACAATGTCATTCTGTTCAGGGGTTCTCAGACTTGATAAGTATCTTTTGATTCCATTTTCTTCAAAAAACATGTTAATCTCATTTGAAGTAAATTCTCCTCCTCTATCTGATCTTAAACATTTAATCTTCATACCAAATTCATTCTCATCTCTATTCTTGAATATCTTAAACTTATTAAATGCCTCAAATTTCTCTTTAAAAAATGCAACCCACATCATTCTAGAAAATTCATCAACTAGAATCATAGAATACCTCACCATAGAATCCTTTAGTCTTCATAGGACCATTGAGATCTATGTGTACAATCTCCAACTTTGTTGTAGTAGTAAACTTCTTGCAGGGAAAAGAAGTTTTGTTATACTTTTCCAACAGACATTCCTTGCAAATTGTATTAGTAGGCTTTACAATCTTAGGAAAATCTCTTATTTCATACATGCTACTAGTCTTCAAAATACTTTCAAAGTTTATATGATGAAATCTCTTATGCCATAACAAGCTATCATATTTCATTTCAGTAGGATTCAACTAAAATACATTACCTCTAGATCTGGTTCCTATTCCAATTACCTTTCCATCTTTGTCTCTCATCATGCATATTTTCTCTATGAACTTCAACTAATAACTTTTGTCCACTAGTTGTCCAACACTCAAAAGATTGTGCTTCAAACCATCAATAAAATATAAATCCTTAGTGTTAGTTTTACTATCAAGAGTTATAAATCCAATACATTTAATTTGACATGTTGCATTGTTTCCAACTTTGACAATGCCTCCATCCTGATTTTTGAAGTCAACAAACTTGTTCATATCACTAGTCATTTGATGTGAATAGCGACTGTCAATTATCCAATCAAATTTCTTTACAACCTATGACACCAATGTTACTTTTTCTGGACTTTCTTCTTTAATTACCACAAATCCAATTTCATCATCACTAGCCCTTACTGCTTGTTCATTAGAATCGTTATCTTTGTTTGCATACAAACACTCTCTATCTTTTCTAGGTTTATAATTTCCTTTATACTTTTTCTCTCTTTTAGGATATTTAGATGTATAATGACCATATTCATCACAAGTCCAACATTTAAAGATTTTCTTACCTCCTTTTTCTCTTCTTACCAGAAGAGCTACTCCTTCTTTAATCTTTTTATCTTCCTTAGATCCACTGGTGTTAGCAAAATCTCCTCTAGCACTTGTGCTCCTTGATAAATTAGGTCAAGTATTCAAGGCACTAAAAGCTATCTCTATTCTGGTCAATTCTTTGGACTATCTAAGCTCATTCTCAACTATTTCAAGTCTTCCAAGCAATGTCTCTATGAAATCTTTGTTACAAGATATCAACAACTATATCATCTAAATTGTTGGCTTAAATGGTGGTGTTAAGCTCTTCAATATCTTCCATATCACATCTTCTTCTTCTTTGGTTCCTCCTTGAGATCTAATACCAATAGTAATTTCTAATATTTTACCTACAAATTTTCTCACAAATTCATCTTCCATCATTTTAGCATCTTGAAATGCAAAAATCCAACTGTATAGCCTTAATTTATTAGAATGTTCATCACCTTCAAAAATATTTTCCAAAGCATTCCAAATCAAATGTGAAGTATCAAGTGATTTTACTTGATTGTATTCAATTTTAGGAGGTGCAGTCAATATTGCTTCTCTAGCTCTCATGTTGCACATTAAAAGATCTCTTTCATCCTTGGAAAAAAATTTTCAAACCATTTTCAACCATGATTGTCTATGCTGATTTTTTCGAATCTAGTATCCCAGACCCATACACAACATGTTTCTTCATCTTTTCCTTCTAGTTATCATAATTTATTCCATCAAACTTTAGACTATCTTTCCTAAACATGGTCACCATGGATCTCCCAAAGTTATTAAACATTATCTTTAAGGACCTGATGCTTTGATACCAATTGTTAGAAACAATAGTCCCCCAAGATAACCAGGGGGGTGGGGGGGGGGGAAGTGAATTAGTTATCCAACACTTAAAACATTTATCTTCTTTAATCAAACTTAACCATTCAACCAAACTAAATAATAACCATAATAAGATGCACATAAACATTACACTAGATATGTTAACTAGGGAAACCCTTGATCAAAGGGAAAACCTGGGTGGATTGATGCCCACAAGGCGATGTATTAATATAAATATTACTTGTTAGATGATGGACCCTATTATGAGTCTATTATAACATTTAGTATATAGAGTCCCTATTAGGAGACTTTGAATCCATGTTAGGAGATTCCAACCTGTTAGGAGTTGTAGTATAATGTATGCAAGAAGAGTCCATTGCCCAAAAATGCAATTTCAACTACAAGAAGAGCTCACTACTGAAACATGCAATTTACTATTATGTTCTTCTTTCCTTTGTTCTTTCAATTGAACTAATCATTGTCAGACCTTTTAGACTAGGTCATAGAGCTCAGATCACTCAACAAAACCTTGGCAATGAAGTTTCCTTCACTTTCACTCTGCTCTACTCACTTTTGCATTCCACTCTTACTACTACTCATCATCAATCAAAAACTATACCACATGATAAAGGAAAATGTCCTTCCTTTATACTGAGTCCATAATATAGTTCCTTGAGTCAGCTTTTAGACCTTCTCAATTTATAGGACCACATTTAGAACAAGTTACGCTTAGCGATAACATTAATCTTCTGCCTTGTAACTAGAATATCTATCCGTGCACATAAATTATGTTGAGTAAATTTAGCCATGTCATCACCAACATGTCTTCTTCAAATCCTCAACCTTGATTCTCATAATATAAATTTTTCTATGAGATATAACAAGTTTACCAGAACATGCCTCTGTAAACTCTATTTTAGAATAGATGTCACCAAAACTTACATAACTTCTTCCAACCTCATCATTTCCTCTTTTGACATTAACTACATATACCAGATGCTTAGACATATTTCGCATAAGCTCAGGTAGTTATAATACTCAACTAGCCATCTGTTACAACTTTATATTTTCATTGTTCTGCTGTTAGATACCATAGAAAAGTACTATGTTGACATCAATGAAAAAGTCAGTACTGAATGAAACATATAATCATAATAACATATCTACAATACTCCCCCATGGAAATATCATTAGCATTCATCTCTGAAAATTTTCTTCTATGGGGTCTTGGAGTCATCATATTATTTCTACTTGGGGCAGAGCCCGAAGTGTGCTCCCTATCACAGTATAGGGTGGGGTCGAGGGGCAACACCCACACAGAGGATTTTGAGGGAAGTGCCTCCAAAGCCAAAAATGCCCTTATATTGTAAAAGGCATCAACTGTTATTTTTCCTATTGGACAATTTAGTCTAGCCATAATTTTGTAAGCGGTAAAAGGTTGTATAAAAAGGCTTAGGGCTATGGATTTCATAATGTAATGGTGATATTATAGCTTCTTGTAGTGGTATTGAGCTATAAGGGATTTTGGATTGAAATAATTGGATAATAATAATATTGGACTTGATATTGGTGGATGTAGCCTAGGGATTATGTGAACCACATTAAATCTTGGAGTCTTGTGTTCTCTTCTGTGCAATCTATTATTTTTTAATATTGGTTATGTTTGCATGTAACTATTATTTTTGTATGAGGTTAATCCTAACACTCATATCCAATAAAATACATCTTGGTATTCAAAAAGTAGTCCTTTAGCCTTATTCATTTTTTCATTTGAGTAGCTGCTACCAATATTAACCATCTTAGGTTTATACTCCATGCCAATATTCATTTCTTCAAATTCTTTGAAATTTCCCCTTTTGTACCCCTTTCCCTTTTGATAAATGCATCATGCCTATCAAACAAAATTTCAAGGGAAATTGGATGTCTAGGAATCTTATTACCTTTAAGTTTCTTAACACAAAGATCCAACTCTTTCTTGCTGCCAGGGGAAAATTATTGACAGAAATTATCACTTCTTTTGAAGTATTGGTCATTGAATGGTTTGGATCCTTCCATAAAACATTGAATTTGCATGCCATTGTTGAAGACTTGCCAGGATTCAACATTGTTAGGAAAACTGGGTTTGAACAAAACTTCAAATTTGTACTAATTTTAGATGAACCCCAGATGTGGAAGTAGAAGTGAATATGAAGTAGGTAACATATTTTTCCTCACATTCTACTCCCTTGGAACAACTAGTATCAAGAAGGTATCTAGGTCTTCAATCTCATCCCTTGCCTTATTTTGTAGCTTCGAAGCCTTGCATTCTTCAAAGTGTACTGAGCTCAAACTTACTTCACTATAAGCTTTGCATCTCCTTGGGCTCTTAGGATCCTTACTCCTTTTTGCTTCTCAACAATGATACCCAACAATCACTCTTCATACTCTACTATGTTATTGGTATTCTTAAATTGTATCTTGTATGCAAGCTATGTTATATCTCCATCCAGGGAAACAATCACATTCTAACTCTAGATCCAATAGTAGCACAACTAACATCAAACTCTAAAGTCCAAATCTTTTGATCACTAGGAGGATTTGATTGTTCTTCTAAATTATTGAAGTTAGAGAACAACATGTAATTTCCAAATTCCATCTCTTGGTATAGGATTTGGGCCTTAGGATCATCAATTTTTAACACAACAAATTTGGCCTTCTCCTTAGGTTCTAATTTGATCTTCTTATTACCAATGGGAATTATGGCATTAGACCAATGCATCTTGATTTTTCCTCTCATATCCTTACAAAAGCTTCTACTCAAAAGTGTAAGAATTTTCCTTAGGGAAAAATCACCCAAGACCAAGGAACTCAAGTACAAGCACAATAGTAGACCAAAGAGAGTATGATCAGAATGACAATATAATATTCATTCAATATTCAATTAAAAGTGCACTAGGAATGCCTATATATAAAGACCTCTAGAATTCTTCTAGAATGCATAGAAGTCAGCAACATGATAAGTCATACAACCAAGCACATGTCCACCAGATATGGGTTATCCTCCATTAAGCACATGAGTAAGTGCAATGACAAGAGGATAAGTCTACAATGGTGTAGCATGCAAAATAATGTTGCAGACAACATGTGCTAAAATGGGAGTGTGAAAAACTATGTTATCTACATGACAAGTCAGTTAATGATGAAAACTCTAGTTTTGTAGACTCCATTTGTTGAATTAGAGTTGCTTACTCCACTGTTGTCAACATGAAACCTCATGAGAGTATGCAAAATCCTAAGTGTCTCACCTAAATAAATAATAAAATAATGCAATATAATAAAATAATACATTAACCTAAGTAAACTTAAGTAAAGTTTAAATATTAAATATGTATTTACACAAACACCCCCCCTTAAGTGCAACTTAGGGGAATGCACTTAAGCTTATGAAATCTAGAATGAAATGCATGATGGGTCCTAGCTACTAGGCCATGTTAGGTACCAATGTACATAATGAAATGCAATCTCTCATAAAGTGGAGAAAGAGGGAAAACCTCATGGGAAAAACCCACCCCCAAAAAGAGAGATGAAAAAACTAGATGCATGGATGGATGGAGTAATCAAGAACACCCCCATTATGACATACATCAAGTATATACAGTAGAGAAATGTGAGAAGAACACTAGCCCAAAAGAGAAAAGCCCACCCCACACACAATAGAGAAGAATAAGAGAGAGAAGATAGTCTCCCCCCCCCCCCTCCTCGAAATGAAGAGTGTCGATCAATGATAGTTGCTCTGATGTAGAAGCTAATCCAAGAATGCTGAATAGTGTTCCTCCCCTTTGGAAGAAACAATACCATAGGTACAAGTGACATGCTTCCATTGTTTGTGGAAAGAATCTCAATGATTATTGATGTCTCTGAAACTTGTTCAACTGTCCCTATTAAGGATGAATGTAGAACCTATCCCAAAGAACATATTGTCTCCTCATATGATAAAAAGACCTCTTGCAACTGTTGTTCATAAGTATCCACAATCACATCAACCTATGCAGATCAATCATGTTGAGAATGGACATGAGGGTTAGATTGAGCCCTCAAAACAACTAAAGAAGGATTGTCATCATCAAAGAGAAGATGTATATCATCAATGGTGTCCCCCAAATCTACTATGTGTAACTCCACATACAAACCTGGAATGTCTGCTATGTAGTCATCAGTTATTGCTAGAGTTGGAAGACAAGGTGTACCCTACTGTGTTGGACCTATCACTATGGAAATATATGCATGTGGAGTATGCTGATGTTGTGACCTCTCATTGCATCTATTGATAGAACTCCATGTATCTGAATCGGTTGAAGCATTATTGTTGGTGTCAGGATAAGTTTCCATTGTGTATGAAGTGTGGAGAGGATTAGAGGGTAAGCTCAATGAATTTTCCTCAAAGTGCACATCCTTCTCCACAAAGATCTAATGTGTCTCAAGATCCATAAGCCTATATGCCTTCACACCATCTTCATATCTAATTAAAGTACAAGGCCAAGGTGGTGGTGCCTTGCATCCCCTGGAAGAAATGTTTGCCCATGCCGGACAACCAAAGACTCTGAAGTGTGTCACAACTAGTTTTCTACCACACCATACCTCAAAAGGAGTCTTTCTATCTAAGGTAGGATGAGGAGACTTGTTAAGTATCTGATTGGAACTACTAATTGCTTCAACTTCCAGTGATAAATGTATGACTTGGCTTGTATCATGCAACTTTCCATTGACTTCAGAGTTTGTACCCTCAATGATGCAACATCTATCTTGTGCAGACTGAATTCTAGTGGATTTTGAAGATCAATGCCCTTAAGTTTGCAAAAGTCTTTAAGTCTTTTGTTCATGTATCTGCTTTTATTGTCCATCCTTAGAACTTTGATGAATTTCCTCAATTTCTATTCAACATGAGTCTTGAAGGCTAGAAACTTGTCCAAAACTTCATTCTTGTGATGAAGAAAGTAGACCCAAGTATACCATGAAAATTCATAAATGAAAGTAAGTGTGTAGTGACCCTGGTTGATTGATGTCACTACAAAAGGACCTGCTAGTACCATGTGAACCAACTGGTGCTCTTGAAGACTTTCCTTTATATAAATTCTCCTCTAGACGCATATCCACTGAACCTATTAAACGTTCACCTTGGGAAAAGTTGATTGTAGGTAGAACTTTGTCCACGTGTTTTAAGAAAAGTTGCTAAAGATAGTGGAAGGGAAGATGACCAAACTGCTCATGCCATAATTGGATGTGTGAATTGGATTGAGTCAACAAGGCTTGTGAAGGAGACTTAGACACAAAGTGGGAGAAAGAATACAACCTTTTTTCATGATTAACTTTCCTCACTGCAACCACTAAATCATCTTTTAGATTGTGCACCTTTACTAAGTCAGGAAGGAACTCATCTTTGTGACCATCTCCAAGGTGAGTGATTTGGTAAATTGAGAGGAGATTAGAACTTAGGTTTTGAACATAGAGAACATCTTTGAACTCTCCATTTTCCATTTCCACATTTCCTTTCCCTTCAACTTCCTTTTTTGTATTATATCCTACAAAGATATGTGGACTACTTCAATGAAGAAAAATCCCCTTTTGAAGAACCCATATGATAGGAGGCACCTGAGTCAAGAATCTATTCCATTCAAGAACTTGAATTTACCATGAGTGCTTACCCTTTGTACTTTGAATCTGAAGAAGATCCTTTCTCTTTTTAAGCATTAGGTAGTGGAACATTATGTTTCTTCATGATAGTTGTCAACTCATCAATCTTCTTATGATAACACTCATGTTCTCCATGACCTAATTTCTTGCAATAGGCACATTTTTTCTTGTCCTTATTATTGGCCCCATTCTTATTTGAATTTGAGGAAAGCTTGACTTATTGATTTAATTGTGGTGTTTTCTTTTCTGCATCCTCTGATTTGTTAGTCTTCCATTTCTTATTCTTGCCCTTTCCTTTATTTGAAGATTGACTAGCTGAATTTGGAGAACCCTCATTATTTTCTACCAATGCCTTTGACTTTGGCAAATTGAGAATCCCCATTGATTTTGACTTCTTTTCTTCTTTATTGAATATTTTAGCATAGTGATCAAAAGATACTTTCTGATAGAAAGACCCTAATTTAGTCTTTGAGATGTTATAAGTAGAAACAAATGTGGAGTACTTAGATGGTAGCTTATTATGAATGAGATAGATTAATATATCATCTTTAATAGGACTCCCACAATCATCAAGCTTCGTTCTTAATTCATTCACCTTTATAATAAAGTCATGTATGGAATCAAATATCTTTGGATCTAAGGTGACAAGCTCATCTTCAATTTTGAAAACATCCTCTGCAAACACTTTACCATATAGGTTTTGGAGGTTATCCCAAGCTTCCTTGGATGTATGAGACTTCTGAATCTAGTATATGATCTTGTCTTCTACCCCCAAATAAATATCACCTTGTTCTTTCCTATCCATTGTTTGCCGACCAGTGATTTCATTGGCCGATCCTTTATCACCTGTTGGTGTAGGAAGGGTACTGTCTACATATTGAGAAACTCCTTTATGCATTTAAATGACACCACATTTTAATGGACCATGTAGCATAGTTATGTGGAGTTAATTTTGGAAACTTAAAATTTCTCATGATGTAGAAAATGAAAGGAAACTGCAAAAAAGTAAAATCAAGAACAATCCCCCTTTTTACTCAATCAAGAACCCCCCCCAAAAAGATGCTTTTGGCACTTTATATGTAGTGTGTTTACAATGGCCACTTCCCAATTTTGGCTTTAATGGAATTCTAATTTTTCTTTTTACAACCTCCTTATGGAGTTCAAAATTGCAACATTAAAATGTTTCTATATATACAACAATTCTAAAGATATATCAAAGTATTACAATGCAAAAAAGGACCTAATTTTGAAAGTACCACCTTTGTCCACACAACCCTATAATTTGATTGTAGATTTGGAAAGTAGACAAAAAATTACACACTTTCAAACAAAATGGAACCTATTTTCATGTCCAAGTGAGCCCGTACGAAGCATTTAAAGTTGTAAAATGTAGGATTGGATAGTTATAATCACCAAAAGATGCAATTTCTAACAAATCCATGCACCAAAACTAGAAAAGAGCTACACCACTAAAAAGTTTAGGAAATACTACCCAAAATTGAAAAAAATGCACTTGATTTTGAGTCTAGATGGTTGAGACATGGCCTCCCAAAGTCAAACTACAAAATCAAAAATTAATCTTGAGAGGGGTTGTATTGGATAAAGATGGGGTTAAATTTGATAGTCATATAGCCATCATAGTAGTTCAATTTTGCCCCTAGATTATGGTCACATGATCGTCAAATTTAGGCTTAAGAACTAATAATGTCAACATACTTGGGCCCTATGATGATGCTAGCATGATGTCAACATGTACAAAAATATACAAACTTGTGACATGTCCTACGACTAGCTGACATGGTGCTACACAGGTGGCATATGGAACTGCTAATGTATCCATTGATGTGGCTGATGAAGAGGCTACTTGTGTGGATATTTGCTATTTGGGCATTGAATCACTAATTTCCTAAGCTAGCGAAGTCCTAGGCCGTGTGGGCGGCAATGAGAAGACCGCGTGGCATCAGAACTTTGCACTAAAAGGTAGGGTTCAAACCTACCAGAAGGTGGAAGCAGGGGTGCTAAATTTTTTTTTGGTGTTGGCAGTTTGCTTTCGCAGGGGGCCGTTATATTAATGGATGCCAAAGAGTTTTTTGTGCTGAGAGTTTTATCCCACATGCATTGTGGGTTGGAGCTCATAGTTGTATAAAATAACTATCCATAAGTATTAAAACATAGTCACAGGGAAAGGGGCCTTGGTCGCTTGTGTTATGTGAACCTGCCAAATTTCAATACTGACTGCTAGATTTTGATTATTGGCTACTATTTGAAATATGATGCCCATTAGAATTGGAATGAGAATATGCTCTGATGGATTAATTAGGAATATTTTGCAAAATATTCTCTGCAAGATCGATGTGTCACTACTCGGTCTTGCAAAAAAAATTTCTCTGCTAGCTTGATTGGGCCAAAAATATTTCAGAAATAGAAATTCAAAAAAATAATTACAAAGATTAAATTAAAATTTAGATCTAAAAATAAATGCACAAATTGAATAAATGACCATATGCAAGTTGAAAATTTGTGCCCTTAGGTGCTAGTTTGCAAAATTTTTATGCCTCATGATCGACTTTAGCCTAGCATAGGAAAATTTATAGCTGGTTTTCACCAAATCAACGTTCTAGATGCAATGGTGAGGTCTGATTTGGCTCTAGACACTCCCAATTTCTACATATTCTCTGAATCCAGGTCAAGGTTTTGAAGCAACTATGGTCTCAAATGGCTATGTGTAGAGAATCTCCCCGATCTTTAATACCATGTAGGAATTTTCTTGAGGGAAAAATCACCCAAGACTAAGGAACTCAAGCACAAGCACAACAGTACACTAAAGAGAGTATGTTCAAAATGACAATATAATATTCATTCAATATTCAATTAAAATTACACTAGGAGTGCCTATATATAAAGGCCTCTAGAATGTTTCTAGAATGCATAGAAGTCAGCAACATGATAGGTCATACAACCAAGCACATGTCCACCAGATATGGGTTATCCTACATTAGGCACAGGAGTAAGTGCAATGATGAGAGGATAAGCTTACAATGGTGTAGCATGCAAAATAATGTTGTAGACAACATGTGCTAAAATGGGAGTGCAAATAACTATGTTGTCTACATGACAACTTAGTTAATGATACAAACTCTAGTGTTGTAGAGTGTTGTAGATACTATGTGTTGAATTAGAGTTGCTCACTCTAGTGTTGGCAACATTACAACTCATGGGAGTACGCAAACTCCTAAGTGTCTCACCTAAATAAATAATAAACTATTGCATTAACCTAAGTAAACTTAAGTAAAGTGTAAATAGTAAATACATATTTACATCAATAAAAAGCATGTCATAGCTAGCTAGAATATCAACTACGAGGATGGCCAATTTCATTCTTTTTGCAGGATGCGTGGCTAATGCTACTTGTGCATCTTTTACTTTCCCTAAAAGGGGGACAAATTTTGCATCCATGGAATAGAAACATCCAAATGTTTTGGTTAGGGTCAAGCCTAGAACATGAGCAATAGAGGAAGGCATGACATTATCAGAAGCTTTAGAATCAATTGTGCAGTTACTAAGTTTATGACCATTCACATACAAGGACACATAAAATGAATGGGGTTTCTGACCAAGGGAGGTATCCAACACTCAAACTTCTTCCTCTTTATAGAGAAAATGTAAGAGAGGTTCTTCATTAGTTAGTGGGCCACCCCTCAATTAGGGTCAGCCATTGCTAATAGTAGTTTTGACAGTGGGTTGTGTTTTATAACTAGCTTCACCTTTACAACAATCTACGAGCTTTTACAATTTGGCAAGGTGAGTTCTTAGATAATTGAGGGGAGAAACCTAGATATGAGTGTCTTTATAGTATTGGATTATATAAAATGAGAAATGAGGCTTACTCTTTGGTTTGAATCTTTTCTTTTCTTTCCTCCAAGATGAGGAAGTAGCACTAGGTTCTTCTCCCTTTGACTTCTTATTTCCATGGTCATCTTTATTCCATCCAAAGTGTCTAATAAATCACCTACAACATCCAAATCTAATTCATACTCCAAGAAAAATATTCTAGAGTCGTCAGGGGGAGCAGAATCATCTTCACTTTTAGGATATTCAATTGTTAGCTCATTACTAGTACTGAGTTGTCTGTATCTATTCATCTATAGGAAAGAATCACTATAATGATATGATCTTTGGTGAAATACACACATGTTTTCTTTTTTGAGAGTTTCCTCAATGGAAAGATTTTGCTAAGTAGATGGTAATTGCAATGGTTTCCGTTCATGTTGCCTTCTAGGAATATCTTGACAAGGTTGTTGGAATATCCCATTTGATAGCATTTAAAGCATTTCTTCAGTGTTATTGGCTATACCAGCAATAGAGCTTGTTGAAGCTCCACTTTGAATCTCTCTTTTCCATTTCTTGGTTTCTATCAGATCATCCTCCAATTCTATTGGCAGGGTCTAAGCAACCTGAAGACTAGCCAAATGTACTCATTTGATTTGAAAACTGATGTCAAGAGGTATTGAGCTAATGAAAAACATTTTTTGATTATCTTTTGTTGGTCTACTAGTAGTAGGAATTCGATTGGCCAACTTGTTAAAAATTGCAATAAAGTCTCTCATAGGAACATTGGGTTACTTCTTTATTTGGGTGAGTTGCTTTAAGAGCATGTGTTCATCTTCTACACACTTGTAGCATGCTTCAAATTGATTTCTCATATCATCCTAGGTTGTGATACATCCCACCAAAAGATGTTGAAACCAATTGACTGCATTCTCAAAAGAGTCTCAATGAACATCCTTATTGCTACATCATGTTGATGACAAACAATACTACATGCAACAAAGAAATTCATGATATGTTGATCACCAAAGACCTTCCCATCACCATTAAATTTGGGAAGATTCTTTTAGGAAGATCTAGTAAGTCATTATTGGCAGCAAGTTCAAGAGGGAAAATTGCATTACCCTAAGGCACAACCATTGAAGCAGGAAGAATTCCCAGTATGGGCTAAAAAGTGATAGTAGTAGGGAAAACTAATTTGTAAAGATTGAGAGAATTATATAATGATGGGATATGAGTGCAAAATATAGGAGGAGAAGAGGAATGACTTTGTATCTGGAAGAAAGGCCAGGGTGGTGAAAATAGAGCTTCATCGATACCTTGAAACACTAGATCCCGTGAGTGGGCTCTTCCTCTTCTTAGAGGATCTTCCAATATAAGAAACACACCCTTCTTTAGTTCCTCAACCACTAAGTAAATTTTCCCTTTTCTATGAGCACTTCCAGTATACTTAGGATGTAGGATCAATTTATTGATTCACATCGGGTGCACTTCTCTCAAACTTCTTTCCCGTAATAATCCTTCCCATTACTCTTTGATATTGGTCAAGGGAGTTTAGGCTTTTCCAAGCAAGGTTATTCAGTTGATTTATTATGTATTCTTGTTTTTCCTAGAAGATGAGGTTAGGTTGCACTATAAGGATTTGTCCTTCATGAGGCAACACGATTTCTCCTTATGATATAATATGCATGACTCAACACATTGAGTGCCATAGAGATAAATTATAAGTTATTGTCATGTCCCCTTAATTAGGGTAATATAAGTAAATTACTATGAATAAATAAATATATTATTTCTTAATGTTAAAATATATTAAAAGAAATATTGTTATATTATTAATGGTATAATATATTATTAAATAATAAATAATAATATATTATTGATATAATAATAATACGTTACTAAGGTAATAAGGTAATATTAAAGGTCAAATCATTATTAATAAATAAAATAATAATAATAATAATGTTATTATCATATAGTATGATATTACATTATAATTATAATGTGATAATAGTATTAAACTATAATAAATAACATATTGATAATATTAGTAAGGTAATCAAGATTCATGGATATCAATTGTACACATAATAATAACAATAATGTTATTAATAAATTATGTACACTATTATTAAATAAATATTGAATATATAAGTATTAATAGTAGTGCATCAAGCATTATTATATAATACTGATATATAATTATTACTATAGTATAAATATATATAGATAAATGATTAATGATATTATATTATGAAATGGACATATTCAAGGATCATATTATAATATAATTGAGAATTAAATATTTATGGTCTATTTGTTCTACTTAATTATTTATATTGTCCATAATAATAATAAGATAATATTATTCATAATAATAATAAAGATAAACATTATTAGTAGTATATTTAATAAATGAATTATGAAATATACATACATGCCGATGGCATTTGTATTAGATAATTTGATATAAATTTAATAAACATAACACAAAGGCATATTAATAAACATATGAACTAATACATAATCTAACATATATAATGGCTGAGCCACATCTTGAGACACGTCCACTCAAGACAGGTTAGTGGTATATGTGAGGAATCGAACGGACTCAGGTGGATAGAATGGTGGGATTGGAAGAAAGAAACAAGAGTGGAACGTAAGCAGGATATGATGACTGAATTCTAAACAGCAAGGAACCTGATTTAGAAACCAAAAGCGTGAGACAAGAGAATCAGCACCAAAGCTTTATGGAGGCTCTCATTGAGTTCCACCACAATAAGTGCCAAATATATTCAAATTAGACATAGAAACCTCATTGCTCTAAGGAGATCACCATTTTTTTGCATACACATTGTCATATTATATATAACAGCATCTTGTGATTGTCCAAGTATATTAACATATCAGATACATCACCAAATCGTCTATAACTTGTAAACATTTATATCAAACACAACCTCATAAGAAGGTGCATTGCATAGTTTTCTTGTCATATTAGAAATAATAGTGGTTTTTCTATTCAAAACATTCATAAGATGTATCAGTCACAGTTTTAATCATCAGAGGAAATATGACAAAAAGGATACAACTAAGGGAAAAGTCATAAAACTAATGACCCTCAGAATGGGTTCATTACAATTATCTAGTAAAACCACATATAGACTTACTAAGAGAACTTAGGACATATGAGTTCCTACCCAAAAAAGTCACCAAAAACTGTTGGTTAATTAACAATTTGTCTACCTTAATTCTTTGGTTTATACCTTGACTCTTAAATGCCCAATAGCTAGTGGAGAACAAAAAAAAGTCAATAATAGAATAGGTCAGTTTAGTAATCTATCAAAGACCGCTAAATTGAAAGGCACACCTCTCTTTAGGTGCAAGATCTACAATGAATTTTGTGTTTCAAGTTTTGGGAGTATGCTCTTAACCAAAGAGCAAAACAGACCAATAACAGATTATTCAACACTTCTAACAACCTAGGTAGTTTGAAAATAGGGACTAACTCTTGAAACACAAACTATTCTAACTTAAATGCAAAGATGGTAATATGCAAGACTAGCTATGACAATAAGAGAGTAGAAGGAACAACATAATGAGATATTCCTAGATTGCTAAGTTAACTGATATTAGACAATACCAAAATTGTCCCTTGTTTAGCTACTTCATCAATCAAATTCCAGTCCTCTCATATAATGAACTAAACTACACATGTGAACTATAATGCATACACAAGGAAATGAATGACACTAATGCTAAAGAAAGTAAATTTTATAATCCACTGAAATGAAGGAAATAAAACCAAGCTTAATTGCAATCATTCAACTTTTAGCTATAGAACATTCATTCCAAATATCATACATTAACTAAATGAATGACATAATTAAAAGTAGACTCAATGTCACATACAGTTGTCCCATCTATAGGGGCTTGTAATACCCCAAAAATTGGCTCATTGCCATGATACCAATTCTAGTCTATTTTGATCATTGCTAAAGTCCTATTTCATTAGACACATTCTTGATCTAACTCGCTACTTGACTTAATTGTTAGATGCAGAAGGCCCTAATCTGCATTCATCACATTTCTTATTTAATTCCTATAGTATGTACTCATATTAGTCACATTAAAACCTATTGATTAATATTTAATTTAATTACTAAGTATTTATACTTTAATTATATTAAATTATATCCTAAGGCTAATGTACTATGGAATTAAATTTATTTAATTTAATAAATGTGCCTATTTTAATTAATTAAACAAAATTATTTAATTATTTAATTAGAAGGAGAACTTACTTCTAATTAATTAAGTGAAATTATTTAATTAAATGGGAAACCATTCCTAATTAATTAAATAAGAAAAGTGTCTCTAATTAATTAAAGGATTATTTAATTAAATAGAAAAGGTAATTATGAGAGTATATCTCATTTTATTAAATTAAATATCTCACCAAAATCTCTCTTCAGTTCAAAAAAAGGGAAATTTCTAGTTCACTATTGATCAAAAAGGAATTAAATCAGTTAACTCCTTATTCTACTCAAATTAAATTAGTTAACTCCCTTTAATTTGGGAATCTTCCTTTATGACTGAGCTTCATCTTCAATCCTGACCGTTGATTGAAATCAATCTCAACTGTTGATGGATTCCAGGAAATTCTATTTAAGAAACCCTCATCTCTTCATTTTGAGAGAGGATGAATTTGGAATTTGCATCAAATTGCTATTGGAATTCATATTCACATTTGCTCACATTTACTCATATTTGATATACATTTGCATCCTTAGCTTAATTTCATTTAGCATAATATGCATATGATTAATCTAGTTTCTTTTACTTGTTCTTAGATTAGAATGCATTTCTCATTCTAGATTAATCTGCATAATCATATAGATTAATTTCATTTCTTAAATCCTTCATTCTTAGAGGGTCTGGTTGCTTTAGATAGAAGGCAACAGGTCACCTTGCCGGCTGATTTTCAGATGAACAATCCAATGTTCATTCCAGGATGAATCTGCAAATAAAGATCGTGTTGAAGTGTGTGTGTTAGCAGAGGCCGCATATTCACACATACATTTCTGGCACCCACCGTGGGGCTAAGAAAATCAATTTCTCAGGCCTTCTCTAATTTTTTAAATTAATTTTCGATCTTTCTGTTCGTACAGTTCCATACAGATTCTGGAATCTTCGCACGAGACTGTTCATTTTCGCGTGAGGATCCAAAATCTTTGTGCGAAGATTCTTTTCATATTGCGTGAGAAAGTGCCTAAGCGCATGAAACTTTGCACGACACCTATTTTCTTCGTGCGGGCTATAAAATAATTTTGTGCAAAACTGTTTCGTCGTGTGACACTATGAAAGATTTCACGTTGGTAGTAACAAAATTTCGTGCGAGCCTGAAACAATTTCGCGCAGCTCTGTTAGAGATTTCATGCGAGATCTTGTAACAGTAGCTTGGTTTTTGAGCATTTTCAATCTTCAGCTTATCTGATCTATTTTTGTTTCTGTTTCTCTGGATTTCTTGTAGCTTAACCATTGTTTTCAGATAAATAAATATTTAAAAAAAAAAAAAAAAAGGAATTTTGACTTTTGATGTTTTCATAGGTTTTAGCATTTTCTAAGCTTTTTTTATGGGTATAAAAATGAACAAAAAAAGTTAAATGTTAATTTTCCCATAGTTAAGCTTCTGTTTGACTAACACATTTTCTCTAAAGCATCTTTATTTCCAATTTTCTAATTTTTTAGAACAACATAACAGGGGTTTGCAGGACAATTAGAAAAATGTGATAAAGTTGCTAAAAATAGGTAAAACATCTACTAAGCGCGTTGCGAGGATTACCGGGTAATTCTCTTTGACTGATAACACTTCATTTGGACCTAAAATGAACATCTCTCGTGTCAAGCTTGTGTGTGTCTCATTTTATAACACATGCATAATTTGATACTAGGTTGTGATCTCCATTAGTTTTCATCTAGCAGGCTTAGTTACTAGTGATAGATCTAATTAGCTATCTTGGGTTATTGGACTCGCTAATCCGTCGGCCCCTCGTTTCACCCTGTGGTTGCAAGATCAGCACCATGTTGAAGGGGAGGGGTCTACAGGAAAGAAGCGTTAAATGCTCCACTAGGCAACCCTTTTGTGCTTTCTAGAATTCACTAGTTTCTAAGTTGTGGACTCGTGTTGGCTTGTGTGAGGGGTTAAATGTTTCACATATTTTGACTCACCTCGCATTAGTTAAAGCGTTAAGTGTACCACCTTGTGTTCTTTGATTGCTTTTGGATAGATTTGTTTTCAGGAATTAACATATGTACACACATAGTAATCAGGGCCCATGAACACTATTCATGGATCTTGAGGGAGTGGGTTCTTAGTGAAACTCCTCTCTACGACAGATTCCTTGTAGGTGGGGAGGGTACTTTGAGCATCTCATAGATAGATGAATCTTCAACTTGTTCATTGAGGCATCCTTTCTCTGAAAAGGTTGATAGATCACTGGGAGTTGATATCATAGATCTTTAAGAGATACTCTTAGTTTAGCGTGTTAGATTAATCTGTCTACTTTGATTGGGCTAAAAGTGAAAAGGTGTCAAAAACCTTGAATCTGGAAGCTAAGTCCCCTTGTGGTACACTATTGTGAGTCGGTCACCTTTAGAGAGGGTTAACAATAGTAGACAATCCCTCTATAGGGAAAACTACGTTGACAAAACCTCAAGCGGTAATAGCCATTTTTGACATGGTAGTGACAACCGCTATATAAATGTCTTGGTGGAAGAAATCTCCATGGGTGTGGTTCATTGTGGGTTGTCAGATCTCGCCAGCAGCTCTTAAAGATTAAGTTCTTGGACTGTTTTGAAATCTCAGTGCGTTGGGAATGCAGGTCACCCCTGTGAGTCATAAAAGTTGCAGAGTCAAAACATTACTAAAAACCTTAGAGAGGCCAAACTTTTCACTTTCTAGGAATGTGTGCAATGATTGCAAAACTCTTTGAAAACATACACAAATAGCTCTCCTAGGGATTAGCACAAACTAAGTCACTTGATTGTTCATGCGCAAGGTTTCTTTTGCCCTTGCTCATTATTTTCAGACATGCTTGAAATCACCTGCTTACTGTTCTAAGTGCCTGGTTACTAAAACGATCAAAATTTGTCAAAACATTCTGCCTGTTAAACTAAAACTATCAAAACGATTCAACTTTTCACCACAGTCGCGCGACGGTTAACTTTAGGGAGTTGCTATTCTATTTTCTTGTGAAATTTGAGATCTTGTCTCGCGCGACCATTGTATATTCTCGCGTGAAACTCTACTAAAACACTACCAAAAACTTGTTAAAATTGGTCATTTCCTGCACTTCTTCGCGTGGCCTGTAAAGGGTTTTCGTGCAAAATCTTGTGTCAGCATTACCACATTCAGTCTATTTTAGCTGTTTGCATATTGAACACTATTTTTTTTTGCGTCTGTTTATTGTTCTTTGTTTGCAAACAGTCTCAAACAGTGGCATCCCGCTTAGCTAATGACTTGTGATCCATACTTTAACTAGACTTGTCTCTCAGTTATCTTGCTCTTGTCCTTTAGTGCTTATTGTACTCCATGTCATGATAGTCATAATCTTTGGCTATTCTAGTCTTCAAATCAGTGTATTCATACCTTAGTATACTGCACTCTTATCTTGCTTTTTTGAGACTACATTTTAGTGTGGTTCTTGTCTCAACTTTTTCTTTTTGTCATTATCTATGACTGTGGCAACTGGACTTATGTTCTAAAACTTGGTTGTCACTACTTGAAACATAGTACATCAAAATGGCTAACAACAAATGTGCTAAATCCAATATTCTTAGTGAGGAAGAAGAGCTACTTATTGCAAACACGAAGCAACAAATCCAATCAATGAGTGCTCAACTTCAAGTTGAAGGAGGAAGATGAAAAATCATCGAACAAATTCTCCTTGAGATAAAATTTCCCTTCCTCCTATGACAACCAAAAATCACATTCTTGTGATCTTGAATCCAAGACATCTGAGAACACGTCACATACACCCAAGAAATCTAGAAATATCTTTGAAGAAAAACCTTGGGAACCTAAACCAAAGCGTGATTTCACACCTTTGGGAAAATCTTATGAATTAACCTTGGAGGAACTTCTTGAAGAAAAACTCATTACTTTACCTAAGCTCACTTTGGCAGGAGTTTCCTTTATGAGTAACTATTGTGTCTATCATGGACATAATTTACATAAAACTTGCCATTGTAAGGAGCTGAAAAACAAGATCCAAGATCTCTTTGACAAAGGTATAATTCAAAAATCTAAGCTCTCAACTACTAAAGATTCTACTCTCAAGAAGGATCAACCTCATGAAACCATGTCTAGTAACAGTTCAAACACAACTTCTACTTCCTCCAACATACATCCACCTTCTAAATTGTCCAATCTTTCCAACACATATTCACCAAAAGAACTCACTACTCCCCTAATTGACTATGTGTACCCTAAAGGACTACCTTGAAAGGAAACTCAAGCTAATCTTGACTTAGCTGCAAACTTCTCCCATACTACATAAAGAAAAGATCCAAAACCTTCATGTGTTGCTCCTCCTATTACCCCCAATCCAACTATTCCTCCATTGTCCCTTCAAGAGCCTGTTATGGAGACTCTAGAAATATATTCAAATACAGATTTAGATACTCCCTCATCCTTGGATTTGGTTTCATGTCAAGAGGACTACTGAAATGATGAAGAAACAAGTGTTGATCAAGACCAAGATTTCTTCATCCCCTTTCAAATCTTCCAAGATCTTGTGCCTCCATCACAAGAGCCACATAGTTCTCCATCTCCCATGTCATGCACCTCTACTAAGAAAGATGAAGATATTCCTTCCACCATCCTTAAGGAGATTACAAAAGACCAAGAGAAGGATACTTTTCCTATGTTACCCAAAATTCCTTTTGAAGAGAAAAGAGTTCCCTCACTCTCTTATTCTACCTCACTACATTCACTTCCAAACTATGCTCAAGCTTTAAATACTCCTGTCAAAGGTATTGCTCCTATAACAGTTACTCATAAATCTATTGGTGACTTTGGTCATATTGCTCACTCTAAAGATGCTGATATCCATACTCATGGTTCATTCACATCTTCTAAATCTATCCTTGGTCCCTACCCATCTAAGCTAAAACCTTCAAGTCTTCCATCCATATTGGGACCTTATGTTCCTCTATCTCCTATTGCCACTACTAGCTCATTACAAATTCCTCCTACCCTACCCCAAGATCAACAAAGATGCACATACTTGAACTCTTCATATTCACCTTTCCATCTAAACTAGTCATATTGGCCTCATTCATCCACAACTCCCAAGTCCTTTGGAAGCAATTTGGATGATCAACTCAAACACAAGTGCATGAATCCACCTCAAAAGTTCACTATGTCTCCTCTAATCGAAATGTGAATGTTAAGAAGGAAAAAAAATAAAAAGAGACCGAAAAGATCCACTATTCAAAGAGCTCAACCAAAGAAAGTGTGGGTTCTTAAATTTGTTATTGAAGAAATGCATTCCAAAGCATCTAATGAAAAATCAAAAGCTATATGGATTCCAAAGTCTCTTTTGAAGGACTTGAATATTGAAAACAAATCAAAGTTGACATTCAAGCTTCCAAAGGCTTTTACTCCATCTTCTTCCCAAAATCTTCCTAAAAAGGTTTCAAAACCTTCTACTCCACCCCTCTCCAAAATAGCTCTGCCACCTCATATATCTAAGCTTCAATCTATTTTGTCCATGATTTTCCCATCATTCCATCAGCCTTCAAGGTTTGTGTCAATGTTGATCTTGCCCACTTTTTCTTCTCCCCTTACGCATCCCTTTCATTACCCTATCCACTCCACCTTCTATCCTCCACCTTTTATCCTTCCATCCCATTTATCTTATCCATAACCTAAACCTTGTCCTCTATATATCTTTTCTACTATCTCCCTCCATTACCTTATCAACATCTTTGAGTGCACCTTTCTATGGCCTTGGCTTATCATAACTTATCTTTCTTATAGGAGTGCTATCTAACTTGAGAAAGGCTTGAATTCTTTCCAAAAAATATAAAAAATACAAAGAAAAGATTAAAAAAAAGAAGGGAAAAAAAAAGGAAAAAAAGAAAAATGAAAAAGTGCCTTGGTGATGTATCGGTCAAAAAATTGCAAGTTTGACGGGTGGTTTTTGCTCTACTAGGGTTTTCTTGCTTAATGCGAACTTTCAATTTTTTTTTGTGTACGGCCCTTCGCCTGCACTCCCCTTCTGTCGGCACTTGTCATACCACATTTACTGCAGGAGCTTTAGGTTAGGATATAATGGCTCTGGCCAATGGTGAACCAGTTGTTTCTAGTGTTCACACTATTGCTTCGGACTGCCATGGCACCGCCACCGAAAAAATGCCCGTGCAAGTTTGTGCCAAAGGTTTTCCACGAGGTAATCCTGATGTTGTCCTTCCTTTGCAAGAATTTGATGCTACATGTGACTGGTTAGAACAACATACCTTGATAGGGTGTTTTCTTGGTAGGACTCCCCCTGAAGCTATGCTTAGAGAATGGGTCAACAAAAGCTGGACTCCTCATGGAGTCTACCTTGACGCTGTGGAAAACCTTAACAAAGGTTTTTTTAAATTTTTCTTTGCTAACCTATCGCAAGCAAACACGGTTTTTACCAACAACCCTTGGTATGTGTTTTCCTCTGCTTGTTTTTTAGAAATGGTACCAAGACTTCTTTGTCTCGGATGATAAAAAGATTAGGATTCCTGTTTAGGTCAAATTCCCAGGTCTACCCTTGCCCTGTTGGCCTTTTATTGAGTCTATTTCCAAAGCCCTTGGCAAAGTTGTTACTAAGGAGCCAGAGAAATTTTTTAATGCTCACCCTCAGCGACGTGTTTGCATTGAAGTTGATCTTTCTAAAGATCTCAAGGATTCTGTGGAAATCTAGATTGGCACTCAAACCTTCTCACAGAAGGTGCTTTACTTGAACCTAGCTAACACCTGTTATAGGTGCCAGTCTGCGGAACACAAGATCAGGGATTTCCCTTTGGCTATGCCTAGGATCAAACCCTAGCCTAAAGTGACACCTATCAAATAGGTCGAAGGAAAAAAAGAAGAATGGGTTACTATTAGGTGCAAGGGAAAGCCTTCCTTGAATCCTTTGGCCTCCAAGCCATCCTATGCGGCAGTTATCGTGATTCCTCCTGCTTCCACCGAAGTGTCAGTGCCTGCTAGCGTGGAGACACTAGCGGCTTCCATTGAACTTGTTTCAATTTCATAGGTTTCAAACCCTATTGGTTCGCAGGGGATTAAGGTGGCCACCAGGGCCTCATCCTTGGCTGGGGCTCATTCTCCTCTTGCAATCTCTTCCATAGTACCACTAGCAACAAGGCATTCTCACAGTCCTCCTGGACATACGAAGATGTCAGGGGTAAAATGGTAGGTTGTAAGTCCAAAGGATTTCATGTTTGACTTCCACCCAGTTTCTACCTTTTTGCAGAATAGTTACTCCTCTCTGGAGGATGAGGATGATATGGAAGAGTTCTCATGAACTTCCTCTCTTGGAATGTTCAAGGTCTTACAGACCTCCCCAAAAAGTTCTATGTTTGGGATACCCGTCATAGACTTGGGAATTTAGATTTTCTTTGCCTGCAAGAAGTTAAGATTTCTGGTTTCATGCTTTCTGTTGCATGTCGTGTCATTTGGAAAGATAGCATCATGTTTTCTTCTCAGCATGAAGCTGGCCGAGGTGGTGTAGTTACTCTCCTGTCACGTCGCCTTCATTCTGCTATTATCTCGCATGGTTCTGACCCCACACACTGTATTATTTGGCTTTTTCTTTCCATTAACAATCATTTTTTTGCAGTCATTAATGTTTATGCCTCCAATGGTGCTGTGGAAAGGGCACAAATGTGGGTTTGGCTTGCTGACAACTTGCCGCCAGCTACTTGGGTCCTGTGTGGGGACTTCAATATGGTTGAAGTGGCCTCTGACAAAGATGGCATTCGGCCTTTCCATTGGACAGCTAGGGAAAGAGAAGCCTAGTTTTACATGCATCATAAATTGAGCCTTTTTTATCCCAATACTAGCCGCCACCATGATAATGGGGCCTGGCACACTTGGTCAAATTTTTGAGCCAGTCCTGACCGCATATTGAAATGTCTTGATCGTGCTATGATCTTGGCGCAATCTTTTTTTTCCTTTTCTGAAGATCGTGATCTACCTGTCATTCCCTTGACAGATATGACATTGTCAGACCACTATCCCATTTATTTTGGCATTTTTTGGCAAACAGCTATCCCCAAAGTGGCCAAGTCTCAATTCTTCCTCAACATGTCTGTGTTGTTGCATGCTTCCACCATCTCCCACATACAACATGTCTAGAATTTGGAACCACATCCACATTCCCATTGAGGTTGGATCCAATGGTGGAATGATGCCATTACTAGAATGAATCAATTTTTGTGCATCTACGGGCGTCAGCTGGCAATTTTCAAAAAATAGTCTTATGAAGCCAACACCTTTGCCCTCAAAAAAGACTCTGAAGCACTCACCTTCAACCCCTTTGATGTGGATCTACAAATTCAGCTTGCCAAGCTTTGCCATGAAAAGAAAATTACTAATAACTATGCTACCCGAGAAGCTCAAATCAAAGCCTGTCTCCATTGGTTGGAGGTTGGCAACAAAGCCTGGAAGGAGTTCTTCCAGGCTCTCCAAGCCTGTCATACCAATGTTGGGATTAAAAAGATAAAAAAGGGAATTAAATTTCTCTCCAGTCTGCTTGACATCCTGCAAGCTTTTGTTCTTCACTATGAGAACGTCTTTGCTTCGCAGGGCCATTCGGTTGCTCAGGAGGAGGCTCTCAAAAAGTGTATTATTGTTACTCCAAACTGCCTCGCAGTTGAGAAACACACTTTCTATGAGAAACTTCTTTCCCTTCGAGACCTTAAAGAGGAAGTTTACTCCATGGCGGATGACAAATCCCCTGGGTGTGATGGATTACCCTGTGAATTTTACAAACATCTTTGGGAGCAAATTGGTCCTGATCTGCACAAAGTCTATCTTGCAGCATACCATTCTAAAAGCTTAGGAGCGATCATAAATAAAGGCAATATTAAATTCATACCTAAAGCTGGCTTCATCAAATCTAGGTATATTCTTGACAACATCATTGCTGTCTAGGAAGGTATGGAATGGGCCGATAAGTCCAAGTAGTAGGCTATCTTTTTAAAGATAGATTTTGCTAAAGCCTATGATCTCATTGAATGACCTTTCATTTTGGCTATGCTTCAAGCTCTGGGTTTTGGTCCCAATTTCCTTCAGTTCGTGGAGATGCTCTTTGGTGACGCTAATGCTTGCATCACCATCAATAATTCACAATCTAAAGCTTTTGAAATTTTTTGTTCCATCAGACAATGTTTTCTGTTAGCTCCATCACTTTATGTCCTTGCTACTGAAGGTTTTGGTTATTTACTTGCTCACTCTGTGTCTTCAGGACTGGTCCATGGCATTTCCTTGCCTGATTCTTCCTCCTAGTTAGTCAATGGTCATTTTGCTGATGATTCTTTTCTTACTCTTCTTGAAGATGAAGAAAAAATCAAAAATGCTTTAAATTGTCTTTACACTTTTTGTCAAGCCTCTGGCTCTGCCATTCAATGGCATAAAATGCTCTGCTACCGACAGTCTTTTTTGCCAGCTCCACCTTGGCTTAGCCAATTCCAATAGAAATGGGTTACTCATGGAGAAATCTTCCACTTTCTTGGCATTCCCTTTGCTTTCCAAGCTTCCTCTATGGAACTTTGGAATGCTGTGCTTACAAAGATTAACAAAAAGCTTGATTATTGGATCACTAAGCCGCTTTCTCTTGTTGGTAAATTCTAGATTTGTTCTAAGATTTTCGCTGCCACCCATGTGTATTATTCTTCTTGTTGGGCTCCCTCAAAAGTTTTCTATCTCAAATTAGAACGTTTTCTTAGAGATTTTCTTTGGGCCTCTGGTTCTGACCATCATGGTTTTCATAGAGTTGCTTAGGATTTCTGTTGTCTCCCAAGGGAATCTGGGGGTCTCAGCCTACTTTCCACTCAGAAGCAGGGCCTTGCCCTCTGTGCTAAATGAATTATCCGAGCTATTTTTGGAGATGAAGCTTGAAAAATTCTTGTTAGGCATTACATCTCTTCAGGCTTCCCTGCTAACAGACCGACGTGGAAGGGGATTGGTTTTCAGACCCTTCTCACTATGCGTGAACTAGTGGTCATATAGGGCTCTTTTTTTTAAAGAGCATCTGGAAAGCCTGGGAAGCTGTTAAACCTTGGCTTTATTGGGCTGGTGATGAGTTTTGCAATGGGTTGTCCTTTAATCAACAGAACATTTGGTGGTCTCCCCTGTTTGCCTTCCAAGGTACTCCTCTTGCCAAGACTCAAGGTGCCAGTGCTCTGCGTTTCTTTAAACCTGGCATCCACACTACCAAGGACATTTTTTCAAGAGTCACCATGAATTTTAGGTCATGGGAGGATATACAAGTTCAATACTGCCTTGTTCGTTTCGATCACTAGACTTATGACCTTTTGTTGTCTTCCATCCCTGTGCACCTACTTCATAAAGTGGGGATTCAGTCTGTTCATCCTTGGTGGTATGATTGGAAGTGGTTTCCTACCACTCCATTTACCAATTATAAGCCCAATATGGGATACAGATGGCTTTTGCCCCACCTTCTGATGGTGGACATGCTTAATCAATGGTGGCATTTGCATTCCTCACTTTCTCAATGGAGAAAATGGTTCGACACCATTTGGAGTGCCATTACAGAACCTAAGATTGCACACTTTGCTTGGTGCCTTGCCTTCCAAGGTCTTCCCCTGGGGCCTCGGCTCAAGCACATTGGGGTTCTTGATCCCAGATGCCCCTTCTATGGCCAACTTGAGTCCTTTTTGCATATTTTTTGGTTTTGCAAGGGTGCTCAAAATTATTGGCACTGGATTCATGATTTTTTCAAGCCTTTCAGGCCCGAACCTTTTTCATGGCACATGATCCTGCTGGGTGATTCCTCTAGATTTCTTCAAAAGTTCTCCCAGATTTGGCATACTTTTAGGATGGAAGTTTTGTTTTCTCTATGGAAAGATAGGAATGCATTTTTATTAACCCATAGTGTTTTGGATGTTAACATTGCAATGTACACTAAGGCATGCATTTGTAACAATGTCATTATGCAGATACAGGTGCGAGCTAATAAAGTTGCCCTGGAGGTTGCACACTTACAAGAATTTTTAAATCATTGGGGCAATGATCCTTGCACCATTGCCAGAGTGCCTTCGAATGCCTCGATCGATGCCTCATCATCTCGCAGTTATCGTTCCCGACGCCAATCCTCTGGTCGCCATTCGCACATGCCACACTGCCAGGGTCCCCACCACCACTCTTCCAGTGGTGGTCATGGCGGTTGGAGGTGCCTGATTCGGGGGATACTTTCATCAAAATTGAAGTATCTCCAAAACTCCAACAATAAATATCAGATTAAACTCCTTGAAATTCTAGATCCAATGCAATTTGAACGGACAAAAACGGAGTCCATATGCAAAAGTTATGGTCAGTCAAATGTTGGTCAAATTGAGAACGAAGGTCATCAAAAAGGTGAAAAAATAATCATCTCCAAAGTGGTCAACAATGGATTTCAAAATAAAGAGCTCGTCGAGAGCTTTTTGACAGTGTTTGTTTCATAAAAAAGGAGCCCGTACGTGAAAGTTATGACATTTTAAAGTTCGGCATAAGAGATGAATATTGATGACATCATCATAACGTCAACGAAGTGGGAAATAAAAAGGTTTATGGTCAGATTTGAACCCATGACCATTTATTCCCAAAACTCATGCTTCCTCCACTATGTCACGCATGGATTTCAAAAGATATTGGCGGCAATATGTTTTTAAACATTGGCTAGCGCCAATTTTAATCAAAGGAGGCCGCCGGTGGGGTTGGAACCCTCGACCGGCGGCTGCCCCAAAACAATTTTTGCCATTGTGCTATTTTAGCGCTTTAAAATATACATGGCATAGTTTAGATTAATCCTTTAAATCGACGGCCTAACCTTAGTAAAATAAGGTTTTTTTTGTTATTTTTAACCCCAAAATTGGTAAAAGCCAAATCTTTTTAAAATGGCTAAAGGGTTATTCCGAGGGGGAAATTAATTGAAGGACCTATTATTGTAAATTTTGTTATAGCCTTATTTTGGCTAATTTTTTGTATAAAAGGGGGTTAGGAGACTCTTAGAGGGCATTCAAAAAGTGGAGAGAACGTCCAAGTGCTGAGAGTAAGGGAGATGTGATCAGTCCTGTACTTTGGAATAGCGTTATGCTATTGTGCTTGAAAGGAGTGATTTTGTAAACAATTTTTCCTAATATTGGAGTTAATCGGATCGGTCCCCCTATTGGAGCAGGACCTAGAGACGTAGTCCATACGGACGAACTCCGAGATCAAATTGTTTGCGTCTTCTTTCTCTCAATTTCTCTTTTATCAGCTTAATCTTGTTGTTCTCTTATTTCAATTATGTTATTTTGATTCATTAAAGGTTTAAATTAACTTTATGTAATTAGTTAGCATTCCTCTGTAATAGTCCTAGATCTTGATCAGATCAGTGTCGCTCTGCTTCCTCACTGCATGGTGGTTTTGGCTGGTCCTCGACTCGCCCCCTGGGCTGGCTTTTGGCACGTCTCTGGCTCCTCCCCCTGGATGGGCGCACTCTGGCAAGTTTCTTCAATTGGGCTTTGCAATTTCTCCTCTATGGGCAGACAAGAAGGATGTGGAGACTGCGACTACCCCAGATGCTGCTGATGCTGCTGACGGCTGAATTGTTCCCAGTCCGCCTTACAATCCCACTGATGTGTGGGGATTTCTTGATAAAGATGATCCTCCTCCCTCTACTGGTACTACCTTGGCAGCCTGAGTTTTTTTTTTTTTTTTGATGAATAGTTTATAGTTTCTGGCTGAGGCCATGTTGTTTATTCCAGCTTTGGCTGTTTGAACTCATTTGCGGGGTGATCCTGTATCCCTCAGCCCCTTTTTTGTGAATTGTAATCTTAGTAAATTTTATTATTTGAAAAGGACTATTCATTAAAAAAAACCACTTCTTGTGGCACCTTAGTAGCAAAAGTAAAGAAAAATAAATCCATCCTATGGTGAAAACCACTTCTTGTGGCACCTTGGATAAGTACCATGATGAAAACTTGGAAAATAGGCATCATGTGTAATTCTTCCATCTATGACATCCTATCATGATCTTGCTTATCCTTCAAATGTCCTCATTCCTAAAGTCATTCACTCATAACCTCCATAACCAAAATTTCTATCCTATTTAGTTAACCCTTTGGTTTTGATCAACGAAAGAAAGAACAAAACTCAGTTCTTAGCAATCTCTTGACACGGTCATTTTCTTGGATTACGTACATGACACCCTTCATTACACCATGAGCTTATATTGTTATATCCTTTTCCCTAGCTTGGATAATCTTGTGAAGGCTTTCCTTGAGGGTAACATTCACTACTTCATACTCCTTGTCTTTCTATCTCAACTTATCCACTAGCTTGCTACTACATATTGTCCTACACCTTGCTAGACACTAGAACAAAATCAAGGTAATCCTTCTTGAGAGCTAGTAATCTCTGAAAAAATCTAAAAATTGCAAAAAGTCCTAAAATTTTTTTACCCTGGTGAAAACCTAGCAATAGGCGCCTTGGTAATACCAAAAAAGATAAAAAATCTCAACAAAAAAAATAAAAATAAAAAAGAATAAAAAATACAAAAAAATTGAAAAAAAAAAAAAGTGCCATTGATGAAAACTTGGAAATAGGCATCATGGTAGCAAAAAAGAGAATCTTGCCAAGAAGTAAAAACTTGGTAAATAGGCTCCTCTTGTTTCCAACGCTCCATCCTACAGCGCATCTTCTGGCTATTCTGTACAGTCACTTTCATGCTTTCACTTTCCTACTTTTCCTGCTCATGTATCCATGGATTGAGTCTTGTCACAGCTCGGGGGCATTCCCCCTTTGTGTCACTATTTTCAAGATTCTCCTTATAGAATCTCCTTCGCGACAGTCACCAATGGTTCTCATTGCATCTGCCTATTGTCGCTAGTGTCACTATTTTTGAGATTCTCCTCATAGAATCTCCTTCGCGATAATCACCTGTGGTCCTCACTGCATTTGCCTACTGTCACCAGTGTCACTATTTTTGAGATTCTCCTCATAGAATCTCCTTTGCGACAATCATCAGTAGCCACAGATTTCCCTTTCTCTTTCTCCTTCTCTTTATCCTTGTCCCCATCCTTTTCCCCAACTTTTCAAGTATCCAAAAGAGAGCCACCTCCACAAGTACGAGTGATTGCAACATTCTTTTATAGGGGCTAGTCTCTACCTTTTCCTATAGACCGTGCTAGGCCCATTGATGTTGAAGTAGCAGCTATAGTGGTAGTCACTGTAGTTGATTGGGCTTCTCTAGAATATACTTCACCAGTAGAACCAGTGCTTCCCATTCTCTTCTTCCTTTCTCGGGTCCACTCTACCCACTTGTCTGTCCTCTTGATAATTGTTTGCATTAGGACCTCCATGGTGTTGATGATGGGACTTGTAGGTAGGGTAGACACAATGGGAGTGTCTTTGGTCTACTTGTAAGATGAGGGATGCATGTAGGAGCCATCATCTACAAGATTAGAAACATCAATAGAATCATTATAGAATTTACCTTCATTAATTGTCAACTGGGACCAAAACTTTTCCTGGGTTTGATACTCATTAAGACATCCAACCCAAAATTCTTCAATGTTTGTAACATTTTAGTAGGCCTATCCTAGCTTCAAATGATCTCTCATGAAGTTCACTAGGTCATACTGACTTGACTTTTCTTTGAAATATCTTCACTAGACTCCAAGCATCAGATCTAGAGGGATAGGAATAGGGTCCAACCAATATGTGGAAGGAAATCTTTGATATCTTCTTGACATTTGAAAATATGATGTTCACTACAAGAATTTGTTGAGACAACTCGACAAGAACAACCTTGTCCTCTGGGTACCTAGGAAGTCTTTTGGGAAAGCCATCAAAAGAAACTATTTATAGGTAGGAGAAGCTCAGAATTATTGAGCATCTAAAATTTCTAATAGTTGAAATGGCTTTAGGTGAAAATCTTCTTTCAGGGAAGCCTTGTAATTCTTGGTACAATCGCATTGTAAAAGTGTCGTTGATAGTCACATACTCCTCATAGCTCCTCTACAACTAAAGTTGTGGATAGAACTTATCCACCTTTGTATTTTCATCATAATTTTTGGTTTGGGAAGACCCAACCATAGGTGATGCATAGCTAATGCATAGATTAAGTATGAAGATGTGTAACACTTCTTGAGTTCACTAGCTAAATTCAACCACGAGGCAAGCTCATTGCATATTATTTTGGCCCATTCGAGTTATAGAACTTCGGCACAAATGATTTGCACTATGAAGAAGTGATGCTCAATAAACTCTAGAATATCCTCCTTTCCTTTTAATCCAAGTAGCAGTGCTAGGATGTCAATGATCTCCCTTTTTAGATTGGTTCCAAAAAGGGTTTTGGGCATCTTGCTCTTCTTTGAGTCTGGCATTTGGATCTAGGTCCATTGTCACAATATTCCTCCTTCATGGGCACAACAAATGCAAATTGCATTAAAGCCTTATTGATTGAGAGGAGGATAAACTTGTCAAGAAGAAATTTTTTCTTTATCTTTGGATCATATCTCTTTATGCACTCCCTTACTATCTTTGGAACTTGTATTTCCATGGGAAAACCAATAGCTTCCACAAATCCACTTTCTTTTAACTTCTAAGTAATTGGGTGAATAGGCGAAGAGTTAAGTCTTATGTGGAGATCACCTAAATCATATAACTCGAACGATGTATCTATTAAATCATTTAACTCACCCTCTAGACTTATAAGCTTAGTAGAACTTGCAACTTTGATTGTCATTCGCTATGATTGAATAGGATGCAATGCTTGATAAATAGTCATTTTGAAGTACTTGAGGAAACAACTTTTAGGAAATTTTGAAGAAATAGATACATAAATTAGAACATTGGCACCATATGAATGAAATTAAGTTTAGCCAATGATTATAACAACAAGATTTACATTAAATTTCATAATCAACAACTATTTAAACTTTCCATTTTCATGCACATTAAAACTCATAACCCCAAAAGCCTTGTTACTTTACTTTAAGTAAAGTCTTATATTCAAAAGCAACTTACTAAAACAAGGACTTTAGTTTAGTCGGAAGTTCCTGGTTTCCCTTCAAAGTCCATAATGAAGATATATTAACTTAATATGTGTGGGGGAGAGAGCACAAATCAAATTTTCCATAAGCCTAGATTTCATTTGATTTGGAATCGCAGTGCGAGGGATGATCTTTTAATACCTAAGCACTTGATTCTTTCATTCTTCGGCCTAAGGACTTGACACTTGTTTTTCTTTGTGTCGGGGTTGCATCTTCATAGTTGAATTCTCTAGAAGCATCTTTTGAGCTTCTCCAAAGAATATTCACATATTAAAGTGGATTGACTTTCTATTTTCGAAGCCTTTGGAGAAGTTTCCTTTTACATCACCTATGGATGGAAAATCCTTCTAAAAGCAGTATTTTCTAGAGAGAGGAAAAGTTCATGACATTTTCCCTTTGATCTCAATCTAATGGCAATGAGGTGGGGTCTCAAGCATGGATCATTCAATATGGGCTTACAATAGTTCCTGTTAACATCATGTTCATCCTTCTTGTACACAAAGACTTGAATTTGAGCATCATCAAAGTTGGATTCATAGAAGAACATACCTACATTTCCTTTAGTGAGCAGTTGGAAACTTGCAAACCTGTCTTTCTTCATAAAAATTGATTTTACCTATAAAATTTTATCCAAGACCTTCTTAGCTTCAACATGTACTTTCCTTTATCTTTTAATCATGAGATGATTAAGTATACAAATTGTCTATACCTTCACAGCTTTGTTGCTTAGATACATGCTTGACAAACTTTGCCAAAGGGAAAACTAGCTCAATTGTTCAAGATCTAAAAGAAAAGGGGATGCTGGAGTGAGATAATAGATACACAAACAAGAATAACTTACTTCTCATATAGAAGATGCTTGAAACACATCCCATCCCACCCTAAATTACCTAGACCCCAAACACATTGGAATAACAAGAAATCCACATGGAGGGATAGAGAAAGATGAAGCAAAGGAGACCTAGAAGAGATACAAAGTAAGAGCCTTGAGAATTGAAGAGAAGTTACGTGAAGGCTACTTAGACATGCAATTTGAAAATAGACTCAATGAATACCCAAAACTCTAACTTGACAAGGGAGAAACTAAAAGTTGGCAACAAATAAGCTAGGATTGTTAGCATGAATGCTAATGATACTACATTGGGGGAGTATCCAAATCATTGGAGAGTATTAACATGTGGCATTCATGACTTATTTTGTCATTGATTTCAACATAGTAGTAATTTTGTGAAGAGTAGTAGAGTAGCAGATGGAGATCTTAGTTGTATAGAAAATATTCTTATTGTTTGGTGATGCACGTGAAAGGACATGTTTAGTATAGTGTCCTAATGATGAGGTTAGATGTGCAAAGTCTAACTTGAAGATGTACAAAAGATGTGCTTAATTTATGGAGAACATTATAGTGCCCGAGAAGCAGGTTCTAATGTTTTGATTATATCCTTTGACAGTGATATAATATGTTGATGCACAATCAACCACTAACAAAGGACAATTTGATGGTGACATCAGTAAGTGCACATGTCCTAAAGTTGCACATGTGAAGTTTTGTATATACTGTGAGTTGATAGTGCTATTGTAGTTGTGAATTAATTAATTATCTTATAATAATTAATTAGGAAAGCATCAAGGCCGACTCAAGGAATTATTATGAAGATATGTTATAAAGGAAAGTTTTTTTCCTTTTTTGTAAAAGTGTATCAATTATTGTATTGAGTATGAAGTGAAAAAAGGAGGAGAGTATTTACTAAATGCAAGTAAGCAATCCAAGGGACTATTGGATGCAAGTTTTGTGATTTGGTTACAAGGTCAAAAGGAGCTAAAGTCTAGTTGATATGACAAAGAAAGAGGAAGGATGTACAATTCAATTCTATTATTTTGCAAAGAATAATACAAAGATCATTTGTATAGTGGGTTCATTGGTCTTTCCCTTGAAGTTTTTTGGTTAGTGGGTCCAACTATCTTCCACAACTCCTAGCAGGGTTGGAATCTCCTAACAAGGATTCAAAGTCTCCTAATAGGGACTGATATGTACTTAATGTTGTTATAGACTCTTAACAGGGTCCATCCTCTAACAAGGAATATTTATATTAGTACATCATCTTGTGAGTACAATCCCAACCAAGGTTTTCCCTCTAATCAAGGGTTTCCCTAGTTAACATATCTAGCATTATTGTGCATGAGTATTTAACAATGGTTTCTGATTATATTGCTCATATGGTTAAAGTTTTAAAAAGTTGATATTTGTGATATTAGTTGGATAACTAATTCACCCCACCTCTCAATTATATTGGTGGACTATATCTTCTAACAAGGGCATAATAAGTTTAGGCGAGGAGATGTCACATTAGCATCAAACTTTGTTAAGCACATAAATCTAAATGGAACAGGCTATCAACAACATGCAGATTGGAGATTCAAGGGATATGGTCTACAAGTAACACTGAAAGGGGTCTCAATGGGAAACAAATTGGGTGTTTTGGATGTTGGGATTGATGAAGATCAAAAGGGAGACATAGGTTCAAAGAATGTTGTAACAACCAAATGATGTAAACTCCATGGTAAGTTTAATCTAGGTTAAGGGTCTCAAAGTAAAATGTTTAGATCTTTGGCTAAAGTTTTCTATGTAGAGATCAAGGAAGATATTGAAGCTAAAGTTACTTATAATGCTATATCTTTTTGAAATTTTGGTCTAATTGGCCACTTCTAGGGTCATTGGCCAAGTCTGAAAGACCTAAATAATTGGATTGGAGTGCATTGCAAACAAATTTTAGATGGGTATGTGCATAACTATCCTGCAACTAGAAGTTTCTTTGTTGTTGCTTTTTAAAAATATTTAGGATAAAAAGAAGATTTTATGTGATCACTTTTGGAACTAGGAGGATAAGTTTCCCCCAATGCTAAAACCTTGGCATCCATCTTTCAATCTAGCTTCACAAAATTTTGATAGGGTCCTTATTTGGGTGAGACTTCCAAGTTTCTCCCTTCACTTTTGGTTTGAATCATGTTTAGAAGCTATAGGAAACACATTGGATAATTTCTTAATGGTGGGTGAGTGATCCTCAAATCTTATGCATTCCACTTATGCCCAAATCTTGATTGAAATGAACATGTTTGGGGATCTCCCTCAAGAGATTAAGATCAAAATTTTTGAGGGTTATTAGGTCCAACCCTTAAACTATGAAGCTTTACCATTACACTATAGAAAATTATTTCAAATGGGGCACATGGAAGCCTAATGTACTAAACCAAGCAAGAAAATGAAGGTTCCTGGTGGAAGGAAGTTTCTACCTCACTATATGTGGTGAAAAATAGGAACAATGGTAAGATAAGTTATTCTTAGGTTGTGCATGGTATGGAGTGAAACTTTCCTCTGAGACATCAAAGCTAGATTGAAAACCCCCTCAGAAAAATGGTATTAGTGCAGTGATTGATCATATGGAGGCTTTAAAAAATATTGTGGGCATTCCAATGGAACAAGAGAAAATACCTATAAGATCTCAAAAGAAGGAAAAAAATATAGATAGGATTAATAATCATGAAATAACATGGGAGGGACTATGAATTAATATATATAGAGGAAAAGCTCGAGGTATGACGATAAATGGCTTCAAAGGTGCAAGATAACCTGGATGTTGTGAAAAGAAAAAGGGGCAAAAATTGCAAAAAGGCTCTTGAAATGACTTTGCAATCACACACAAAATGCAATGCTAGGTGATATTTTTTGTACTTCTTAGTTTTTGTTGGCTATGGTGTTTTCGGATTTTTTTTTTAGTGGTTGTTTCCACTCTCCAAGGAGATGGTTTTCCTCTTATATCCATCCTTGATTTGGGTCAAACTATCACCTGATTTATCAATAAAATTTGTCAGTATTATGGATTAAAAAAAAAACTTTGTTCACGGGGAAAACTTGATTAAGGGAAAAACTATGGTGGTGATCAAACCCATAAGATCATGTAATAGCACATATAAAACCTTGTTAGAGGTAGAATAGGGAATGAACATGCATTTATGCACTTATTTGGAGCTCACTACTCTAATAAGACAAGGAAAACAACCTTTGTTGGACAACATTCCAATTATAATAAGGGACACGATGCAAAGAGTGAACAATAATTCATTGTGGACAACAATCCAATGAAATGAATGGAACAATAGCTTCAACTATGTCAATATAGTTCCATTGAAGTACAACATTAGATTCCACTCATACCTCTTCTTTGATCTCTTACCTAATCCAAACTCACATGTATATGCTTGCTCATTCATACACATTCACATAGAAATTTCATAAATGAATGCACTTACATATTTAAGTCTACAACATATATTAAGTTAGCTCAATATGAGACCCAACACAAAAATAAACTATAACTACCAATGCAATCCCATAAGTGTCAAGTAGAACACATATAGAGTACCTTACAGTAATAGATATCATAGTAAAGCTCAAATAGATAAACCCAATAGTCCAAGCAACATTTTTCCTAACTAACACAACTAGGAAATAAATTCCCTTTCTCTATCCAACAAACAAATTGACTTCTCAAGCAATAATCCTCAAGAGAATTTGCAAAAAATATAAGAGTGTATGTCTCTATGAAGTATCCTAAATGACACATCAATACCTTTCTCCACTAAAACTTTGTGATCGAAATACCAAACTACTTTCTTTAACAATTCATTAGTAAATGCTAATAGTGACCAATCTGTATCAAATTTTCTACAATTTTACTAAAATAATTCACCACCACATACAATGGAAAAATTAGTATGTAGAATATCAAAACATGAATCCATAAAATTTTCAAGTATAGGTAAACTAAATTGTGTCACCGCCAAACTAATTTATACACTAAACAATAAGAGATATCACTATCTAATAAACAAATATGTTGACGATGATGAAAAATCATTAATGCCAAACATAACCAACAATAAGTTCACTCACAAAAATCAATCAAGTAATCTCCATCTCTAACAATCTCCCATTAGGGGCCTTCATCAGAATGAACTCCAACTATTGCTCTATTAGGTTAGAACCTGCCTAGACACATCCTAATAAATACCAAACTATTGTTGCACTCTATCAGAGTAAAAAGGTGTGATGATATTGTTGTAATTGTTAGTGTAAATAATTAATTATTATTACACTTTACTTAATTTTACTTTGGTTAAATATATTATTTTATTATTTATCATGTAGACACCTAGGAGTATGCATATTCATATGAGTTTTCTTGTTGACAACACTAGAGTTAGCAACTCATTTTAGCACATGGTGTCTACAACATAGGAGTTTGCATATTCAACTGAGTTGTCATGTAGACAACATAGTTGTTTGTACTCTAATTAAGCACATGGTGTCTACAACATCTTTTTACGTGACACACCTATGTAAGCTTATCCCTTCATCATCGCATAAACTTCTATGCTCAATGGAGGATAATTCACTCTTGGTGGACATGTGCTTAGTTGTGAGCCTTATCATTTTGCTAACTCCTAGTCATTATAGAGGCCTTTATATAAAAGAAATTCTAGTGTACATGTACATCATTTCATTCTCATATTGTTATTATGATCATACATCATTTGGTCCATATTGTGCTTTATTCTTTAGCTTCTTGATATTGGCATCATTTTACCCCAAGGCAAATTCTTACATGGTATCAGAGCCATAGGAGCATCATTTCATAGCCATTGGAGACCATTTTTTTTGCTTCACCTCTCAGAGGACCATGATTCAGATTTGGAGATTCAGACCAGAGTGTCGATTCAATGAATTTTGACTATAAATTTGCCTACCCTAGGCCATAGTCAAAATTGAGGCAATTTTTTTTGCAAACTGGCACTCGAAGGCTTGATTTGCAAAATTGGTATGATCTTTTAGATCTGTTCATTTAATTTGTGTCTTTCCAATTTTTTTTTGGATTTGTATTATATTTCTAAAATTTTGCAGAAAAAATTTAGCCATCAGGCCTGTAGGGAAGGATTTTTTTTGCAGGCATACTGAGTGGTCAAATCCCAGAGCCTGCAAAATCTTCTAAGAATATTCCATATTCCATGGTGGATTACATCAAACTATGACCAAGATTTCCTCACACCCAACAAGTATACCACAAATCATAAACATTTCAAATTGGTGGTTCAAACTTTCATGGCCTTTAGCTTCTTTAACATCCATAGGGTTTTTGTTTCATACACTACGACATTCAAAATGGGATGCATGTGGGACTAAAGTCCCACACACCACTCGTTGCCAATCCTCCTACTGGTGACAATACCGATGATGTTGGCCACTATTCCCATCGGCCAAGACTTTTTTCTAATGTTGCCATGCGACATTCTCAGCTCCCATCACACGTTGACAATGTCAAAATTCCTCCTGCCATTTCTGCATTATGTGACACCTTTGTCAACAGACATGTGGCACTCCCATGCACACTCAACATTGTTAGTGATCCCAGTTAGGGCCACGTCACTCACCATGTAACTAGGACACATCAGGAGATGTGTACCACCATGTCATCACCTCTACCCAACCAAATTTTGAAAAATTATTTACGTTATCTGAGATGTTAGACCGTACTACCACATCAGTAGACATGCTCTTTTTGCTAAAGTCATCTTTTTCACGAGTTTAAATTTGATAGCCATCAGACCATCACTAATATGCCATATTGCACTGCCATGATGACTATTTGGATAGCAATTTCCTGCATAGACCCCTTACCATATGTAGTTTTGATTTGACAACCCAACTTTGGGAGGCTATATCTCAATCATTTGAACTCCAAATCAAGTGCAATTTTTTTTTTTTTTTTTGGCTAGAATTTCTCAAATTTTTTAGTGGTGCTATTATTTCCTAGTTTTGGTGCATGAATTTGTTAGAAAATGCAATTTTTGGTGATTGTACCTATCTAATCCTACATTTTGTAACTTCAAATGCTCCTTACAGGCTCCTCTAGACACATTTTTCATGTTCCCTTTTTTTTAACAATGAATAATTTTTCATCTACTCTCTAGATTTGCAATTGAGTTACAGGCTTGTGTGGATAGAAATACCACTTTCAAAAATAGGTCCTATTTGGCATTGTATTTCTTTGATCAAGCTTCAAAATTGTTGTACATTTGAGCTTAGTACTAGATTTGAACTCCATGAGGAGGTTGTAAACAACAAAATCAGAAGTCCATTTTGGCCCAACTTAGCAGGTGGCTATTATAAATGCACTAAATATAAAGTGCCAAAATCATTCTTTTTTTTTTTGGAGGGGGGGGGGGGGGGGGGGGGGTGGTGTGTGGTGTTGGGTTTGATTGAGTGAAAGAGGGTTGTCTCTTGGTGTTGTTGTTCCTCTTTTCTAGTTGTTATCTTTCTTTCCTTGCATTACTGGAAACCTTAAGATTCCAAAATTAACACCTCATAACTCACTGCATGGTTAGTTAAAAAATGGTGTGAATTGATGAATGAAGACGTTTCTCAATATGTAGATGGCTCTTTTCCAAAACCAATAGGTGATCAAATATCTGAAAGTGAAACTCATGCATGGGAAATAGCAGATAGGAAAGCCCTAGGACTCATTAGGTTAGGGGTTGATGACAAGATCCTCTATCATATCATAAAATATAATACATTCAATAAAACTTGGGATTCTCTTAAAAACCTATATGGAAAAGTGACTGAGGAGGATGTCTACAAAATTGAAGATGAGCTTATCTCCCTAGATCCTAAGAGTTTTGATTCTATCTAGGATTCTATCATTAAGGTAAATGAGTTGAGAATAAAACTTAATGATTGTGGTAGTCCTATTAAACATGATAGGTTGATTTATCTAATTCACAATAAGCTACCATCCGAATACTCCACATTTGTCTCTTCTTTCAATACCACAAAGACTACCTTAGGGGCTTCATATAAGAAAATCACTTTTGATGACTATGCTCAATTTTTAGACAATGAACAAACTAAGTTGATAACAATGGGGATTCTCAAGTCTTCAAAGTCTAAGGCATTGATGGCGAACAATGAGAGTTCTAAAAATTCAGCTAGTGAAAGTTCAAACAAAGGAAAGGGCAAAAGGAAGAAGTGGAAAGATACCAAACAAGGGGATACCAAAACAACAACACCAACATCAAATCAACAACAAGGAAAGTCTTATCCTAATACCAACAAAAAGGGGGGCACTAATCAAGAAAAGAAGTAGTGTGCCTATTGTAAAAGAACTAGTCATGACGAACATCAGTATTAGCACAAGTATATTGATGAATTGAAAAAAATAATGAAGAAGCACAATGTTCTATTGCCTAATGCTTATAACGAGAAGAGGTCTTCATCTTTTGATTCTAAGAGAAATGGACAAACTTTACTCACAAACGTTGTTAGTCAAGGAGAATGGATTATTGAATCAAGTGCCACACATCACATGGGTGCTTCAAAGAGAGATTTTTCTTCAATGACACCTGCTGAGGTACCTCACATCTTTGTAGGAGATGATACTAAAGTAGAAGTTGAAGGAAAAGGTGAAGTTGAGATGGAAAGTGGAGCAATCAAAGATGTTCTCTATGTTCCTAATCTTACCGCCAACCTTCTTTTAGTCTACCAAATCACTCACTATGGAGATGGAAACTGTTGGTGTTTTTAAAAGTGCTAAAACTACTAAGCGACAAAATGCTTAATACCAAAATGACAGTACATACACAATCTAAAGACTTAGCCTATTCTTATTAACAATTGCATATGTAAGGTATTTGGACCCAACTTCAACAAAACCACAGATGGTTTTCTACTCTTTTGGCTCTGCAAAACCAGGGTGGATATACCCAGGGATGGTTCAAAATTGAAACAAGTGTATGAGGATTGTTCTTAGTTTCATTCTGATTCTCATTTCAAGATCCTTGAACATATACATAATTCTTACTAACTTGATAAACACATCCCATAAACAAATATGGCCAAGAATTCTTCTATAGATCTGCAGATGTTTTCAACAACAATGGCTAACTGAAGCTAAAACATTCCATGCAAACAAGTGCTGGCCAACTTTGAAGATCTATAGGGAATAAAAGTAAAATTTCATTTTGATGATGCATTTGAAAAACCATTTGTAAGATATTTCGCCTTCAGCTGAAATAACTTGATCAATGCCTAATCCATTGGGGTTCAGAGTCTATAGCAAATTCTTAGATCTAATTTGTTGCCTTACAACAAATTCTATCAGTAATTCTTATCAGAACTTATCATTCAAAAATCCTTTTCAATACTTAAAGAATCTTATCACATTCATCAAAGCCTTTATTTAATCCATTGAATTAACAGCAATGATAAATGGATATACAACCTAATTTGATTGCATTCAATTGCACAAGCTTTTACTCATACAACATCAAGGTAGCTAAGTATTTAAAAGGAGACAAAATTCAGAAAGAACTGATATGGGGGACAATTCATAATTTGTATTTATTTCCTTTGAAAATGGTATATCCTTTACAGTAGACTCGAAATGGCCTTTAGAAAGAAACACAGGTCATTCTATATTCATGTATTCTCAGAGAATTTGACAACAAAATACATTACAAACTTGCTTTCAAAATTTGGACTAAAAACCAGACTAAGCACAATACTTAGAAAAAATAGAATTCAGACCTCTTCCTTAGCCTTGGGATCTCACTTAAATAGTGTGAGATGCAACAAGCTTTAGGCTAAAAACAAATGACAGGCGTCCTTCTAAAAAAAGGGGGCACTCACCTACAATTCTATCAAAAAGAAAAGAACAAAATAACAGAAAGGCTAATTACAACAAACATTCCTTGGTGGGTCCCTTTCTGTTATGCTTCTCAGTTGTTGAGACAAGAAAATATGATCTGATCTTACAATCATTCTTCATCTTCGGAGTACATAGCCATGAGGTCTGAAAGTGATGTATCATCTTCAGTTACCTACAAACTCACTTTAATCTGGGATCTTCCATGTCTTCATTACTAATTACAAGGGTAATTGTTACTTTCGCATCTTCCTCCTCATTGTCTCCTAACATCTGTTCCATAAACTAATTTTTCCATTTATTAAAAACATCATCATCTGGCCAATCAAAACTGAGAGCTTCTCTTTGTATCTTTATTAAATAATTTGCAATTTCTTCTAAATCATCAAATTCTTTTCTCATAGCAATATAAAACAATTGTATTTTTACTAGCTCTTCATTTGTCTTTGCTCAGAACTAGTGGCTAGTCTCACTCATTATGTTTATTATTCTTTCATTGAATAACTCATCCATCTCCCTTTTCCATTTTTCCTTTTCCTTTACTGTATCAATAGATTCTAAAGCACAAGAAAATAGGGTGAATTTTTCAGCAATATATTTGGAAAAACAGAGTGTTAATCTTCTCTGTAAAGAATCTCTTTCATCATCAAAATTCTCTAGCTTATTTAATAAATCAAAAATCTTCTCAACTTGATGATAAGGCATTTGGACTGTAGATATACATATGATTGTAATATCATTATTTCTCTCCCTCCATTTCTGCGCAAGAGAAGTTAGTCTATCCTTTTCTTTATTCAACTCATCCATGAGGGTTACAATTCTTGTCAACTGATCATAAAAAGTTGACCATTGTATTTTATCCCTCAAATATACCACACCCTGCTTCAATTTTTCTTCCTGTTGATTTCTAAATTCTATCTACAACTCATGTAATTTGGTTTTTTCTGCTTCAAAGTCTTCTGTAGTATAGAATTGGGGCCTTTCAGGGGTGTCAGGTATTTCAATGATAGGGGTTGATCCAACAAATGACTGTGAAGGGTACGCAATTCTAAGTGTACTAGATTCTCCCACCTTTATTTTCCCAAGTATCTTCTCCAATTGAGATACCCTATTTTCCAGCTCAATTCTCTTTTTTACTTCTTGATTGTAGGCATCCACCACTGTTTCATACTTACTCTGCAAATCAGTCATTTCCTTTTCTTCTCTTTCTACAGTGGCCAAGGAAAATTTAGAATAGTCCACATTCATGTAGGCTTCCTGTACATTTGAAGTATCAGCGACCCTCCTCACAATGATACTCCCTGTTAGTCCTGAATCATCAGGCTGTAATGGAGTAGTCCTGGATCCTCTTCTTAGTGACCACATAACAAGGCCAGCTTGATCATTACTGAATGTTGTTCCCAAGAATTCCTTTTTATCTGGATCCTGTAATCCTTTTTATTTGTTCCTTTATTTGATTCTAAATGGAGGCTTCATCCATTTCTAGATGCTCTGCTTTCATATTCCTACACCTTTGTTCAAAAATGTGCATGTTTGCCCTCCATACAAACTGATGGAAAGCCCTAGAATTTACAAAACTGTTATCAGACAAAAATTGCTGACTGGCTTGTTCCAAAATAGGGTCTAATTCCCTTCCTCTGAAATCTGCTATAGTTAATTCAAAACTTGGCACAGGAGGCTCCTGGGGGTTCCCTTCATCAATTTCTACTTGAGTAACAAAAACTCCTCCTTGCGACCCCATTTGTTCAATTTGCTCATTGGTGAGCTGCTCCTCCTCAATTCTCATTGGAGTTTGGGAAGGTGAGTAACCTTCATCATGGGATTCCTCTTCCCTTATTATTTTTCTTCTTTTGGGAGAAGGTTCAGGGGGTCTTTCTTCAAGGACAGTATTAGTAGATTCAATTACCTATTTTTCTTTGTTTACAATGGGTATCTGATCCCGAATAACGGTATATCCTGTCCTCTTTTGCACAACCAGTGGACTTACTCCTATGTTAGGGATGAAACCCAATTTCCTCATAACTTCTTTGGCTTTATCTAGAAAATAATCAATAAAATGTTGTTTCTTTTCATTCATTACCTCCATTATTTCTGAGAATGTACTCATGAGCTTATTTATCCTATCTACATTAGTTGCAGCATTACTAAGAGGACTGTAATCTTTGTCAAAACAATTAATAAGCTCCAAAAATTTTGAATAGACTCTCCATTTTTCTTTCTTTGTTTTTTGCTCCTGGAGAGAATATTCATTCCTTATTATATCTTCAGGGAAATAGAATTCATGCTGATGTGGACGAAGCTTGATCCTATGTCTAAGAGTAGAATTAAATAAATCTTCCGTGTCACAAAAATGAGCATGAGATACTGCCATCTTATATCGATCCAAAAATTTGTAGAGGAAGATCCACCCTTCTTTAGTTATTACAAACTGGTGAGCTACAATGCAAGTAGGAAAAATTGATCCTGTTCCCCTTTTGTGCAAAAAGGTCTCCTCCACTCCTCCCAAATGCCATAAAAATTCAGCTACCCCTACCTTTAAAGGTACCTGATAGGGTAGTACATGGGGTGTCCCTTTGAACCCATAGACCCTAATGACAGTTGAGACTGGATATGGGATGATATCTCCCCAATTATGTGAAACTTTTAAACTATGGGGTCTATCCATAGGCCTAACAAGATGCATTAGTGCCTTAGGAATTCTGGGATTGTCACTCAACATGAGGCATCTTAGTTTAGAAGCAAAGTGCCTATCAAATCTAACAAAACTAGCATTTTCTACTTCCCCAGTCATGTTTGCACTCCATAATTGAACTAGTAGTGCCTCCCCCTCTTGTTCCCTATTTAAAACCATTTCTTTACCGAAATATGTAACCCCTTTAAAAAGAAACATATGCATCAATAGGGAGTATTGACCCCAAACCTTTTCCACCTTGCCCTTTGCAATCCCCACCAATCCATTGTGAATCTCATTAGCCAGGTAAGATGCAAAATCAAAAATTATTTCTACACCAAAAGAAGAGATTTGGGTGATCATATACATGAAGCTCATCAGAATAAAGTCTTCTTCACCCTCTCTAAAGACTCTGCACAGGGTCTTGTATATCTCTACTGCCCCTGGCATTAAAGCATGATTTCTTGAAAGGTTCTTTAGAAGATGATGTTATTGCTGGTAGGTTTCCAATTCTGCCTATGTGGGCTTTCAGTGCACCTTGTCTAACTACATCCCTTTTGGAGATATATTCTTTTTCTAACTCTATCAAATTAATGGGCACATGATACATAGTGAGAGGTCCCAGACTGAAAACCTTCCTAATTTCTTCTGGACTGATGGTAATTAAAACCTCACCATCCATTCTTCTCTCTACCTTAGTGGCTTGATCATAACTTTTCACTACAGTTTCAAGCAGGTCATAATCCATAAACACACTGGGAACAACAAACTTTCCAAGATCAAAATTCCATATATTGGCATGAGGGGCATATAATTTCCTTTCTGCGAACCATTTTTTGAACAAACTCAAACCAATTTGAGAAGTCTGAGCATCCTAAACCCAATTACCCTTATCATACAATCCATCAGCTATCCTTAGCCTAGGGTTCAATGAGGTTAACCTCTTAACTTGTACTTTCTCTAGAGTAGACTCAGGAAGCAACTCAAGCAAATCATCATGCACATTCCTATCCAAATAATTCACTGCACCTGTCTTCGGAGGCATCTTGGACTTATTTTTTATAGAACTGTAAAGCCTACGAGGATTATGGTAGTACTACTTACTTGAATTCTATCTTTGTTTTCCTCTGTATTTCTGCAAACTTTCCGCGAACAGACAACTTCACAATTTCTACCAAGCTTCGACACACTTTCCTTCAGTAATTGCTTCTACACAAGAATGGCTCCAAATCTTTGCTCGCATAAGATGAGACTAATGAAATCTCTCTATATTATACTCTATTTTTTCTCACGGATGATGCTTTCATGTATAATTAATACAGAGAGTGGCACTACATTTTGTGTTTAAAACTATGCCATCGATTTTCAAAGATCCTACGATCATGTGATACGGAGAGAAAAACTAGGAGTTGCATTTGACATGTCAGTCAATTTACCCAATGAGAACTTACCATGTATATAATTCTTTCCTTGATGGCACTTGTATTTGGACCCATTGACAACTGAGGACACATGTTAGCATGTCGCTACTTCGCTATGCATAAAGAACGAGCACCTTGTCATAGCGAAGCAGTGACAATCGTCGATCTGATCCAAAATCGATCAAATTATATGTTACTGGGGTTGCTCAAAAAGAAAGCAGTGGGCCCTATTCGCTATGTCGCTATAATTATCTCCCTCGCAACTCTTCATAGCGAGAAGATGACAGCCATTGATCATATACTCAATCAAGGGTGAGGAAACTGCACGGGGTCTTCTGATTCATATTCGCTATGTCGCATGGCTTAAAAAGCATGCAATTTTTCAAAGCGAGGTAGCGAGGACTGTTGATTCCATTCCAATCTGACGTTCAAGATCTCTTTGTACATTTGATCAGAAGGGCATTAATGAAATACGAATTTCTACATAGTTGGTGCCTGTCAAGATTTTACTATAGTCCTAATTATCATTCCACGTCACCAAAGGTCCTGCTGACCTTCAAATTTCATGGGGCCTCGCTACTTCGCTAACGAAAAAGTATTTGATTTTTTCGATAGCTAGGTAGCGAGCTCCAACACTTTAATGAATTCTGTACTAGAAAATGCAAGGGGTAGTAGATAATTATTTTTGTTATTTAAACTACTTCTGACAATGACATTTATTACTTGTCACGCCACCTGGTGTAGTCATGGTACCGACAAAATGCAATTTCACTGCCTCTTGATTTCACGGGCCTCACTACTTCGCTAACGGCGAAGTGTCTAATTTTTCCGATAGCAAAGTGGTGAAGCGTCAAAAAAATCATCATTCTGGCTCTGATTTTAGATATTCTACTGGGTCCCCTTTCCTATTTTGACGGTAGTTGCAATGTGTACCTGCACAATAAATCATTCAAAAAACAAAGCTCTGACCGCCGTATCTTCACTTTGCGGACCCGCCTCATAAAATACTCAGCATTCACTACCTTGCCATACTTAAAAAGCATGCAATTTTTCATAGCAAGGTAACAACAACAGTAGATCTACTTTGATCTCACGGCTGGGAAAATGAGAAGAAAGGTATCTCAGGAGAACAGAAGATAAAAAGCGATAGAAAATTCGTCTCATTTGAAAATTCAAAATTTTGTGCCCGACAATTTATGAAAAGAGAGAACATAGGGTGTTCATGAATTTTTGCCAATGGATGGATTATCTAGAAACCCTATGTTTCACTTAGAAATAAAAAGTATGACTTTTCTACAATTGAACAAAAGACTTCTGTTACACAAAAAGTCAGACCAACAGAAACCAGGTTGAATTTCTTCCAGATTCAGTAGTAATGAAAAGCATCAAGGATGACTCTATGGTTGCAATAGGTGAACCTAATCATTGTTCAAGGCTTTACACTTTCTCTTCCTTTGTGCCTAAATCTAATGCACAAGCCTTGTTAATGCATTCAAATATAGAAAGAAAACTATGGCATGAGAGGTTTGGACATCTCAACTATAGTTATCTTCAACAACTTAGTAGCAAGAACTTGGTTCATGGTTTACCTCAAGTCTAGTTTTCAAATGGTGTTTGTTTAGGTTACACACTTGGAAAGCATCTAGAAAAAATGTTTGTCAAGGGGAAGTCTTGGAGAGCACACTATGTTCTTGAACTAGTTCATAGTAATATGGCAGGCCCATTTCTAGTGCCATCATTTGGCAAGTATTTCTATGCACTCACCTTCATTGATGACTACTCTTTCTATACTTGGTTATTCTTCATGGCTCATAAGAGCAAGGTATTTAAATGATTTCTCACCTTCAAGGCTCAAGTAGAAAAATAGTCAGAGAAAGCCATCAAAGTTATTCGAATAGATAGTGGATGGGAGTATGTGAACTCAAGACTTATAGAATTTTTTACTCAAGAGGGAATTGACATTCAACATCTAGTGCCATACACGTCACAACAGAGTGGTGTTGTTGAAAGGAAGAACAGAACACTCAAGGAAATGACCACTTGCATGTTACTACATAAGTCTCTTGATGAAACCTTTTGGGATGAACCAATGAATTGTACTAACTACATCCAAAATAGAAGTCTCGATTAAGCTTTGGATGGTATAGCTCCTTTGAAGCTTGGACTAGTAGGAAACCTTCTGTAAAGCACTTTAGAGTCTTTGGTTGTCCAACATGGGCAAAGATACCTCCACAAAAATGCAAGGCATTGGAACCTCAAAGTAAACCTTGCATCTTTGTTGGTTATGTGGACTCACATAAAGCCTACAAGTTGATGGATCTAAATATACATGATATATTCTATTAGAGGAGTGTACACTTTGAAGAAAGTTGTCCAAGCTTTACTTCTTCAACTCCTTCTTCCTCCTTCATTGAAGAGAGTGACAGCGATGATAGTGACTTGGAAGATGTATGTCCATGACCCAAATAGAGGCATCAGTCAGCTAAGGTTCAAGATATCCCTTCTATATCTTCTTCCACTAGACCTAAATGGGCTCAACAAACATTCGATGTGGCACAACCATTGGTAGGGAATCCTTCAAATACTAGGAGGACAAGATCATAACACAACTCACTCCCTCATGCTTATATAGCAGTTTCTTTCAATCCAAAATCATTCAAAGAAGCTTCAGGAATTCCAAAATCAGATAAAGCAATGGAGGAAGAATATAATCCTCTTAAGAGAAATGACACATGGGACTTAGTCTCTCTTTCTAAGGGAAGAAAATTGGTTCAGTGTAAGTGGATCTACCAGACCAAGTTTGCAGCAAATTGAAGTGTTGATAAACATAAGGGTAGACTTGTTGCAAAAGGTTTCTCTTAGGTACATGGCATTGGCTACACTAAGACCTTTGCACTAGTGGCAAAAATGAACTCCATTCATTTGACACTAGCTATAGCAGCAACTCAGAGATGGGTTGTTCATTAGATGGATGTGAAGAGTGCATTCTTGAATGGTGATCTTCATGAGGAAATTTATATGGAGCAGCCATAGGGGTTTGTTTGAGATTCTACCTTGATTTGGAAATTGAAAAAGTCTATCCATGGACTAAAACAAGCTCCAAGAGCTTGGTATGCCAAGATGGATTCTTTCCTTCTCTCGGCAGGGTTCACTAGATGTCATTTCAATCTGAATATCTACATTCTTAAGAGGGATAATTCCCACTTGCTACTTGTCCTTTATAATGATGACTTGATCATTATAGGGAGTATAGCATCCATCATTGATAGTTTCAAGGCTACTCTACATGACAAATTTTTGATGACAAACTTGGGTCTACTTCATTATTTTCCTTGTATTGAGATACATCAATCTTTATCAAGGATCACATGATCGCAACCCAAGTATGATCTTGATCTACTTGCTCAATTTTGCATGAGTGACTGCAAGGTTGCATCTGCTCTATTTCTTTTAGGTTTTAAGTTAGAAGGAAAGTGTTCCACTCCACTTGTTGATGTTACTTTGTATAGATAGTTGGTTGGAAGTCTCATCTACTTGACACATACACATCCTGACATATCATTTGTAGTTGGCATGGTTTCTCACTTTATGCAAGAGCCACATGAACTTCACTGGAAGGCGGCCAAATACATCCTTCACTATATCCAAGGTACACACACATATGGGATATGCTATGTAGCTGGTACTGGACTATAGATAGTAGGTTATACAGACGTAGACTATGCAAGAGATATTTATTCTCACAAGTCTACTTCAGGTTACATGTTTCATCTTGGTTACAACCCCATTTTTTGGCAAAGTAAAACACATAACACTATTGATCTTTCATCAATTGAGTTTGAGTATCGAGGACCTGTGATTGTGATGATAGAAGCTATTTGGTTGCAGAATATTCTGAAGTATTTTTGTTTTGATCTACCTAGACCCACAGCTATACATTGTGATAATTAGAGTGCCATTGAAATCTCAAAATATCTACTCCAACATTATTGGACAAAACATATTGAGGTTCATATGCACTACATCAGAGAGATGATTCATGAGCAAGTCACTGCATTGCAGAATTGTCCTATAGAGTAGTAGATTACAAACATCTTCACCAATCCCTTTACTAAGGGCAAGTATCTTCATTTGTGAGATCTCTTGGGGGTGTGATAGTTTTCACTAGGGGGGGGGGTCACATGACTCTTCTCTTCTTTATTATACTTATCTCTCTTTTTGGGGGAGGGTTTTTCCCATGAGGTTTTCCCTCTTTCTCTATTTTTAGAGAGATTGCATTGCTTTGCATTTTTTCATGGGTACCAAACACAGCCTAGTAGTCGGGACCCATCATGCATTTTCATCATAGCTTTTGTGAGCTTAAGTGTATTCTCTTAAGTTGCACTAAAGGGGGGTGATAGTTTAAATAATTAATTATTATTACACTTTACTTAAGTTTACTTAGGTTAAATGCATTATTTTATTATTTATCATGTAGAAACCTAGGAGTATGTGTACTCATGTGAGTTTTCTTATTGACAACATTGGTGTTAGCAACCCATTTAAGCGCATGGTGTCTACAACATAGGAGTTTGCATATTCAATTGAGTTTTCATGTAGACAACATAGTTGTTCATATTCTAATTAAGCACATGGTGTCTACAACATCTTTTTATGTGACACACCTATGTAAGCTTATCCTCTCATCATCACACAAACTTATGTGGTCAATGGAGGATAACCCACTCTTGTGTTGGAGATCTGATTGAAAAGCTTATAGTTGAAGATCAAAGAGGGAGATTATTGAAAAGAAGAAAGATTGTTGTAAGAGAATATTTTCAATCATTGTTTTGTCATAAATGTGTGCACTCCCAAAAGAAAAAAATAATCAATCGACCCCCCCAATGTATGATTTGGGCACTCTATACTTAGTGTGATTACAATAGCCAATTTAGGGCCTATTTCTAAAAGTAGTATTTCTATCTAAAAAAACCTATAATCTGATTGCATATCTAGACACTAGACAAAAAAATGCACTTAAAAAAAAATGAAACCTAATTATGTGTCTAGATGAGCTCGTACTAAGTATTCAAAGTGGAAAAAATTGAGATTTGCGAGTTGTAGAAAAATTTAGGAACAAAGATCTCAAACCACCTACACCAATGTTTAGATCACAAAATTCTACCCACAAAAAAAAAAATGCTTGGAAAAAGGAGTCTGTATGAGGGAGATATCGCTGTTTGAAACTCGCTGCTATAATTATTTTTTGTGAATCACCATCATCACACCTCCAAAAATAAAATGGCTCTAGTTTTTGCCTCAGATGTCCGATTTGGATGAAACAAAATTTGATTTTGGGGTTTTTTGACCTTCTAAATGTGATGCAAATATCTAATTTGCATCAGCAAGCTTCAACCTTCACCTGCAAAAATCTCTACTATTGGCCTAATGGCCAAAAATTTCCTAGAAAATAATGCAGATAAATTACAGAGACTAAAATAATAAAATATGTAGATCTAAAAATTAAATGTAAAGATATAAAATGATCATACCAATTTCACAAATTGGGCCTTTGGGTTGTCGATTTGCAAAAAAAATGTTGCCTCAATTTTGACTATAGCCCAACATAGGCAAATTTATAGTCAATTTTCATCAAATTGATGCTCCAGATGCAATGGTGAGATCTACTTTGGCTCTAGACACTCCTAATATCTCAAATTCTCTGAATCTAGGTTGAGGTGCTGAAGCAAAAATTGTCTCGAACAACTATGTGAAGAGAAATTCCCCAAGCTTTGATACCATGTAAGAATTTTCCTTAGGGAAAAATCACCCAAGACCAAGGAACTCAAGCACAAGAACAATAGTAAACCAAAAGAGTATGATTAGAGTAACGATATCATGTTCAATTCAATGTAATTGATATGAATTGATATGATAAGTACACTAGAGGTGCATGCATATAAAGGCCTCTAAGATGCATCTAGAATGCCTAGGAGTTAGCAACATGATAAGTCTTACAACCAGGCACATGTCCACCAGGTGTGAGTTATCCTCCATTAAGCACAAGAGTAAGTGTGATGATGAGAGGATAAGCCTACAAAGGTGTAGCATGCCAAATTATGTTGTAGACACCATGTGCTAAAATAGGAGTGTGATTAACTATGTTATCTACATGACAACTCAGTTAATTATTGAAACTCTAGTGTTGTAGACACCATGTGCTAAATTAGAGTTTCTTACTCTAGTGTTGTCAACAAGAAAACTCATAAGAGTATGCAAAATCCTAAGTGTCTCACCTAAGAAATAATAAAATAATACATTGACCTAAGTAAACTTAAGTAAAGTGTAAATAGTAAATACTTATTTACACCAACAATATGCTATTGCACTTGATTGTGTGTTTTAGTGTACAAGAATTATATTCCTAGCAGTGACACATAGAGTTAGTGATTCAACTATTCATATTTTACCAATGACATCCCTGTATGGTCAACCTATCCTTATTTTAATTGTTTAAATTAAAACCTTTCGATGATTAGTAAATCCAAACTCATCCCCATTATGTGATTAGATTGATAAGTGTGTCTGTGCATTTAGAGGTTTGCATTGTTGCGAAACTTGTTTAGTGATTTTCTATGATTTTGGGTTTTTAGGCTTTAAATCTTCTCAAATTTAATTTCTAGCAACTTTGCCTTAAGTGAATTCCCATTATGAGGAATAACTTGTTTTTGTTTGGCTCAATTTGGAGTCTACCTAGTCTAACTAGCTATTTCCCTTGATTGACTATTCACTTGAAAAGTGAATAAGTATTGAAAAAGGGATTTAATTATTCACTTCTCACTTTTTGCAAATAGAAATTTCGAGAGTGTTTCTAAAATACTCTTCTAAAGGATTTGCATGGGATTTTCATGAGATCAGTCTCATTGGATTTGGCTTGAGGAGACCTTGCCTTGCTGTGATTTTTGGTAGTATCGGTAGGATATTTATTTTATTGTGTGCATTTTAGATTTTGCCCCTTTTGCTATTAGGTAGGGCCTTCCCGTTTTATTGATTTTTCTCTGTTTCAGCTTCTGTTTTTGATAGCCATTTGTTAGGAGGTTGAGAACTAGTGTTCCCCTCCATTTCTATTTGTTGGTTCTACCTAGTTGGTGGAGTATAAACATTTTCCCTATTTTTGTGATGGGGGTTTGGGGTTTTGCACTATTATGTTGGTCATTTTTTGCATATGGTGTCCAAACTCAATTATTATTTGATTTTTTGGAGTTTTCTTACCCAAAGGCCAAATGGATTTTAATTTTGAAGCTTTCTAAATTTTGGGGTTTTTACCTCATTTTGCATACCACCTTGTTCTCTCGAGTTTGATTGTGGACCTAGATGATCCATTTGGATGTCAGTCGGATCTTTGTTGCATTTTTATTATTGCATTGAGATGTGTGTCACATCTGTCCTCTTGTGTCTATTTCCAATTGAGTGACTTTACACTTGTGTTCTCATCTAGTCCTTTTGTTATGATCTTTGTGATGGTGGTGCGCCATACACGAGTACATGTGTGTACATTTGTTAAGTGACTTGTGAGTCCCAATTTTTTGTTGTACTTCTGAAAGTTATGATCATTGGGGTTGGGTTGGGAATTTGCATGCCCATGGGTACTCATCATTGGAGGTGGCTTCTATCTCACAGCCTGGTGATCATTGTTCCCAGAGGGTTGGTGAAAGAAGTTTTAGTTAAGTGATAACTAAATAAAACACTGGGTGGTAATAAAACTTAATAAAATAATTTGTGCTAGAGCCTTTCCATTGAGGGAGTTGAACCTACACGTTCTAAGCTTGGGTTTGTCAATGCCAAGTGATTCTCCATGATTTCAACCCCTACTTAGTAGCCCATTGAGTGTCTAACTAAGCCCTGTAGTTTATGCATTGTCTATGTCTTGGTTTCAATCATCATACTGTCTAGCATAGCTACCTATATCACTCCTAGGGACAAGTGTACAGAGATGGTCTTTTATCCTAGTGCAACCATTTTTGGATGTTTTCACTTGGCACTTCAGGTTCTAGAGTATGCTTTCTTTTGATTTATGCTTTCATTAGGATTCTTGTATATCCTATTTAGATGATATTACTTATTGACGTATTTCCTTATTTTGATGATTAGCATATGATAGATGATGTTATCTATATTTGTAGGATTATCTTATGCTTTACTTTTAGCATGTTAAATTTCCTTATGCTTATGTTGTAGCATATTTTAGTAGTGATGTCCTTCTTATGACAGTACCAATGATCTGTTTGGTAGCTTTGGATGTTATGTGTAGGGGATGGATAGGGCCCACAATGGTCTTATGATGTCATTATGGTTGGGAGGAACTATGTACTTAGTTTGGTTGTATTGTACATTGTGATGTTATTTCTATTATTTCAATGTTGCTTTAGTACACTGTGATGTTTCCTTCTGTACTTTCCCTTCACTTCATGTTTGGATGGTTAGATGTAGTTTACATCTTTTAGTAGTGTATTCGAGTGTTCACACCTCAAATTATGGATATGATACTCTCCAATTTGGAGTTTCTAAACTCAATTTAACCTTTTGGTTGTCCTTAAGTATTTTTGTTGCTTTTCCTAGGTGGCCATGTGTCAGCATGGAGTGATATAATTTTATGTCTTATGCCCATTAGGATTCTGTCATGCATTCCCTAATTGTGTTGCATGCCTCTTTGAGTTATGTTATGTGATACTTTCCAGTATCACACCCCCTTGAAAGAAGTTTTGTACAATGCTTGAAGATTATCACACACCCTTAAGATTAGTGTCACCCTATCCCTAAAAGATTCACCCTGCTTATTTAGAAACATCACACGATACTAGAAGGTATCGCCCAGTGCTGATTTAAAGTATCGCCTGGTATTTGAGAAAACCTATCTGAGAAGATAGTGGGCACTTTTTTGTAAGATCCAAACTTTGTGGGAAGTGTTTAGGGTACCCTCTTAAGTGCTCTTCAATAATTTGTTGTCATATTTTGAATTCAAAATGTTTCGATTCAAATTCAGTTATGCATCTTCAATTGTCAATTGTTTTGGTGAGTAGTGATGTTTGTAGATCTGTTGGTGTCAGTATGTTTGGTTAGTCTTTCGATGTGATTTTTGTGATCCTCATATGTTTTTTTTTTGTGCATTCATACTTTTTGTTTATTATAAAAATTATCTTAACTTATATTTATCCTTGTTTCCAAGGATCTCCAAGTGATGCATTACATTTGGTATCAGAGTCAGGTTGAAACATTGGGATCTCTATTTTATGCTTCCACTATGGTTTTGTTTTCCGTTGTGTATTATTATACTATGCTTGTTAATTTTGATATCTTGTTAGTCCATGGTTTTGACTCTTATGGTTGTGATCTTGTAAGAGTTGATGAAATCCAACTCCATAGCTCACCAAGATCACCTACATGCAAATAGCTTGCTGAAGAGAAATTGAAGGAGCAAGAGCTTGAAGAAAACAATGCAAGAGAAAATATTTCACAATAAGAAAATGAAATTTCTATGTGAATGGATGAATTTACAATGAGAGAAAGACCGCTTATAAATGCCTCAAGGAAGCTTGTAGAACAAGTTGGAAGGAGGTAGAAGATAAAGTTGACAACTAAGAACTCATCCACAAAAAGGTGAAACATGCTAGAAGGGAACAAACTCCCGTGTTGTCAACAACTCATCACTACAACTATTAACTGTTAATTATTAAATAAATGCATTAAGCTAAGTAAGCTTAAGTTGAATAATTAATAATTAATTAATTATTTACTCTAACAGCCCCCCCCTTAAGTGCAACTTAGGAAAATGCCTTAAGCTCACAAAAAACTAAGAGAAAATGTAGAATGGGTCCTAGCAACAAGGCCATGTTAGCTACCCATGTACAATGCAAAGAAATGCAACCTCTAAAAATGGGGAAAGAGGAAAAACCTCATGGAAAAAACCCTCCCCAAAATAGATGTAAAAAAATGCTGAATATATATATATATATATATATATATATATATATATATATATATATATATATATATATATATATATATATATATATATATAAAGTGAAGGAAGGAAGGAAGGAAGGCCTGAACAACACCCCCCAAGGAAAACTTCCACCAGAAATGTTTCAAGAGACTCTCTTAAAACCATAAGTACAACCAACCCCCCCATGAGAATAGTCACCAAAACCCCCCCAGAATGATGGAGCTCCTACAGAAATGATCAAACCAATGAAACTCCAATGCAGAAGGAAAAAGGGCACATAACAAGGGAACCCCAAAATGAGAGGGAAAATTGGAAGGCCTAGCTGATGCCCAAAGGAAAAAGTATGAGGATCTAGAAATGAAATCCCCTAGGCAAGTGTGATGACACTTTCATGAATGTCTGTTGTAGTATCTACAACAAGTGTACCTAGAGTCTTAATGAATGAGGTTGGAGGGTTAGGTAGAGTGGAAGAACAATTTTGCAAAGGAGAAAAGCCCTCAACTGGATGTGGTGTGGTAGTCAAAATAGGGACCTCGGGAACAATGCAAAGGTTCAAGTATCCTGACTGCACCACATGATGCTCTTGTGAAAGAGAAGTAGTGTGCTCCAACAATGGAGATGGTGGACCAAAGTATGATAAGGTGTAGAGATGAGTGGAAGGATCAAATGCCCCTATAGCAATAAGACTTCTTGTTACATGATCCTGAATGAAGACTAAATTATTAGTGAACTCAATTGTCTTCCCTAATCCACTACGTTTAATCTAAGAAATCGAGAGAAGGTTGGTAGACAAAGATGGAACATATAATACATCATTGAATATACCATCTTGTATGCGAACTGAACCTTTCTTGTAGACTAGTAGTGCATTTTTATTCCCCATGAGAATATGAGGAACAAGAGAAGCCTCAAAAGTAGAGAAGACACCTTGAGAAGATGTCATATGGTGAGAAGCACTTGAATCCAATATCCAAGGAACCTATGAAGGAGATGGAATTGTAGCCTGTAATGCATGACCCTTTCCAAGATCTGATGTAGATGGAAAAGATGTGGAAGAAGATTGAAAGGAAGACCCCTATGAGGTAGAAGAGGATGGAGAAGAAATAATGTTCTTCTAAAGAAGAGCTTGCAAATTTGCAATTTGTTTCTCATAGCCATCAAATCTCTTCTAAAAATAATGTGCCTCATCATGAGATCCTTTCCAACAATAGGAATAGGTAGTAGTCTCAGTATTCTTTTTCTCTGTCTTCTTAGAAGATGATGAACCAATAGAAGAGGGGTCTAATATCTACTTCGACTTTTTCTCCTGTGTATCCTTGACAAGCAATGCCTATGACTATGAACCTGGAAGTGAATCCATCTGATTGATCTTAGACTGTTTACGAGTTAACCGATCACAAAATCTCTCAAATGAAGGCATCCTGTGTCTGTCATCCAAGACATCCATAGTGGAGTAGAAAGTAGAAGAGAAGATCTAAAACTATCCCCTCAACTTTAAGAGTATAAAAAAGATGCACTCATCATATATCTTGGTTTTCCCACATCCCTACAAAAGTGTACACAAAAATTTGAATTTCATCAAGAAGTCCTCAATGGTGGGAAATTTGTTAGGTGTCAAAGATGTCAACTTTGCATCAAGTTGAAGTACCTAGAATTCATTCATTGTGCCAAAAAATTCTAAAATTCGAGCCAATAAGCCCGAGGAGTGGTCAAACCATCCAAGTGAAATAGTAGACTATTTGAAATGTTCAATGCAATCAATCCCATGGGCTCATCCATTTTGTTTCTATGTTGAAGAACCTCAAAAGGGTGTGTGAGAATAGGTTGATTCTCATGCAGACATGACCATAAGCCCCTTGACATGAGAAGCCTAGTCATTTATGCATTCTCGGTGTGATAGTTGTGTGGTTTGAGATGGGTCACAGATGGATCTGCCATTGAGAGAGAAGAAGACAAAAGTAGAAGGGTCTTATTCTGAATTAAATTATAGAAAAGAAAATATCCCCTCAATAACAAATAATTGGGCACTCTTTACTTAGTGCGATTATAATAGCCAATTTAGGGCCTATTTCTAAAAGTAGTATTTCTATCTAAAGAACTTCTAATCTAATTGTGGATCTAGAAAGTACACAAAAAAATACACTTTCAAAAAAAATAGAACCTATTTATGTGTCCAGATGAGCCCGTACTAATCATTTAAAGTGGAAAAATTTGAGAATTGTGAGTTGTAGAAAAATTTAGGAATAGAGATCTCAAACCACTTGCACCAATGTGTAGATCACAAAATCTTTCCCCAAAACAAAAAAAAATTGCTCGAAAAAACAAGTCCGTATGAGGGAGATATCATTGTTTGAAAATCACCTTTTCAGTTATTTTTGAATCACCGCCATCGTACCTCCAAAAAAAAAAGAAAAAAGCCCAAAAAAGTCAGCTCTAATATGTCAAATCCTCTTTCTCTTTTTCTCCAAATACTAAAAAAATGCTCTTCCTCTCGATTGAAGAAAAAAATACAAACAAACTAGGGTTTGTGTCTTCGAATTGCAGCTTCAAAAAAAAAATCCTTTGAACAAGAAGTAGTAGGGAGGCTCTGATACCATGTAGGAGTTGATGAAATCCAACTCCAAAGCTCACCAAGATCACCCACATGCAAATAGGTTGCTGAAGAGAAACTGAAGGAGCAAGCGCTTGAACAAAACAATGCAAGAGAAAATATTTCAAAATAGGAAAATGAAATTGCTATGTGAATGGATGAATTTACAATGAGAGAGGGACCACTTATAAAGGCCTCAAGGAAGCTTGTAGAACAAGCTAGAAGGATGTAGAAAATAAGGTTGACAACTAAGCACTCTTCCACAAAAAGGTGGAACATGCTAGAAGGAAACAAACTCCCGTGTTGTCAACAACTCATCACTACAACTATTAACTACTAAATATTAAATAAATGCATTAACCTAAGTAAGCTTAAGTAAATAGAATAAATAATTAATAATTAATTATTTATTTACTCTACCAGGTCTAAGTGTTCTGACATTATCTTGTTGTTTCTAGAAAGATGCCACCTGTATGTAGACCTGGTGGCCATGGTGGTACCTGTAGTGGTAACCATGGAGATGAACACTAGGAAGAAGGACAGGGTAATAATGCTAATCAGAATGGCACGGGGGCATTGTTGCTAGTGCTTTAGGAGATTCTTGCTCGATTGGGCCCTCATGTTGAGGAGTGTAAACAGTATCATAATTAGGAAGAGGGATCTCATCATGGAGATTCCCATATTTTAGAGCATAGAGAGGAATAACATGAATGTGAATGTTCCTATACTCAACATCTAGCAGAGTGCATCATTGGGGTGGTAGGGACCACAATAGTGAAGATTCTATTAGGTTGGATATCATGAAGTCTCTTTATCTATCTAAATCACCATTGTTTGATGGTACGGGAAGTGGCCTCAAGGAAAAAACTTGGTTATTGAACATGGAATGTTGCTTCACCATGTATCCATATGCAACCTATATGAGGGAACATTATGCAATCATGTAGTTGAGGGATACGCATCCATATGGTAGAATATTGAGAGTTAGGAGCTCCATATTAATGTTGCAGATCTCACCTTGGAGATCTTCGAGGAGAGATTTTGTGAGAGATTCGTATGTCCTTAGTTTGGAGAGACTCATGTTGATGATTTCCACATGATCTGGCAAGGAAACATGACAATAGATCAGTGTGAAATTCAATTCTTTGAGTTTAGGTAGTATTCATGCAACAACCATGATGATTTACTCCTGGCTTATTATTTCATTTGAGGCCTTAAGGATGCCCTCATTGGAGAATTCTATATGCATCAACCTGTTGCCCCACTTTTCATCCTACACCTGAGTAGTAAAAGTGATTTCTTGTGCCTTAGTAATTTCCTAGGTGTTTTCAAGACTAGGTCTAAGCCCCCTTAGGTGGAAAGAATCTTCATCATATTTTTCATTTTCCCCTTCTCCACATTTCATAGCTAGGTGTTTTTTCCTTTATGTGGAGGGATTGGGTGGGTAGCTTAGTGCTTAATCCAATGGAGATTCATGTTGCTCATACAAATATCATTTATGGAGTTATATCTAATCATGGCCTATCATTTTCTCACATAAGAATAGAAGCTTGCAAAAACCCAGACTTCGTCTTCTCCTCGACAGGTTTTCAACCCATGAAGACAATTTCCCATGAAGAGTACCAAATGATGTAGTTGGATCAAAATAAGAAAATAATAAGGTTCCCTATGGAAAATTTATGTTCCTTTATGATTATCTACCTTAGGTAATGTTTAATATTTATCACAACTCTTATAACCATTCCAGGCAGAAAACTCAAAACTAACTTCTCCTCGACGGGTTTTCAACCCATGAAGTCGATTATTTAACAAAAGGCAATTCTAAAGGAAAGGAAACAAAAGGTGGGTCCCTAATGAATTTTTGAAATCCTTTTGGACATCTCCAAACCCAAAGGAAACAATAGTCAAAAGGTAAAGTAAAAGGGAAGCCTGGGCAAAGAAATGGAAATTGTCTTCTCCTTAGTGGGTTTTCAACCCATGAGGATCATTTTGTGGATTTTAAAGAAAATCAAGTTTGTAAGCATATTGGACCCACAATTTGTGCACAAAACTTCTCAAGATGATGATAGGAAATATTTTAACTATTGTAGGAAAGAGTTATTAAGCATAATCCAACTTAGCAGATATTTTCTCATGGAGTACTCTATTTGTAACTTCCCAAAGGGAAATAGGTAAGTATGGGAAGATAGAAAGTCACTATTGGGCCAATAGAATAGTGAAAAGACACTAGGATATCCATTAAAACCATGCATTTACTATTTAAATGGATCTCTCCTTCAATTCATTCATGTGGCGTGAATTCTAAAGATCAACAGATGAATTAAAACTCCTATATAGATGGAAACATGAACAATTATAAAAACTACCACTCTTTCTTGAACTGATATTCTATTAATTTGCACAACTTTTTCAAAAAGCCAATATCTATGCATTTGCTACTATTTTCTTTTTTTGGATTCAAAATTCATTCTCAAATAGAAATGGCAACTAGATTTTTTGGTTTTGACAGGTTGAACACAATTAAGTCTTCATTGTAGAATTTCATAGATACTTCTATCCGTTTCTATGATATGCAAGATTTTTAGAAGAGAGTGAGATCAGAGCCAATCCATCCCATTACTAAGAAGCTCTGAGGATGTGGGCTAGTTGAAGTAGCTAGTTTTCTAGTTGTAGTCCAAGCTCCATAATTAATCTATGAATGCATAAATCATTACAACATGGACACCAGATAGGTTGTATTATCAGATGAAATAGTGTTGATCTCCATTGATAGGCAAACTATGGTTAATTGCCTTCGAGTTCTAGAATGGGAAGAATTTTTAGATTTGACATTTGGAGGAGCCATTTTCGAGTTCTCTATGAAGAAGATGACTAAGAGAAAAGAGATCATGCAATCACGGTTCCAGAAACCACAGGGTTCCAAGAGAAAGGTTCCTAAGACTTTGCTTAGGACTAATCTGAAACCTAAGATTGTGAACATCATGGTCCTCTTACATAGATTGAAAGGTGAGGTAGAAGCTTTGAACTTTGTTGAGCAATATTTCTTTTTTGTGGAAGTCATCTTCTTTGACACCCAATATATTGATTGGGCTCATGAGGTAAGTGAGATTCTATCCAATACTCTTAGTGTTGCAAAATTCTACAATGCATTCTATATGTCCTTCCTTATTTACATGTTAGCTTCTTTACAATTATGGCCAAGCCTTCTAGGGTTGGAAATTTTTCTTGATGATGTGAAGTCTTATGAATTCTACCCATGTTTACAATTGGAAAATAGCTATGCAGAGTATATAAGAGTTAATGGTGCACTCACCATGAGAATTTTCAGGGGGCTACGGGGATGTCTGGAGAGGAGATTTAGCCCCGAAGCCATGATAGCCATTAGCCAATTTGGGAGTTATTTCATCTAGTTCTCATCCTTTTCATATATGTGTCTTGCAACTTTTGATGGATTTCCCTTGAAGTTACTGAGATGTCCTAGTGATGTGATCATGTTGATCAAGATCATGTAGCAAGAAATCCAAGCGAATGTGTTGAGCAAGATTTTAAAGAAGAAAGGGTATGAGTTTCCTATGAAGGTGGAAGCTTTCAGTTGTTAGTCTCATTCTGATGCAAAGAACATGCTAAAGGTGTTCAAAATGAAATATAAATTTGAGATGTACGAGGTCTTAAGGCCTATGTTCGATCTAAATGGATATGCAAGGGAGGTGTTGCAGATTGGAAACACGATTAAACACATTACCACCATTGAAGACTACTAGGTTGATTGCAAGGATGAGTATGAGAGCCATGATCGTGCTTTCACTAGATTTACAGTAGATCAAGTGAGGATGTATAAAGCTAATATCAATGTTGAGGGAGTAGAATATGATGGATAGAATATGTATAGTAACACCTATCTAAAAAAGCTAAGAAATACTCCTATCAGCTCAGAACCTTATGAAGATGCTAGAGAAGAGCTAGATATCATGATGACCTAGATTATTAAAAGGATTGGGAAGTGGGTTGAATGGACCATAGCTAGAAGAATTGAAAGTAAAAGTACAACCACTCAAGCTTCTCCAATAGCCGTAGTGGCTTCCTCCTCTCAAGGTGGCACATTAGGTGTAACCTTGGCTATCACTCAAGGACTGACTCAAGCATCAGGTGGAGGTGATCAACCTCTCGAAAAGAATATTCCTTTCGCTAAAACTTGTAATGATGGATCCCTCCCAATGATGGGAATTTCAACAAAAGCTAAGAAGAAGAAAGTAGAAGAGCCTAAAGACACTACAGCTACTCTAGTCCCCTCAACTCATAGTAGCCCAATTCCATCTGCAAGTGTTGCACTTCTCCAATTGAGTAGTCTTCAAGTCTAGGTAGTAGATTTAGGAGATGGAGGAAATAGTGAGAGAAAATCCACTAAATCTATTGAGGCAACAAAGAAGACTTTGAGGGTAAAGAAAGGCCAAGATTCTTTGAAGCTCATTTCATAGGCCCTAAAGAATCCCTTTTGTTTGACCAGGAAAGCAATCCCTATGGTCAAGGGAAAGATGTTTAGCATAGATTCCCTTGGAATGACCTCCTAAGTGATAAGCACAAATTCATGGTTGGAGGATAGTCTAGACAGGAAGAGAAAAAGGAAAGATGAAGGAGTCCCAAAAAAGGATACCTTATCTCTTTCTATCACTCTGGATCAACACTAAGTAAGGTTAAGAAGCAGAAGACCTTATCTATCCTCAAACAAGACCTTGAAATAGGGCACCTAACATGGAAGATATAAAAGCCTACCAAAGAGGGAAGAATTGAGGACATGACTACAAATGGTTTTACCTTGCATTTAGTGGATCTCGAGGAAGTCAAGCACAACACCAAAGTGGGCTTGTGGAAGTCAAAAAATGAAGTGATTGAAGGATAATTAGGGATCCTTAAGTTGTCAAAGGTCTAGATGAAGGCGTAAATACAAGAACTGAAAGGCTTCATTAGGAAATTGGTCACCCTATTGGCAAGCATCTCCAGAATGCCTATTACTAAAGACCCCATTGTTGCAGATGTTCAATCACTCATCTCTCAACTTTAAGAAGATTAAATTTTGGGTAGATCGATAGAGAGTAGAGTGGGAAACTCAAGTTGGAGGGACTCTCCATTATAGAGAAAATTGGAAATACTATATTGAGGTTAGAAACAAAGAAGGATATTATTTCATCAAATAGAGCCTCTTTGGCTATGGAGAGAACAAAAAGCAAAGATTGTGTCTCTCTACTAAAGATGATCACTCATATGAAGACTAAGGAGGCTATAGAAGAAAAGATCCTACCTAAAGGGGATGAGCCTTTATTTGAATGGCTCTAGAGCATGCAGTTCAAGTCCAAAATTATCTTGACAATAAAAGAAAGGCTCAAAGAAACTGAAGCTAAAGTGAAGAAAGATCAAGATAGAGATTATGAACTCTTGAGAGGCTCGCATACAAACTCACAAATTAGTGGACAAGGAAAGGGAATAATTGGAGTAGCTGTCATGCAATCAAATTTCTCCAATTACATAGATAGTCTAACAAGGATGTCTTCCGATCATCGAAGTAGAATTTTTGAGCTCTAGAAACTTGGTGGATGTGTACAGGTGGCCATGGAGGAAATGCAAGAACGGTTGAGTTCTGTCAAAGATTTGACTAGGGAACATTATAAATGGCTCTTAAGATATACTAATCTACATGTTCATAGGCATGAGGAATTAATTCGAATCATTGTAGCCGCTAAGGCCTATAGGACAAAAGTAGAAAAGGGAATTAAGTTGAAGTGATTCATTTTGAGCCCCTTTCCATATTTTGATGTAATCATTGTAATTGAAAAACTAGCTTCTTTCCATTAATCATTTTTAAGAAGATGAACTGATTAAACTTCTTTTTTAATGGTCATCTTAGAGCCCTATATGTATTGGAATGAAAGATTAATAAAAGGTCGGCTAATTTTTGATGTGAAATACTTGATGTTGTAGAGTCAATTTAATGGTATTTTGTGTCAATTATTTTCTATTCCATTATGTTAGTTGTTAGTTGTTTGTTTTCTCTTTTATCTAAATTAAAACAAGAAATGAACAGAGCTTCATTCCCCTCTTTTGAGGCAGCCAACTAAATATGACAAGTATTGTCATCATAGGTTTGAGAGAGATCCCTTAAATGTTTCCTTCTAGTTAATCTTCTTTCTCTGTATTTAATTTCTCATTGAATCAGTTAGTATTAATTGGTATGCACTATTGAATCTTTAAGCCTTATGAGTTCATAAACTTAATTAATCTTATGAAATCTTTTCTTGCCTGAGTTAGATTTTGTATAGGTTTGGCTCAGTTTACCTCTCCTATTCTTGGGTTAAGAACATACAACTCTTTAAATTTAGGAACAAACATAATTCATTGCAAATCTACAATAGGGAGTTGTACCTAATAATTCAAAGGAAAGTTTGTCTTTTTAGAAGCACCTTTCCAACTATTACATAACTAGATATCATTCATAAAATTTGGGCACCTAAGAGTTAAATAGAAAAGAACAATCTATTTAACAACACAACCTAGGACTCTTGTTATCATTGTTGAGAAGACATGTATTGCAGAGGAGAATCTGGCTAGAGGTTTCAAGAGTAGATCTAGTTTTCAAAACCAAAGTGCGAGGAATTTAGGGCATGATGCTCAGTTCACTCAGTATTTTGGAAATGGCAAGGCCCAGTTAGAACCTTCTTAGGGTTGCTATCACCATAAGAATAAGAAGAGGTTTTGGATCAAGGGTGGACAAGATTCTGGCACCTTAGGTAAGAAAGGAGATAACCAGAATCAAGGATGGAAATCTCAGTAGGATCATCCTCCCGAGAGTGCTCAATAGAATTTTAGCTGGGGTAATGTACCTTACCCTAGTGCTACCCAGCGTGGTCACAGAACATGTTCCAACTTTTTAGGAAACTATTATTCTTGTGGCGAACCTGGCCATAAATATTTTGAGTGCTCCATTAAACCATCTTTAGAACCTGATAAGGGAACAACACGATTTGAGCCTATTGTAGGAGATGTGGGTAAGAATCACCAAGTTTTTGTAGTGGTTGACAACAGTCAAGCCAATCATCAGGGTACAATAGTTGAGGCTATAGGTATGTTGCATGGTATTTTAAATTCAATTTTCTTTGACTATGATGCCTTAGATTCTTCATTTCACCATCTCTTGTTGAACAATGTGGGCTAGTGGTAGTGTGTCAAGTCGATAGGTGGCAAGTTGAGTTAGCCACAAGTTCCAAAGTGGCTATTGAGTCATTGGTTATGAGTTTTGTTTTGAATTGGGGAACCTTCACCACCACATCGGATTTACAAATTCTACCTTTGGGATCGTATGACATTGTGTTGGGCATGGATTATTTAGCTACCCATCAGACAAATAATGATTGATGTTGAAAGATGGTATAGTGTGTTGATGACATAGGTGGGAAGGTGGAACTTTTGGGAGTCCCAAGACTAGTCTCACTTTAGATGATCTCAACTAATCAGTTGAAGTAGAGTGTGCCGAAGAGTTGTCAATTTTTTTCTTGTGTTTGCTAGTGATCTCAAGGAAGCCAAAAGTCCTACGATGACACTTGAAAATCATCCACTCCTTTGTGAGTATGCAAATGTGTTTCGTATTGAGATTCCAGGTATGCCACCGCAACGTGACATTGATTTTCGAATTGATCTTGCACAAAGAGCATAGCCGATTTCACAAGCTCCTTATAGCATGACTACTCAGGTGTTGAGTGAGCTTTGATTGTAGTTGGAAGAATTTTTGGCCAAGGGCCATATTTTTCCTAGTGTATCCCAATGGGGTGCACTAGGCATCTTTGTGAAGAAGGATGGTTCTTTGCGATTGTGCATCAACTACTGGTAGTTGAATAAGGTGACAGTGAAGAACTGTTATCTTTTTCCAAGGAAAGATGATTTTTTTGATCAGACGAAGGGAGCAAGAGTGTTCTCAAAGATTGATCTTAAGTCAGGATACCATCAACTTTGTATTAAAAAGGTTGATATTGAATAACTTTTTGTACATGGTATGAGCATTATGAGTTCACAGTTGTACCCTTTGGGTTAACCAATGCGCCATCAATGTTTATGAGTTTAATGAATGGTGTATTTCACACTTACCTCGATTAGTGTCTCATTGTATTCTTAGATGACATATTGATCTATTTGAAGACTATGGAGTAGCATGAAGTCCACTTACATTAAGTATTGCAGTGCTTGAGAGACCATCAACTATATGGAAACTTGAGTAAATGTGGGTTCTTCTAGATAGAGGTTAAGTATTTGGGACACATCATCATTGGTGATGGAATTGCAGTGGATCCAGAGAAAATTCATGCAATCATGGATTAGCCAGTACCCACTATTGTCTTAAAATTTCATAGTTTTTTGGGATTGGCAGGTTACTACCATCGCTTTATGAAGGATTTCTCATAAGTAGCTCATCCCAACACTTCTCTTTAATGAAAATGAAAGAAGTTTGTTTGGTCAGACTAGTGTGAGGCAACATTTAATGCTCTTAAAGAGTGTTTGACCAATGCACCATTCCTTGTAGTGCCTAATCCTACAAGTGATTTTATGGTTTATACTGATGCTTCATTGGAAGACGTGGGTGTGGTGTTGATGCAGGATGGTCAAGTGATTGCATATGAGTCGAGGAAAGTCAAGGACCATAAGCTTAACTACCCCACTCATGATTTGAAACTCGCGGCCATAGTGCATGGCCTTGTCTGTTAGAGGCATTTTCTTTTGGGACATAGCTTTGAGTTGCATAGCGATCATAGGAGCTTGTAGTATATTTTTACTCAGCCAAACCTAAATGCATGACAACATTGATGGATGAAGTTCTTATGTGAGTATGACTTTGATGTTCATTACATTGAAGGGAAGGAGAATGTCATCACATATTCTTTGAGCAAAAGGTGACATGAGGTATTAGTGATGTCAATGGGAGTATATTTGCGAGGCTATATCTTGGAGGCTTTTCCTAGTGACACTTGGTATCTAGAGGTGAGGGTAGAGATCAAGTCTAGGTCTACCCTTAAGGGGAAATTTTTTGGCTATTTGCTTCAGTCCAATGGACTATTGTGACACTTGGGGTGTATCTATGTACCCGTGTTGGGTGATCTTTATACCTTGGTTTTGTTAGAAGCACATCGTGCATCATATTCTACACATCCCACTGTTAAGAAGATGCATGTTGATCTCAAACAACTCTACTTCTATGCAACGATGAGACGTGATGTTGCTGATTTTGTTGCTAGATGTCTTGAGTGTTAGAGAGTGAAGGCATAGGATCAACATCTAGCGAGTCTTTTGTAGCCACATACCATTCCAGATTGGAGTGGGATATGACATCTATTGATTTTATCATAGGGTTTCCTATGTCATCGCGGAGACATGGTTGTATGATGGTGGCAATTGACAAGTTGTCCAAGGTAGCACATTTTTCACCCATGAGAGCATCCTACAAAGCTTCTTCTGTAGCGCACATTTTCTTGGAGGATATTGTTCATTTGCATGGGATTCTTTATTGGTTCATTTTAGATAGAGATCTAGTGTTTACTTTTGCACTATGGATGTCTCTCCAGCATGCTTTGGGTGCGCAACTCAATTTTAGTTTGGCTTATTACCCAGAGACTGATGGTCAAACTAAGAGAGTGAATCAATTTCTAGAGGAAATGCTTCACATGTATGTTATGGATAGGCAGGTGAAGTGGGAGGACTATTTTTACCTTGTTGTGTTTGCATACAACAATGGGTATCATAGTTTTGTTGGCATGTCACCGTTTTAGGCCTTGTACAGTAGACCATGTTGTACCCCTTTGAGTTGGGATCACTTAGAGGATCGAGTTATTTTGGGTCCAGAGATGCTTCAGGATATGGATCAGTAGGTTGTTTGCATTATGGAGCATTTGGTTACTACTTAAGATAGGCAGAAGAATTATGTAGATGCTCATAGGTCAAATTGTCACTTTTTTGTAGGTGACAGGGTGTTTTTGAGAGTGTAGTCAAGGAAGAGCCCCATCCATTATGGGAAAGGCTCTAAGTTGGAAACATGTTATGTCAGACCATTTGAGATCCTTGAGAGGATTGGTCCTATTGCTTATCAACTAGAATTTTCACTTAGCCTATCACACATCCATGATGTTTTTCATGTTTTTGTTTTGAGGCAATATATTGCAGACATGACCCATGTTCTTGATTGGGATGCTTTGTAGGTAGTGGACGGGTAGCTTACTTTGGAGCCCATTCATATCCTAGAGCAGTAAAGGTTGACCTTATGAGGTCAGGACATAGAGAAGGTAAGGGTCCAATGGGGCTCGAGCGATTAGACCTCTGGGACTTGGGAGGATGCTACACGATTGAAGGGATTATACCCCTATCTTTTTGTTGGCTTCCAGGAATAAGCCTATGCTAGTGGGAAAGGATGTAGTGCCTCTCATGTTTGCAGTTAATATCTTGTCTATTTTGATTTGAGAGATTGTTGATACTCTTTTTATATGTACCTTGAGATGACCCAAGGGTCAAATGCTATACTTTGATTCAATACCATAGATGCTTTACTGTTATGTTGTTCAGTTTATCATATTTGCATGTTGATGCCATTTTGAAATGATAGTAGACCTATGATGATATCTGATTATCTAGTATTTGGACATACTTTCTGAATAGGTTATGTGATGGATTTTATGCTATGGTGATTTATGCCATTCTTGTCTCTTTTTGCTTTATACAAACATGAGTGATATAAATGGATTAATTAGGTATTTAATCCATTTTTCTTTGGCTATGATTTATATGCAATTACACTTGATCATGTATTTTAGTGTGCAAGAATTATATCCCTGGCAATGGCACATAGAGTTAGTGATTAAGCTATTCATATTTTACCAATGTTGTCCCTATATGGTCAACGTTTCCTTATTTTAATTATTTTAATTAAAACCTTTCGGTGATTAGTAAATCCTTTTGGTGATTAGTAAATCCTAACTCATCTGCATTATGTGATTAGACCAATAAGCGGGTCTGTGCATTTAGAGGTTTGTATTGTTGCGTAAGTTGTTTAGTGATTTTGGGTTTTCAAGCTATAATTCTTCTCAAATTTAATTTCTGGTAGCTTTTCCTTAGGTGAATTCTCATTACGAGGAATAACCTATTTTCGTTTGGGTTGATTTAGAGTCTAGCTAGTCTAACTGGCTATTTGCCCTAATCGACTATTCACTCGAAAAGTGAATAAGTATGAAAAAGGGATTTTATTATTCACTTCTCACTTTTTGAAAATAGAAATTTGGAGAGCTTTTCTAAAATCCTCTTTTGAAGGATTGAATTTTTGTTCGTTTTGGGAGCTATGAGTGTGGGATTTTCGCGAGATCAATCTTGTTGGATCCGGCTCTAGGAGACCTTGCCTTGCTATGATTTTTTGCACTGTCGATAGGTTATTTATTTTACTATGTGGATTTCAGATTCTGCCCCTTTTGCTATCAGGTAGGGCCTTCCTTTTTTATCATTTTTGCTATGTTTCAGCTTCTATTTTTGGTAGCTATTTGTTAGGAGGCTGAGAACTAGTGTTCCCCTCCATTTCTGTTTGTTGGTTTTGCCCAGTTGGTCGAGTATGAATGTTTTCCCTATTTTTGTGATGGGGGTTTGGGGTTTTACACCATTATGCTGACCGTTTTTTCATAGAGTTTCTGAACTCAATTATTATTTGATTTTCAAGGTTTTTGTACCTAAAGGCCAAATGGGTTTTAATTTTGAAGTTTTTCAAATTTTGGTGGTTTTACCTTGTTTTGCATGTCGCCCTATTTTCTTGAGTTTTCTTGGCTTGACTTTGATCACGGACCTAGATGATTCGTTTGGATGTCGATTGGATCTTTGTTGCATTTTTATTGTTGCATTGGAATGCATGTCACATTTGTCCTCCCAAGTCCATTTTCAGTTGAGTAACTTTATGCTTGTGTTCTCATCTAGTCCTTTTGTTATGATCTTCATGATGGTGGTGTGCCATACACAAGTATGTGCACATACATTTGTCATTGGGAATTTGCATGTCTATGGGAATTCATCATTGGATGAGCATGGGTAGGGTAGAGTAGCATATGGAGGGGGCTTCTATCTCGCAGCTTGATGATCTTTGTGCCCAGAGGGTTGGTGAAAGAAGTTTTAATTAAGTGATAACTAAATAAAACACTGGGTGGTAATAGAACTTAAGATAATAATCTGTGCTAGAGTCTTTTTATTGAGGGAGTTGAATCTGCATGTTCCGAGCCTGGGCTTGTCGATGCTAAGTGACTCTCTATGATGTCAACCCCTATTTAGTAGCCCATTGAGTGTCTGACTAGGGCCTATAGTTTATGCGTTGTCTATGTCTTGGTTTTAGTCGTCATACTATCTAGCATGTGTATTAGCCATAAACATTGTTCTTGCATGTGTTTGTAGTTGGATCATTATCTCCATTAGCATGATGAAAGTGGGCCTACGGGTTCCACGTGGTTGGGAGGCATAGCTACCTATACCACTACTAGGGACTGGTGTATAGAGACGGTCTTTTGTCCTAGTGCAACCTTTGTTGGATGTTTTCACTTGGCACTTTAGGTTCCAAAGTATGCTTTCTTGTGATTTATGCTTTCATTAGGATGCTTGTATATCCTGTTTAGATGATGTTACTTATTGATACGTTTCCTTATTTTGATGATTAGCATATGATAGATGATGTTATCTATATTTGTAGGATTATCTTATGTTTTACTTTTAACATGTTAGATTTCCTTATCCTTATGTTGTAGCATGTTTTAGTAGTGACGTCCTTCTTATGATAGTATCGATGATCTGTTCTTTAGCTTAGGATGTTATGCACTGGGGATGGCTAGGGCCCATGATGGTCTTATGATGCCATTATGGTTAAGAGGAACCACATACTTAGTTTGGTTGTATTGTACATTGTGATGTTATTTCTGTTATTGTGATGTTGCTTTAGTACGTTGCGATGTTTTCTTCTGTACTTTCCCTTCACTACTTGTTTAGATGGTTAGATGTAGTTTATGTCTTTCAGTAGTGTGTTCGAGTGTTCATGGTTCAAATTGTGGATCTGATACTCCTCGATGTCGAGGTTTTGAACTCAATTTAACCTTTTGGTTGTCCTTAAGTATTTTTCTTTCTTTTCCTAGGTGACCATGTATCAACATGGAGTGATACAATTTTATGTCGCACACCCATTAGAATTCTGTTTTGCATTCCCTGATTGTGTCGCACACCTCTTTGAGTTATGTCATGTGATACTTTCCAGTATCACACCACCTTGGAAGAAGTATCTTATAATACTTAAAGAGTATCGCATGCCCTTAAGAGTAGTGTCACCCTATCCTTGAAAGTGTCACCTTGCTTATTTAGAAATGTCACGCGATACTGGAAGGTATCGCCCAATGCTGATTTAAAGTATCACTTGGTATTTGCGAAAACCTATCCAAGAAAATAGCAGGAACTTTTGGCGAAGTTTTTAGGTTACCCTCTTAAGTGCTCTTCAATCTTTTGGTGTCATATTTTGAATTCAAAATGTTTCGATTCAAATTTAGTTATGCATCTTCCATTGTCAGTCATTTTGGTTAGTAGTGGCATTTGGAGATTCGTTGGTGTCAGTATGTTTGGTTAGTCTTTTGTTGTGATCTTTTTGATCCTTGTATGTTGTTGTTGTGTGAATTCATACTTGTTTGAAATAATTTTTTTATCTTGCCTTATATTTATCCTTGTTTCCAAGGATCTCTGGGCGGGGCATTACATGACAAGACATCCCCTTCACCTTTGCACACTCCATGCAGGTTATTGGAGACCAATCTTAATAATGAACACTTTCACTAGTGCAATTTAGAATGTCCCAATCTTAGACCAGTCATCGATGAAAGAGCTGTCAGCGAATTACGAAGAAAAAATGATGCACTTGAGACTAGTCAAGATAGTGATAATATGTTTGAGGATGTTGAGGGATTGTTGCCAAGTACTCCTGCCAACTCCACTTCACAATTGGGAATGGGAAGTCAAATCAACCACAACTTTGGGGGTGGAAAGATGTTTTCACATACCTTTGTAGCTATGTCTTTGCCACCACATATCTCTATTTTTTCTACACACATCCTAGATCATGGTATTGGGGATTCCTCTCCCTTGGTAGTAGCAAATGAGAGAAGAATCTCAGTCACAGGCTCTCCACTTGAACTAGTCCCTTCTTCAAATAACTCTAGTCAAGATAAAATAAAGGATTCTATAGTTGAATTAAGGAGGTCTACAGGGCAAAGAAGAATGCCTGCCCAATATTCAGATATGAATTACTTTACTGTGAGGAAGTAGAGCTTGATATTTTAATCTCTAATCAAGTGGAAACAATTAATTTTAGAGATGACTGCAGAAGTACTGATAAACATTAGTGGATGATTGCGATGGAAGAAGAGATGAATTATCTTAAAACCAATAAAACTTGGGATCTAGTTCCCCTTCCACCCAACTGTAAATCTTTGAAAAATTGTTGGGTATATAAGGTGAAAGAGGAAGATGGTGGTAGAAAAAGATATCGTTCTCAGTTGGTTGTCAAAGGTATGCTTAGAAAAAGGGGCTAGACTTTGCAAAGATTTTCTCACCAGTTGTGTGACTGACTACAATCTAGGCCATTTTGGGATTGGCAGCAATTTTGGATCTTGAGCTTGAACAACTTGATGTCAAGATGACTTTTCTACATGGGTGACATCAATGAAGAATTGTACATGGAACAACCTGAAGGCTTTTTTCAAAAGGAGAAAGAACATATCTATTGCTAGCTGAAGTGAAGTTTGTGTGGGCTTAAGCAAACTCCAAAATAGTGGTACATTAAGTTTGATTGATTCATGGCTGAACATAACTTCAACTGGTGTAAATCATATCCGTGCATCTACTATAAAAGGCTTCCTAGTGGTGAGTTTGATTCATTCTTCTACTCTATGTTGATGACATGTTAGTTGTTGGTACTTCTCCTCAAATAGTCAGCAAACTAAAGAAAGAGTTAGCTTCTCGGTTTTCCATGAAAGATTTAGGGGTGGCCGAAAAGATTCTTGGAATGACTATTTCTAGAGATAGACAGAAAAAGGTGCTTACTTTGTCTCAAAAATCATACATTGACAAAGTTGTAGAGCGGTTTGGTATGGCTGAAGCTAAACATGTTCCTATTCCTCTTGCTCCTCACTTCCACCTAAGTTTTGATTTGTATCCCAAAACACAAGAAGAGAAGGATTTTATGCATGATGTTCCTTATAAATCAGCAGTTGGTAGCATAATGTATGCTATGGTTTCTACACGTCCTGACATTGCTCATGTGGTGGGAGTAGTTAGTAGATTCATGAGCAATTCTAGGAAGCCTCATTGGGATGCAATAAAGTGGATGATGAGGTATTTCAAGGGCACTTCTGATTATGCATTGTGTTTTGATAGAAATTATGCTAAGCTACAAGGATTCAATGATTTAGATCTTATCAGAGATTGAGAAAAATGCAAGTCTACTACTAGTTATGCTTTCATATTTGTAGGGTTGCCATTAGTTGGGCCTCAAGCTGCAAAATTGTGTTACACTTTCTTTTGCTAAAGCCAAATACTTGGCTCTTTCTAAAGGAGCTAGAGAGATGATTTGGTTGCAACACTTGTTCAACGATCTACATTGGCAACACGATAATTATGTTTTATTTTCTAATAGTTAGAGTGCAATTTTAATTTTTTATGGCTCACAATCATTCCTCTTAGCAATGCTCCAAACATATTGACAAGCATGCTCACTATGTTCGCTATGTGGTATTAGAAGGGAAACTAAAGGTTGCCAAAATTGATACAAAGATCAATCTGACGGACATGTTGACAAAGGTTGTTGCCACAGAGAAGTTCAAATGTGCCAGGACTTCTCTTAGCCTTGTCAAAAAGAAGTACGTCAACATGTAGAGCAGGGGAATGGGTGATCAGCTGGTGTATTTGTTGTCTTCAGGTGGGAGATTGTTGAATATTGAAGGCCAATAGTCACATGGGTGTTTTCCCTCCACTTGTGTTGTGTCTCTTCAACTGATCATTTGTGATCTTTAAATGTTGGTGTCATCTATTTGTAAACTTATTCTATTTCATCAATATAATTCCTCTGCTCTCAGTGTGGATGTAGCCACGATTTGTGGTGAACTACGATAAACATCTATGTTTATGTGTTTTGTTGTTCTATACTTTTCTTTTGCATTCTTAATTAACTTACAATTATTTCATCCTTTGATTTACTTGTGGTTTTTCAAAATTTCTCCTCCAAATTTGATCATCTTGTCAGCTTTATTTGTTTTTGTTGTGGTTCGGTGGGATTGGAGCTATTTAATGTCAACTGAATGAAGAGCGAAGTAGCAGAATAATAGATTCTTAATTTTCTTCGACAAGGTAAAATTTCCTAGGCAAACACATGCTTTAAAATTTCAATTTTTAAAAGTTCAATATTTTGCAAAAAGAGGGGTAAAAATTTATTAAGACAGAAAGGAATACAACAAGGAGATCTATCCTGAGCAACAAGATCATCAAATTCTTGCACCATCTCAAAGGACAGTTGCCTCCTATCCCTAATATTCCAACCCGGATCATGACTAGATGCCCATTTGGTTAAACAATCAACAGTTCTATTCCATTCACGAGTAATATACGTGAACCTAATGAATTGAAAAGAGGAAGAGAAGAAAAGAATCTGCTTAACAACAGTGGCCACCTGCCAACTAACATCCTCAAGCTCTTGCGAAGAAAGCATGTTCACCACCACCTGGGAATCAGACTCATAGATAATCTTACTCCATCCCCGCAAGCAACACTGTTCCACAGCATATAAAATAGCCTGAGCTTACATGAGATTGTTAGTATAATCACCCTTATGAACTGAGAAGAAAAATTTAACATCCCCAGAACTACAATGAGCCACTCTGCCAATACCAGCCGGACCAGGATTCCCACGGGAAGAACCATCAGTGTTAATTTTCAGAACTCCACAGGGAGGAGGAGTCCAGTGCCCATCCCGGTTAACCCGACCCTTCCTCTGATGGTGAAGCTGCCTGGACATAGAAGGAAACCTATGAGCTGCAACCCCATCCTGCAGATGAAAATTGAGGCGATTACAGATAGCAAGATCAACTGGATCCATACCCCCATCAAGCTCACACTTCACAAGAATAGTTTCCTGAAGAGAATGTGATATTTTCCACCAAAGATGCAAAACACCAAGCTGAACATCTTGGAATATGTGACGATTCCTCTCCAACCAGCTATGCCAAAGCATGAAAGATGGGCCAGCAATCCAAGCAACATGGAGAAAAGAAGACTTGGAGGGAGCAGTAGCCAAGCAGGCCCAGAACTCAGGCAAAGAGGAAGCATGCCGACAAGAGCAACCCCATGCGCTCCACCAAAGGTGCCATATCTGAATAGAATAGGAGCAATGGAAGAACAGATGGGAGACAGACTCCTCTCCATTACCACACAAAACACAATAAGAGGGGCCCTGAAATCCACATTTACAAAGATTATCCCAGGTAAGACAACGGTTGTGAGCCACTAGCCACATGAAAAAATTGCACTTGGACCAAGAAACTTTATTCCAAACTTGCTTCCACCAAGGGACCTCAGCATCCCCAAATAATTGTCTAGTTATCTCCTGATACACAGCAGAGACATGATATTTACCAGACAAGGTACCGCCCCAAGCCAATACATCTAGACCAAGCAAAGAAGAACACTCTCTAGAGGCCAGAATTTGAGAAAGCTCCTGACGATCCATGTCTGTACCTCCAGGAGGCCAATCAGAAGAATGCTTCCATCTATAACCAACAACAGGTCCCAATTGATAAGGAGTCTTGTAATGAGCCACTTTATCCCATCCAGCGGCAAGAAAAGAGTCACAAAGAGGCTGAAGATGAGGGTATATGGATAAAATGGAAGGGAATCCATCCCAAGCATCAGACCAAAACAAAGCCTGAGAACCTCCTTTACATATCCAAAACAGACCCCTCTTTACCAACATCGCACCTGTCTTCAAAGTATGCCAAACCATTGAGCCACGACCTTTCAAGAGGAAGTGCAGAAACAGAGCAAGGATCAGCACCATGAAAATATTTATGAGTGATAATACGAGCCCAAAGTTGATGTTGTCTAGAGCACCATCGCCAATAAAGTTTAGCAGCCAAAGCTTGACTACTCAATAGAGCAGATCGAAGACCAAGACCACCCTCCTTTTTAGGCCTACAAATAGTTGCCCAATTAACCAAGCTCCATTTAGTACTACGCAAATTACCACTCCAAAGGAATTGTCGAGAAAGAGCATCAAACTCCTTGAGAAATTAAATAGGTGCAGCGTGAACCATGCTTCGATAAGTAGGAAGACCTTGGATAACAGCTTGAAGAAGAGTAACCCGGGCAGTAGTAGAAAGCCATCTATGAGTCCAATGATTTACCTTATCTTGAAGCTTGGTAATCAAATTTTGCCAAAAGAGACGTGGCTGCCTGGAAACAGCAATAGGGATGCCAAGATAAGTCAAAGGAAGTGATCCTATCTGAAACCGTAGGATACCAACAATCCTATGCTGAATAGAATCAGGAGTGTTAAAAAAGTAAATGGAAGATTTGTGCTCATTAACTTTCTGGCCTGAAGCTGCCAAATAAACGTCCAAAGCATGTCGAAAGGCTTCAGCTTCCTTGATCCTAGCAAGACCAACAAGAGCAGAATCATCAACAAATTGAAGATGGGAAAGAGAAGGTAAGCCATTACCCCGCCGCCAGCCTTGAATAGAATTTTGGGACACCTGATGCTTAATGAATTTGCCCAAGCCTTCAACCATGATGATGAATAGATATGGGGAGAGAGGGTCACCCTGACGAAGGCCTCTAGAAGCACCAAATAGTTGAGAAGGTTGACCATTAATAAGAACAGAAAAAGAGGTAGAAGTAACACAACTCATAATCCAACTCACCCAGTCAGAGCTAAATCCAAAAGAAAGAAGAATACTCCTTAGGAAGCTCCATTTAACTCTATCGTAGGCCTTAGCCATATCCAGCTTAACAAACATGGCTCTCTCCCTTGAAGTAGCCATAGAGTGAATAGCCTCAGTAGCAATAACCACCCCATCCAAAATTTGTCTGCCAGCAACAAAACCACCTTGTTCTTCTGAGATAATAATGGGAAGCCACCTTTTCAATCTCTCAGCAATCAACTTAGTAATAAATTTGTAAACCACATTACATAAGGAAATTGGTCTAAAAAACTCCAATTTATTAGCACCCTCTCTCTTAGGAATAAGAGTCAAGAATGTAGAGTTCAAAGCTCGAAGCATCTGCTTGCTAGCATAGGATTCTTTAACCACCTGCAACAAATCATGATTAATGATGTCCCAAAATTCCTGAAAGAATTCAACTGGAAAGCCATCAGGACCAGGAGCCTTCCCCTTAGGCATGCCAAAGACCACCTCCTCCAACTCTTCCAAAGAAATAGGACGCATGAGATAATCATTCATTTCCTAAGTGATAAGGGAAGGAATACAGGACAAAATAAGATTTTCTTCATTATCAGCAGGAGGAGAGTCCTCAGAGAAGAGGGTAGAGAAGTACCAAATAGCCTCCTGGAACAAAGCTGGTAAGGAATTCAGTTGGATACCTTGAGAATTAACCAAAGAAGAGATAGTGCTCTGATTCCGGCGAGATTGCACTATTTTATGGAAAAAGGCAGTGTTACGATCACCTTCCTGGAGCCAATCAACTCTAACCTTTTGCTTCCAAAAAATTTCCTCTCAAAGTTCCCATTCTTCTAGAGCTCTAGAAGCAAGGGATTCAGCCTTGCCAAGATCCTCTGAGAAACCTCGATCTCTAATCTCCCTTGTGATGACATCAAGATCTTCTTGAGCAAGACTCTTCATAAAGTGAAGGTTCCCAAAGCATTCCCTATTCCATATCTTGAGCTGCCTTTTAACATATTGAAGCCTTTTAGAAAATGAGAACATTGCAGTACCATATGCAAGAGCACCATCTTTCCACCAACAGAAAACACAATCATGAAGAGAGGAGTCCTGAAGCCACATCAACTGAAACTTAAAAAGAGGATGCTTCGGAACATAAGCCCCTATAGCGAAAAATTTGATTGGCCAATGATCTGAACCCCTCCAATCAAGGATTTCTGAAGAGATAGTAAGGGTGCCACTAACCCAGAAGCAAGAAACAAGAAATCTATCCAGACGTTCTGAGATAGTAGCAACACCAGTTCTATGATTATTCCAGGTATAGAGACCATTAGAAGGCTTAACATTAGAGAGATGCAAAAGAGATATATGTTGCCGAAGAAGAGCAGAAGAAGGCCCCAATCTAGCCAAACCACCATGCTTCTCCTCCAGACTTAAAACTGAATTGAAGTCCCTTGCTAACACCCAAGGATGATAAGGATGACAATTTCTAACATATTGAATATGTTCCCAAAGTTCCTCCTTTCCCACAAGATCAACAGGTGCATACACATTAGTAACCATGATTACCTCTCCTGAGTCTAGAGCAGAAGCTACCATAGAGAGAGCTGAGCGAGAAGACATCCAGCCAAGAGGAGAAATTTTTTGAGGATCCCAAAATATAGCTAAACCACCCGCACTGCCTGTTGCCCCAACACACTGGCATTCGCCACGAGACCAAATACTAGAGGCATGTTGGACCATAGACTCCACAGAGAGCTTAGTCTCTTGGATACAAAAGACATCAGGTCTATGATCAACCACCAAGTTATGAATAGCCTTTTGTCTAGGGATGCTATTCAACCCCCTTACATTCTATGAGAGAATAATCATCATTGGGTAGAATTGGGAAAATGAGAATCCAAAGGTTTCACTGAACCAGACTCAATCAATATATCTCCTGTGAGTTTAATCTTCTCTTGGTCTGTTTTGCGCCCACTCCTTAGAGGAGGAGTAGAAGAAGCCCTCTTGAAGGGTCGAGACATCAACCCCAAGGGGAGAGGAGAACCCTTGCCCTTACCTGATGGTAGCACATCCTTAACCAAGTCAGCTAAAACAACATCATTATCCTCCAACACTGTAGGAGTCACCAGAGCCTCTGTCACAGGAGCTACAAGGACCTCACAGTTCTGATATACTACGACTTGGGATGCCCCACAAGCATCATTAGGAACAGATCTCTCATCTGGGCAAACTGGATCAGAAGAGATAGGAGGAGGAATACCCTCCTCTAGAACCATACTATCCAGCACCTCAAAGCGGTTAAAACCTGAATCAGATAATCTTTCTTTCAAAGGCGTCTTTTGACCACGACCCTTAGCACGAGGGCGAACAGGGGTAAATCCATCCTTATCCTGCATTTGAGCCTTACCCTTACCTGTAGCATCTTGCGGATTCATCCCCTTGGTAGTATTAGCCATTTGAGATTGTCCTTTCCCTGTAGTATCTGCCAAACCACCAGTATTGCCAGCTGTAGAACCATCCACTCCTTTGAAACTTGAGTTACGGGGGCACTGACGCGGTAAATGACCATACTCGTGACAAATCTGGCAACAGAAAGGGAGAGATTCATAATCTAACTACTGCACCCAAGAAAAATCCCCCATACAAATTTTCAAAGAATCTGGTAATGGGTTATTCAAATTAATTTCAACACAAATTCTAGCATAAGAAATAACCTTTTTATCGAGGGATTGATGTGCGATCGCAGCTGGCTTCCCCAACAAAGTAGCAATTTGTCGAAGGATGTCTTCACGCCGAAATTTCAAGGGAAGACGAGGCAAACGAACCCAAACTGGCACTGTTGAAGGGAGATCCTCAGCAGAATTAAAACTTGAATGCCAAGGTTTGACAAATAACCCCACATGGTTGTAGAAATAAGGGCCTCCTTCAAAAACACTATCCCGATCAGACATGCAAGAGAATACAACAAAAAAATAAATATTCCTTGCCAACATAATCTGCATATCGCCTTCCACCTGCCATGAGTGGCGGATCCATGCCTCAAGAGCGGATAGGGAAATCCGGATTCCAAGAAATTTGCATATCAAAGCATGCTTGGTCCAATAATCAATGTCCTCCATTACAGCCGTTGGAGGAATAACCAGAACAGGGCGATCATGGCTACGCGGAAAACAACCATTAACTTTTTTCAGCTTGGAGCTCTCCCCTGAATAAAAAGATTCAGATCGCATTGCATGCATAGTTGGAGAAGAACCATCTGTTCTCACCAACGGAGAAGAAATCTCAGGCCCTGCCATGCAAACAATAAAACCCCAATCCAAAATTGACTGCAAAAGATTTCCAAAAACACCGATGCAAATTATGTCCAGTAGCTAGCAATCCAAACAGAATAGAAAAATAGTAAAGATCAAACACCAAAAACAGGCTAGAGGAAAAACCCTAGCCCAGCCAGCAGCCAACGCTTCTCCACATTCTCCCAACCGTTTCAGACCTGATTTTTTAAAGTTCAATATTTTAATTCTATTTCTATTTCATATTTAAGTAACGTCAGTAGTTCTTAATAAACTTATCCACTAGGCCTCAGCAGCAAAAAGTTTACTATTATTAAAAAAATAACTGGATGAAAATACAATAATCATAAAGTCTACAGAACAATTGAACTCATTGGGAAAAAATATTTATTGTCTATCAAACCCCAACGAAGTCTCAGACTCTCCAGACAGTCATTTTCATGATAGATTTATCGTGCCCATTTCAACATTGTCATAGTGTGCTATCACAGGCAACCTACACGTGCTCTCTCTGTAGAGCCCTTTAACTTTTGTCAGATAAGATATCATCCCTTAGTTTGCATATTCTGATACCCTATTCCATTGTGGCTCACTTTTTTTCCGCCGTATATCTGTAAACTGCCTAAGGGCCATTGGTCAAGTTCTAAACGCAAACTTTGTCCATTCATTCAGTTCTAATTGAGATTGTTTGTATTACTATGAAATTTTTGATTTATCTAATGATATTGGTGTAACACGTCATCTAATACTATATAACACTGAATTCTTTCATTTAACCTTTTGACTACTATAAGAGAGCCAATCCCAGCCCTTTCAACCACATATTACATGAACTATTATGTATCTAATGATATTGGTGTAACACGTCATCTAATACTATATAAGACTGAATTCTTTCATTTAACCTTTTGACTACTATAAGAGAGCCAATCCCAGCCCTTTCAACCACATATTACATGAACCATGATTAACATAATAGAACATTTTCTTAAAAGTGAATAGAAAGATAAGCCTAGAGTATATTCCGCATGTAAGTAAATATTTGGTTGTTATAAATGATTTAGAGGAAGAAGAAGACATAATGTGCCATTCATTGAGAAAACCTCTATATAGGTTTCGCATTAATGAATATCATTTGACCAAATCAGAAACTGCATGTGCGCCTCAGAAAAGGCTTTCAAGTTAATACAGCATGAACATTTCAGTTGTTTCCCTCAAACATTGGATTTACAAATAAATGGGTATATACATATAGAGAGATTGCCTTACATACCTTTGAGTTACAATTTCCATCAATTACCTTTATTGGCAGAGCAGGAGTTGATAGAAAGATATAAAAAATGATCAGAGATTGTCTCAAAATCATACAGCAAATTCATGGTGTTCCTGCCCGTGCCATCCATCCAGCCCTGCAAGTACTGATAAAGCTTGATCTATCTTCAGATGTGAGGCATCCCACTCAGAAGTACCCATAACAAGCAATTGCTCCCAATATCCGGTCATGGGAATCATCTTCCTAATAATTGCACTCATCTTGTCAACCTACAAGTCAATAGGCTGCATCATTTGAACATCTACCTGGCCTCCCTATATTCCCCTCTAAACACTGCCTTCTTTCTCAGTCTGCAACAACAATGGCCTCCATGCTTTGTACCATTCTCAAATCAGCGTTTTAGTCCACTTTTGTCTCTTACCAACCCCACATTCTCAATTCCCCAAAACCAAACATTACTCTAATTTCAGCTATTACGCTATCTAGGATTTGATGATTCTCCTCTTATAAATTTACACTCGCATTGCTTACATGGGCATGTATGCTTAGATACCACCTTGGGATGTTTGGTTTGATTGAGAAATGAGGATAGTGAATGCAATTTGGAGCATCCCATGTCAAATAAGGTTCATTCTATTGAAGAAACTGCAAAAATGTGATCTTGCTCTCACAAGGCCTTTGAAGAGCCTATATGATTCCAATTGTGATCTTCCAGAGGAAGAATGGGAGGTTCCTTTTGATGTTCCGGATGAGCACTTGGCAGTGTATGCAGTTGTAGGGAGTGAAAGGAGAAGGTTTGTTGTAAAGGCATCTTACTTGAATCATCCCCTGTTTAGAGTGTTGCTGGATAAGGCTGAGGAAGAATTTGGGTTTGATCAGAAGGGGGGACTTACCCTGCCTTGTGATCCAAAAGTCATTCAGGGTCTTCTTCTGCTGCTGCATAAAAATGAAAACTCTCCTACTGCTTGTGAAATGGAGTTTAAGAGACTTCTGCTATCCTGATTATTGCTGGACTTTATGAATGCTCCTATGTACATATCAATGAATCCTACATTTCAGATGGAACTCTTCATTTGTTCAGCTTAGTGTAGGCTTTTATTAGTTTGTTTGCTGATGGTACTTCAATGATACAAGGAACTTCGTTGTTGCAGAGGAACTTCCTTGTTGCAGTCCATGAAATACATGTACCAAAGATTTGAGAAATATTAGAATTCTGATTTTGTATATTAAGGGATATTTAACTCTTAATCCACGATTTGTTTTAGTTCATTATATCAGCAACCTTATACACTCTGGGTGATACACTCTGGGTGACCGCTCTGAAAGAAAATTGGATTAACAATAAAGCTTCTTCGTGCATTTCCCTTAGCTATTAGGTTAAACAAATTAATCATCCATATGTGAACATTGGAATAAATTGGAGTACTTATAACATAAATTATGTTGCAACATACAATCAAAATCGGAAGTTGACATTTTGATACTAAAAACACTTACACAATCAAAATAAAAAATTGTCAAATTGACATTTTGAGTTCTATTGAATTGTGAAAATCTAATTACATGAATTAAATCCAATTATCTATATGAAAAGGAGAATATATTTAAAAGGTTGATACTAAAAACACTTACACAATCTAAATCAGAAGTTGACATTTTGAATTCTATTGAATTGTAGAAATTTAATTACATTAATTATCTCTATGAAAAGAAAAATATATTTTAAATTATGATTAGTAGAGTCTTTCTTCAATATCAACAATTGTTGGAATTTAAAGTTAGGGAATTTGTGTATTTGTTTTAAGTTTAAATGTGTCTATTTAGATTCTTACTTTAATGTGCTCCCTTTTAGATTATTTTGAAGCAATTTTATCCTTATCTCATCCAAACTTTCATTATATGCTCATGAGACAGGCTGAACCTATGCTCACTGTGCCTAACACTCTAGTCCTTCCAAAAGAATAACAAAAGAATAATTGACTATAAATTTACAAAATCTATTCACTATCTTCACATTTCATTAATGAAACAAGAAATATTAGTCGAATAAAATGAGTCATATCAGAATTCAATTTAATTTTCATATATTAATTTCTATTTTATAGATAATTAAGGTCAATCACACTACAAACTAGTATGATTTATAAAAGTATATAGTCTTTACTCTCTAGATTATTTTATATATTCTCTCTACTCTCTCTAAAGTATTGCACAAAATTATACTAAATGTGGTTAGGCATGCATCCAGGATATTTCTATACAGTTAGAATCCAGAACCTTAACTTCAATAGGAATACATATTGCCAGCAATGCTGGAATAGAGAAATTGTGGTTGGTCAAAGACAGTATAGATTTGAAAGTTTGGTAAGAATTCATTTTAATTGTAGCTTTTAAATCAGAAGAATACTTATTGGATTGATAAATCTTGAAAGTAACTATTTGATATCTTACATTAGATTCTTCAAAGTTAAGTCTGAATATTAAGAACTAGAACTGGTTATACATTATGTTAAATTTTTTCATAGTTTTCTAATATTTTGAATCTTCTTTATATTGTTGAAGAAAGCAAAACATACAGGAGATTATTTCTACAACTGATTGTGTAAGATTTTTTCCATCAATGTATGATCACATTCTAACAGATCATGCAGTGTGATCGGAAATGTTGATGGGAAAATCTTACACAATCAATTCCAAAAATAATCTCACATATACAGTTAGATTGTAAAACTTGATAACTTTGAAAACAGAACATTTGAACCAGAGAAGACCGATATATATATATTTTTTTATAATATATTTCTCCTCATATATATTATAAATGAACAAGAGCATGTGAGAGTGTACTGATTTATCGAACCATATGAAAAATACTCATATTATTTAAAAGTCTTTTTTCACTGTCTACCAAATGTTATACTTCCAGGGTTTAAAGACATTTGTAGAAATGCAACAACTAAAGAGCATTGCGGATTAAGTGTACAGCAACCATGACAGAGAAAACCCTTCAAAATCCATTCCATTAGAAATCATTGAAGATTGTCTCCTCAACAAATTTGGAAACAGAAGATGGTTTAAGATTCAAACAGCAATTAGTCACGACTGATTCCCTCCATAAACTTACTGCCAAGTGCAACTTTTAAAGGAATACAATGTTTCAATGAGTTAAGCCCGCCATGAACATCAGATGGCCCATAATGCTGCAGCTTTTTCTCACTCTACTCTTCCCATTGGCCAATATCTTTAACCAGCCAAACCACGGCTGTTCAACCTCACAAGCTGAATACTTATCACCAGTTAAACCAGGACGGCTCAAGTTCACAAGCTCAAAAGCTATGACCAGTAAAAATTATCGACTGTGGTCATTTAGAAACATAATGTTGGGTTAGGGAAAGACAATGGCAGATTGAAATACTTGATAATTAAAAAAATACCAATTATGGAGGGTATTGTTTTGGCAGGCAGAATCATAATCAGTTAATGGGACTACCAGAACAAGCAGAGGATTCTTAAAAGGAAAATTAGTATTCATGTTCTTCATTTGATTATTGGATTTGAAAGTAGGAAGTATATATTATCTGCTTTTCAGCAGTCTGATATTTATAATCTATTTTCACAATTCTACAAAAATATCAAAAAATTAGAGAAAGAACACATTGGATTATGTCAATTTATATTTTTACACGCATACTATTTTGTGTAGAAAATAAGTAGAACTCATATATTAAACTAAAACTTCCGATAACCAATAACATTGAAAATGAATCTTCCACCAGATTTCCATTACCGAAGGAAGGAGTCAACCCTCAAGTTGCTGAACAGGGTCTGCACTTTTCCTTTCCGTACTGCCCTTTAGTGCATTCTTCATTATACTCTCAACTCAATTAGAGTAGTTGATGTTATTCTTGTGAAGATGGGAGGCATCGGCTATGCAGGCACAGATTTTGTGGGGTATATGAAGGAGACACTTAGTTTATTTTTTTTCAAAGTTATAAAACATTACATACAAAGTGCTATATTCGTGTCTGTATAGTCCGCACCAAGATGGAAGGGGTCCAATTGTAGTGTATCTTAATTTTAGATAGTGATGTGGTTTTGTATGTCATATTGGTACATTAATAATGATATAGGTGAAGTAAATTAGTAGTTGTTGTAGCTAACTTTAAGTATAGATATATATCTTAAATGGTACACAGATTGCAATGATATTTTTTCAATTGTCTTATATATAACTTAACTATTTATAGCTATTGTTGTGGCTTATAAGTAGTAATATCATATGCTGTAAGATTCCTTATATGTACAGGAACAAACTATATTTTCATCAACGGTGTGAAGGGCAAATATATAATGGATGGGTATGATGTTGATCTGTCTTCTTGTATAGCAAGAAAAAAATAGAACATGATAAGAAAGATAAACTTACCAGCAAAGTCGGATCATCCTCCATTGTGTAATGAAGTTTGTGCAATATGTGAAGGAGGATAAAGTGATAAGTGGCTAAAGGTGGAGACAACTCATAAAGTGGAAAGTGATAACAACTATCACCACCTGAAGTGAAATTTTTCCTACGCCATGTACAACTAAATGTGCAAAATCATAAGTGTCACATATATGCAAACTACTATGTAATGTATTATCCTAAATAAGCTTAAGTAAAGTGTAATTAAGTAAAAAATTAATTACATCAAACCCCCTTAAATGCAACTTAGAGGAATGCATACTCAAGCTCACAGTGCAAGATGGGTCCCAACTACAAGGCCATGTTAGGTACTCATGTAAAATATACAATGCAATCTCTCACAAATGAAGAAAATCCAAAGAAAACACTTGTCATGCAAAGAATGACCATAAGAATACCACATATTCTGCATATTAGTGTAAGCAAAGAATGATCATAAATAATAGAAGATATGCTACAAATGACCTGTAGCATTGTGATGGACAATTGGAATAATAGGAAACCACTCACTTCTAATTAACAATGAAACTTCCATCATAGGTCCTTAGTTTTTAGGGCAATGATTATTCATGAAAAGAACAATAGTACTTGCTACAAATCAATAAACATTTGGCACCATTTTGGTAAGCTGGATAAATATATATATTTATTATATAGTATATTTTTAAGTGTTTCATAAAAACAAAATCCTTGAAACTTTTAAAAACTTTTATTATAACTCTTCAAACAATTTGGTAGGTTGGATAACTATATATATTATGTAGTATACTTATATATTTTTAGAGAAGACAAAAATATCCGTAATGCATATATATATATATATATACTTATATTTATGTATGTAGGTATGTATGTACAAACATATTTGGATATTTTCTTTATTATTTTTAATGCATTTTCTTTCATTGTCATATATATCCTCCTTTATTTCTATATATATATATAATGGCATGCTAGTTTTTATATGTTACTTAAAAATAAAAATAAAAATTCTTGATTTTTTTTTGCTTTTATTTTGGCTTGTTTATCTCTTTATGTACTTTAGTTATTAGTCTATTTGTTCATTTTCATTTAGTTTTTAATTGTAATTTTTTAAATTTCTACTCTTCATTTATTTTATTTTATTTTCTTTGATTTAAGTTTAAACTCATTTCCTTTTTAATCTTGGTGATCTCCCCTCTCGATATTCATGCTTCCCCCCCCCCCCCCCGCCCGCTCCGCCCCCTTCTATCTTCCTCTATTTGTATCTCTATGTTTTCTCTGGTCTGTTACTTAATTTGTCTATTCTCTTGTGCTCTCCTTCTCCTTCATCCTGATGATGGATCACTTGTGATCCAAAACATTGAATTCCAGAAAAAATTCTTATGTATTGCTAATGGATTGTGGAAATCAAATGACATTAATGGATACTTTATTTTGTGAAATCATATGCACAAGAATTTTCCTACCTATCTATGTAGGAGCCTCTTGCATTAAAAAAAGAGAGCATGATAAAGAAAATGTTTAGGAGAGAGAAAGTGATGAAAAAGCAAGACGAAAAAGAAAAAAGAAAAAAGAAAAATTAAAAAGGGAGAAAAATGCCATTTCTTTTATCAAGGCGCATAGGTGGCATAAAAAGAAAAATAAATTAAAAAACTCATTTCATTTATCAAGATGCATATGTGGCATTTTAAAAATTTGTGGAAAGTTCCTTAAATTGCTTTAGGCAATTATTCACATCACACATTTAATATTGTATCTAGGTAGTTACACCTTATCTAGTGGTTGCATCTAATCTATTTTCTTATTGGCTTTTCTAATTAGCCCACATGGTGATGCTTAATTGTAATTGGATGGAAATTAAATATTGTATCAAGGTAGTTGCATCTATCTTTTATCCCACATTAGTTGTGTTTGTAATATCTTGGGTGGTAAGTGCCTATATGAGAAAGCATATGAGCATTTGTAAGGTAAGTGCCTATATAAGAAGGCATATGAGCATTTGTAAGAATGCTCTTGGGTACAAGCTCGTAGTTGGAAAGCACTTGGTGTGAAATCTCTTGGACTGTAAGATATTAGTTGAAAGCTCTTGGTATGAAAACTCTTAGTGTCTAATCTATTAGCATGAAGCTCTTATAATGGAAGCTTTTTCATATTGTACAAAGTTGGTGTTGTCTATTCTTGGAGAATTTGTAAGGAATTCAAGTATTAATGCATGCTTTATAAAGCATAAATTGTCTTCTCTTTATCTTCATGTTGTTAAGAATTTTGTTATAAGTTGGTAAGGGTGGTGTGGCCCTTCATCAGTGGTAGATTTGTTGGATAAGTTTCAAGATATTATATATGATAATGTACTTGATTGTTTGCCACCAATGACAAAGATTAGTCATCTGATAGATCTAATTCCAAGAGCCAGTTTTCCAAATAAGGAAACTCACATAATGACTCCAATAGAAAGTGAAGAAATGAATAGAAAAGTATAGGAGTTATTCCAAAAGGGGTTGTTTCATGAGAGTTTGAGTCCATGTGTTGTACCTTGACAGTATTAGCACTAAAGTGGAATAGAAGATGTATATAGATTCTCAAGCTATCATCAATATCACTATCAAGTATAGATTTCTTGTGTGAAGGATAGATGATATTATGAATTGTTTGAGTAGATCTATGTATTTCACAAGGATAGATATATATAGACACCCAAAAATTGGCAGACTTAAAACATCACAAATCTCGATCTAACAACGCAAACTAAGAGGAAAACAACAAACTTTCAAATCAAGGATTACCCCAGGTCATTAACCAATCAAATCATCTATCAAATCTGATGCAGGAGCATCCGGAGGTATAAGGGCAATCCTGTGTCACCCAAAAAAATGTACTTAGACTTAGTTTCTATTTCATGTCTTTACATTTTTGGATACCCATTTGGCTCAAATAAAGGTTCCAACTCTCATAGTTCAATTATCAGTGCATTTGAAAATCCCAAAAAAATAGGAGCATGTATTTGGGCCATCATTTCGGTAAACTAGAAGATGTGAATTGGCCAGATGAATGTAATCATGATTTAGAGCATTCTAGAAAAAGAATCAGGTCAATAGGCCCCACGGTTTGAAAGTTATTGCAGTTTTTCGAGTTTTGGAGACCTCCTAAGAATGCTTCAAAGTCAGGTTTGGGGCATTAAATGACCTCGAAAAGGGTCAAACATTGGGAGACAAGCAAAGCTTGTCCATAGGGCTATAGAGCGCTTCAAGAGCTTTCCGAAAATGTAAACGGTTCATCAATCGGAGCTACGGTTCAAAAGTTATGCCTCTCGAAAGTTCGGCTACCGTTTCTGGATTCTTCTAGATTTGCACCGACTTCTAACGCAGCTTCTGGAACCTTCTATTTTGTCGGTGGATGCCTACTAGCACTTTCTAGAATGTACTCCTAGTCCTTAACCCTTCGGGGTCTATTTAAGGAGATTTCTGGCATTGTAAAAGGCAGTTCGGAGTGGAGTTTTAGAGGAGGTGCTAAAAGGAGAAATATTCTCCAGATTTATGCTATTGTAAGCCCTTAGGGCATGTTTTGAAGTTTATTTTCTCTGTACTATTTGTACTAGCTTATTTTCTCAGTTAATATATTTTCCCTTTCTGTTGGTTCCATTCTGTTCTTGGGTTGTGTCCCCATCAAAATCAATAAGACCTAAATCAACTTTAAAAAGAGGAGAAAAATAATTCAAAATCATAAAATGAAATTCAAAAAGGGAAAAGGGAAAAGAAAAAAGTTTGAAAATAAATAGAACATTTATTAGATCAATAAAATCACTTATCCTCACAAAAGTGAAAATCCTCCTTTTACAATTAAAAGAATTGGAAAAAGCCTCATTTATCCTCAAAACTAAGTCTGTTGGACTCTTTATCCTAGTCCCTTATGAGATATTTTCAAGTTTCACCTCCACCATCTTGTCAAAGGTAAACTCCTGATTCTTACCCCAACCCCTTTCTAAATCCTATAAATAGGAGGGAAATTCAAGAGCCAAAGGACCCAAGATTTAGGCATCTACACTATAGGCACATTCTAAGTTATCATCTTTTTAGCATTGTCATTAAAGCAAGTTCATGTCATTTTGATAGCATTTTAGCTTTCTTTTCATGTTATTTAGTATCATTTTAGCACATGTTTAAATCATTGCATACTCATTTAATATCATTCTAGAGTTGTTATACTATATAATCTGCATTTAATCATAGATCTTGCATACATTCTTGTAGATCTATATCTTAAGCATACTCCTTTTCTAGAACTATCACTGAGATGTTGGTCTGAGAGCTTTCTTAGCAGTTGTAGTTAGGGAAATATGAAATGTTCATAGAGTTTATATTTTGACAATGATGTCTTGGGTTTAGTTTAGTTCATTGTCATTTTATCTGCACTCTGTAATATGCAAATATACCGTGTACAAATTGGTGCCCACTATGCGGCTTGAACTTAAAGCCTTTCTAATCTTCAATTTTTCTATCTAATCTGCCATTTTTATGGTAGATCTGTGTTTTTTGTTGGTTTATTGTGAAAATCTTATTGATTGCAAGTTCTACAACATTTCAAAAGCTTCATAACAGTAACATCAAACTCTTAAAGGTTTCCCAAATGCACAAAGGTCAGATCTGTAATTTTCTAACATTACAAAACTTCTAAACTCTGGTTTAACACTTCCAAACAATCTTTTAATGCATTTAAACCTTTTTGTAGTGTATATAAACATTTTTTCAATGCATTTAAAGCTTTCTCTAGTGCATTTAAACATTTATATGGCACATATAAAGCTTTCTGTAGTGCATTTAAACATTTTTGTAGCACATTTAAAGTTTCCTATAGCGCATCAACAACTTCTTGTAGTGCATTAAAAAATTTAAATAATGCATCTAATACATTCTGTAATGAAAATGCTTATCCCTATAGCACATTTGATAAAAGTCAAACTGCTAAATCTAACTTTTGGATCTAATTATTGGTTTCTTAAAGGTCTCCTCGAAGCTAATAGGAACTCCTAGACTAGTGATAACACGTGATGGGAATGAAGTCCCTCAAAAATGCACCTAGCCTTTGCTAGCATTGAACCAATTAAGTGGACCTCATCCCTTTTTAATTCAAAGTGCAATATTTCTAAGTTCAAAAGCTTAGCTTAATAGAAACGTTTGATCTTGTTGATCTAAATGGGAATAGGCCTATGCTCTCAACTCTTTTGAGTTGATCAAAATGCCCAACCTTTTGTAAAGATCAATTACAATCAAATGAGGAAAGAACCTATGCATAGCTTAATTTAAAGCCTCTTGTCTTATGTGGTTAAAAGGTTTGTAATCAAACAACTATGTTTGTTGTGTTTGGGAAGTTAGGACAGTAGGGATATGCTCTCATTCTCCTTGAGTGATCAAATTCCCAAACCTATTTTTGATTTCCATTTTCCTTCTTTCTACTATGTAGGATTACTCAGCCATAGAAAGGCTACCTCCCAAGTTGCCTTAGCAGGGCCTGTGAGAGGGAACACCTTCAAAGCCACCTATGTTTAGAATATAGCCTTCCTCTAGTAGTCCCACAAGGGATTGTGCCAAACCTCCTTAGCATTGGTGGGAAGCTCTCTCCTAGTTAAAAACTAAAACCCAATAGTCACCAGCTCTAGAAAATCTTGTTAGGAAGCCCTTTTCTTCCATTTTCAAGGTGCATGCAATTTTATAGTTTATTGTCATTTCTACTACTACTGTGCTTGGATGTGTTTTTGAGACTTAACAATAAACTTCAGTTTGGATCATAGTCCTCCCAAAAAGATTCCACTACAAACTAATACGAAAACCAAGCTCAAGATGAGAACACTGCTAAAAGACCCTAAAATAGCACATTTACTGCTTAAAACAATGCATTTGGCCCATTATGTGATGCATTTGAACTCTTTTACAATGCATCTAACTACAAAACAATGCATCTAAAGATTTAAATAATGCATTTTCCCTAAACCTTGAAATAGTGCATATGACTAATAAAATAGTGCATTTGAACATTTAAATAGTGCATATAATTAATAAAATAGTGCATTTGAGCAATCTTGTAGAGTATTTGAGAAAAAACCTAAAACAAAGGCTATTTGCATACACGACACTTGCAAACAAATAACAAATCTGGATACCTTTTTTCCTCATTGATATTTTCCAATGTACTAAGAGATTTTGAAATTGACCATAACCATTTCTGAAATAAGAAAAGTTATAAGTTCCCTTTAGAGATTCTTAATCCAACAGTCATTATTGCTTCACTTTGCATATCAAGCCAGAAATATCTGGAGACACGTTCATTCCCTACTTGACTTCGCGAAAGTGACCTTACCCTATCAACATTTCCAAGCACCTTGTCCAACTTAGCTTGTTACTACAAACAAATTAGGGTCAATAGAAACCCTCATATTGTGAAAATGCATAAGAGTTAGAGGAGTCCTATCCATGTCTCATGCCACTATGTAAAACTAGTGTAGTCATGAAACCATAATAATCACCTATAGGGGTGAGTGTCAGAATAGCCAATAGAACCATCAAACACACAAAAACTCTAGATCTTGTTGAACCTGTTACACCAACAGATTTCTCATTAAATATGGTTACTCATGAGTCACCCCTATTAAACCAAAATTCAGAACCTTTTGCCAAAATGGGTTCATCCAACATGTGGGATGAAAAGAGCATCGAAACTAAAATTGAAGATTTTCAACAAAATCTTGAACTTGTCGATATCATGGAAAAGATACTTAAAAAACACAAAGAACATTACATACTAGCATTAGCACAACAAGTGCAAAACTACCATCCAACTTTGACGTAACCAACCTTAAATGAGACAAAGAAGAGTCACCTTTAAAAATTGTGACACAAAAACTACAAGAGCTATAGTTGGAAATGGAAAGAATGAAGCAAGGAAAAATACAACCAACAAAATTTAGCCTTGAAGAGGTGTGTCCTCTTCAATTTGATAAAAGCCTTACCTTCACACCTTTCCCTTAGAATATGTAGATACCAAAATATGATAAATATTTTGGTACATTGGATCCCCAAGATCATCTTAGACAATTTTATACTCTAATTATGAATTTTGTTCACAACACAACATTTCTAATGCACCTATTTCCTAGAAGCCTTGAAGGGCAAGCCATGGAGTGTCTCTCTAAGCTACCCTCTAACATTAAGACCTTTGATCAATTGGCTTCCATTTTCATCGCTCGATATTACTACAATATCGAGAGAGAAGTAATGATGATTGATTTGTGTAACACAAAACAATTTCCCAGAGAATCATTCAAGGTTTTCCTATAGTGGTGGAGACACACATTTTCCAAGTATCATAGAGACATCCCAAATAAAGAGAAGAAAAACATCTTCATCAATAGTCTCTCAAAACCCATGAATTAATGGCTCCAACTCCAAGGGCCTACAAACTTTAAGACTACCCTAGAGAATGCCGCCAAGGTAGAAGAGACCTTGATAAACAACAATATCATCAATTTATCAAAAGATGGTAAGGATTTCCCAAACAATTTTGCACAAACTCACAATTCCTCTTATCAATCCACTGGCAAACAAAAGTTGTGGTGTAGAAACAACAACAAAAACATTGTCAATGATGGGCTGGTTGAAGCTAACCATGTTAAACCTCAAACTCAACCCCATCCAAATCAGTAGTATCTTATCATCAATAACACCAATATAAATGCACCTTGACAAGATAATTCCCATCCATTTTATCAATATAACATGGCAACTCCCTCGATGTCTAATCAACAAGTTTCTTATAATCAAGCTCCTCCTCCAAGAAGATATCAGTCTCCTGACATACCCAAGGAATATACACCTATTGGGGTGTCTTATGAGAGTTCTTTACAAACCTTCTTGGCTGATGAATTCATTGTACTCCTTGAGGCCAAATCCTATGAACCTCAAGTCAAACCGAAGTGGTGGAATGACAAGCATATTTGTGCCTACCACTAAAACAAGGAGCACTTCAGAAACAATAGTTTCGACCTTAAGGGGGCCATACAAACATTAATCAATGATGGAACTATCAAAGTGAATAAACTTAACAAAAATGAAGATGATACAACCTTCAAGAACTCTTTCATGAGCCACAAAAAGGGAGAATCCTCTAGAGCTAATCAGAATGCACATCACTATGATAACACCATCAACATGATCTCTGATTTTGATGATGTTGTAAATGTCATCATAATTAAGGATAAAAACAAGAAGCAATCATCAAATGTTGTTACCCAAGGCCAAGCCTCTAAAGTCATTTTACCAGGGCCCGCAACAAATTCTAATCATGTAACTATGAGTTCCTCCTTGTCCAAATACAACTTGGCCATTTCTCAAGACTCCCGCCCATATCTCTATTTTTGAATTGTTTCAAATTTCCCCTAAGCATAAAGAAATCCTCACCAAAGCCTTTGTGCCAAATGCCCTTGATGTTAGTAGATTTCAAAACATGGTCAGTAATCTTGTTGCCCCTCACTATGTATCCTTTTCCTCTCAAGATGACATGTCATCCATTCATCCCCAAAACCCCTTGTTGCACATTGAAGTGTTCATTCATGGAAATAGAGTTAAAAGAGCCTTGGTTGATAATGGAGCAGGCTAAACATTTGCACACTAAATTTGGTAAAAGCCTTAGGGTATACAAAGGATGCAATCAACCCTAAAAAGAAAATCACCATCAAGGCTTATGATGATGAGGAGAGATCTTCCAAGGGCATGGTTATTATGTCGATCAAGGTAGGCCCAGTTGTAAAAGAAATTGTTTGTCAAGTTTTGGACTTACAATTAAGTTTCAATATCCTATTAGAGAGGTCATGGATTCATGACATGCAAGTTATTCCTTCCACTTACCATCAATGTTTCAAATTTCCATACATGGGTCAAGAGCTGATGATACCTGGGGATCAAAACTTTGCCCAATATTGGAACTCCCTTGTTCCTCATAATAGGGAAGAGACTGAAATCCTGATAGATGATATCAACTAGTCTACATCAATAGAAACTTCATGTTCTACTAGCTGAAATAACGACCACTCATCTACATCAACTAAGGATAAAGAGAAAGTTGGTTGCTCAAGTCCTTCCCTTCCTTCACCATCATCATCAAAGGACTTGAAACAATTACATTATGAAGAAATGGATAGGTTAATGAAGGAGTTTGGTAGGAAGTGCAAACTACAATGCAAAGGGGTAGGTGAGTACTCGGTCTCATTATTTGATCCCCCACTTTCTCCAAGATCTCATGGAAAACCATCATCCCCTAGTAGACATTACCATGCACATTCGTCAAAGCAAGTGGTGCACCTTCAAGCTTTATAGAAGATATCAGTGAAAAAAAATTAACATCTCCCCTCACCTATATGGAAAAGGTTTTGATTTAATGAAAAAATGGGATATATGGGAGATGGGCCCTTAGGGAAAGGGAAAGGCAATGTTGAACCCCTTGTAGCATAGTGCAGGTCTAACAGATCCAAAACAAGGGTGGGGTACAGTGAACAAGATAATGCACATATCACTCTTGAGTCTTATCCCAGATATAATGATTCCACCTCTTCCACCTTGGTGTAGGTTCCTAAAGAAAGGGATGGTAGTAACCAAAAAGTGGTAGACATTAAAAATGTGAATCTATCCCTCCCAAATCCACATCACACAAGAGAACCACTCATGGACACTTTGAATAAAATAGACGATGATGATTCCACTGAGTGGGAATTTGGATCATTATTTGAAGAGTCCATTCATGACAAGGAATGTGATGTTGTGTATATTCCTGCATCCAATAGTTTCGTTACACAAGGATCAACCTCTCGTTTGGACTTTACTTCACTAAGATCCAACATACATCTAAAAAACTTAGAGGTTGATACAACATAGACATGACACATCACATCATATGAGAATGATGAACATATTGAAGGGTTTTAGTTTCAAACCCTATTTCCTGACTTATTTCCAACAGAAGTCAAAGATGACTACTATGAGCCACTCACAACCTCTACTTTTCTTGATACTTTAGAGGAAGCACATGTCATAGAATTAACTGATACAACATATAAACCATCAAACAAGGTCATGTTTCTAAACCCTGTCAAACCTTATCCATATTATGAATCACTCTCCCTAGTCCATCCCAAACTCATTAGCTAGGATACAACTAAGCCTCACAATATTCCTAGTTTTGACACTAACTATGATGTTTTCATCTACCTTAACATAATTGAACCATCCCATCCATGAAGAATGGGAGAAATGCACATAGATGGTTCTAATATAAATCATCTTAGACATAATAGAATAGGCCAAGCACTTCCAAGCCTTAACGAACCCCACCAAGTTGTAGCTAATCTTGAGAAAAAATAGAAAAAAATAGAACTGACATATCCAAAGGTGAAAACCCAACTATGGCAACAATAGATAAGATGATTGATATCTTACCCAAGCACTCAAAGGAAAGATCATCTATCTTAAATAAACCAATAGAAAAAGTCAACATTGGTATAGAGCAAGAACCAAGGATCATCTATTTGGCACAGTCTTTAAACATAGAAGAAAGAAGCACATTCAATCCCTTCTTCAAAGAGAGGAAAATAAAATTTGCATGGTATTACACATACATGCTAGGACTAGACCCAAATTCAATCCTTCATCACCTTAACATTTTTCTAGAGGTCAAGCTGGTTAAGCAAAAGCTTAGGAAAATGTATTCCCGCATAGCTATGCTAGTCAAAACAGAATTAGAGAAATTGATCAACACCAACTTCATCCAACCCTTAGCAGATTTGTCATGGATATCAAACATTATACCTATATCAAAGAAAGATGGATGAATCATAGTCGTTGATTCATACCTAACCCTAAGTCACCAAAGTCTTCTTAAGGAGGACAAACCCTAAACTATCTATGTTGCAAAGAGAGAAGTTTGCATGTGCAAATAGGGCATTCATGGTGGCTAAGGAGTTATGAACATAGACTAAATTGCAAAATCAATTAAAGGAGAATAGAGGAAAGGAAAAGGATTCAAAAATGAGAGATCTGATCAGAAGGATAAAGAATACATCCATCTAGAGGTGATCTATCATTAGGCAATCAAGTGCTAACCATGTGATCATTAATAAATCATTCTAGTAGGTGAATCGGTTAAATCTCTTAACAGAGTAGTCCTAGTAGGTTGTATTGAAATCCTTTAACAAGGTACACCTTAATTGTGAGTTGAAGTCCTTTAACTAGGCACACTTATAATAGGGTGTTGAAATCCTTTAATAAGGTAAGACCTAATAGTCTTTGTAAGCCTTTAACAAGGTAGACCTTTCATAGGGTAGATCATGTCTTATAATCAAACATTGTAACCTTCATTAGATACACTTTATTATTTCAGTAGTAAATATTTGTGGGTGTCATCCCCACCTCTGTTTTTCCTTCTCATTTGAGGGTTTCTAGGTAATAATATCTGGTGTCATATGTGTTTTCTTATTTACATGTTTTAGATTTACATGCTTTACATGGTATTTTAGTTTACTTAGTGAATGTAAAAGATGGATGTGTGATGAAATTTTTTATGGGTAGAAGTTTAAACTACTTATTCAACCACCCCAACCCCACCCCCCCCCCCGAAAAAAAAAGAAAAAGAAAAAAAAGGTTTACCTTTCTTATTGTAATTGCAACAATTGGTATCAAAACCTCATTTTCTATAGGAGAAGCTTTGCATCTTTGAGGAAAGATCTTGAAAATGGAAGTCTAAAAGCTGGGAAAGATTATTAAGAATCAAGGAATTGAAATACAACTCATTCTACATTAATTGGATGAAGCAAGAGAAGAATTAAAGAAATCTTTGAAGAGAAGGAAGGAAATTGCTATTGAGGAGAATGACACACAATATAGAGAGATAGACACTACTAAACTATTTTCTAATGGAGATTCCAATGAATTTGATGGAGCAATTGTAGATATAATGGAAAAAAATAGAGCCCAAGCTGAGGAAATTAGAAATCTCAAGTTAGAACAAGAATCACAAGCCATACTGCTATATGAAGTGACTAAACAAAAAAAAGAAAGCTATGGAAGACAAAGCCATGATTGAAGATGAGAAAAGAGTTTTGACAAACATATTGGAAGAAAAGTCATCAGAGCTAACCAAGATTTTCAACATGCAATTGGGTACTCTAAGCCTAATGATGAATGCCAACTATGAACTAAATGTTAAGGAAATTGGGATAACAACACTAAAGTTATAGAATGAGCAATTACAAAATGACCTAAGAAAGGAAAAAGAATTAGCTAAGAGTTTTAATAAGCCTAATGAAGCCATCTTATACTTTGAGCAATTATTGAGATCTCCTAGATCCAATAATGACACATCTAGATTGGGATACACAAGTACTGAAGAAAGAGAATTATCAAAAAATACTAAAGAAAGGGGAAAAAAAAGGTAAGAATTCTAAATCTATTTGTCATAATTTTGATAAGAAAGGACATATTGCTAATGTGTGCAGGAGCAAGATAGTAAATTAGAATGTCAAGCATAAAAGCATGGTTCACTTCCATAAGTGCAACAAACAAGGACATCAAGCACATGAATGTAGAACCAAGACTATGCACACACACAAATTTGAAGGATATTGTTACAATTGTTAGAAGCATGGACATAGAGATTTTGAGTACAGGTCCAAAACCATGTGGTCATCAAATAGGAAAAAAAAGGTAAGGAACAATCACAACTTTTGTAACTAGGATTACAACACAAGGTATAACTATCATTATTGTCGAGAATATAGACATGATCCTAAAAAATTTATTAGGACACACTTTAGAGGTGACTACAAAAAGTGTTTAAGTCAAACCACATGTTTTAGCTGTCTAAGATTGGTCACATCACTCGCTACTATCCAACAAGGTCAAAGGCACTAAGTTGTGAATCTGATAAAGGAAAAGGCAATGTGGATGTTGAAAATGCCAAAGATGAGATGAACAAGACATGGAAGAAAAAGGATGGCTTCAATACATTAAATGGAGAAGAGATCGCTTCACCCAATGGGTCAGGTGATCACACCTCATCAAATTAAGCAATCAAGAGGCATGTGAGACTGATATTTAAAGATTACATCATACATCAATTCCAAATGGACATAGTACTAAAAGGCCTATATGAGCATGAACAAATATTCATGATGTTATTTGGAATCCAAGAAAATCTATAAAGTTTTCATGTTACTACTGAGTATGAAATGTTTCCTATGACTGTTGAGTGGAATGCTAGATGATATCGAGAAAACAAACTAGCTAGTTGATACCATGCTTGCAATAGTTGTCGAACAAATGGCATGGTAACAGATGCTGAGTAAGCTTGAAATTAGTTTATGATGGGCTTACAACTGTGTAAGCACTCAACATTTATTGTAGGGTTTCAATGGGTATTTGATTAATTTTTGACTTAGTTTCATCATTTTGAAATCGAGAAAGAGCAAGAAGGAGATCAGAAAACTCATCCAAAATAGTTGTAGAAGATTTTAGCAGCAATTCTACATCATTTCATCAGATCTTACAAGGTATTTATCAAGTGCTTAGCTACATTGCATATGTTTTTGTAAACCCTAGTTTTGCAAAATGGCATCAAGTTTAAAGAATATAGAGGGAAAGGAAGTTTTGAATTTTCAATTGGTTAGTAACGAGGTTAAGCAACCAATATTAAAAGCCATACCTGATATCACTTACAAACAAGACCCCTCCAGTGCGTTATCCATGATACCACCAAAAGTTTTAATGGTGCAAGATGTTAGGAAATGCTATAACTATAAAATTGGAAGTATTGGTGATATGGAAATTAGGCAAGCATACGTGAAACTTTGTGAGAATGGTGTGCTAAGAGAAGAGTACAAAATTGTAGAAAATAAAGGGTTAACATGAGCCCTACATTTCCCAAATGTATTCAAAATAGAATGGATTAGGATAGTATTGAGCAGAATTCATGACAATTCACCATGGCTAGATAATGGACCCATCAAGATAACCAAAAGGATAATCTATAGGGTAACATGGTATCCAATTGTATATCGACCTAAGGCCCTAAGAAGTGACTCAAAAGAAGTTATTGAGAAAACCACTAGAGTTGTATGTAAGAGAGGAATGACTATCAAAACCATTATAGATCCCTTGATAGAGTTTATAGTAAGGGTTATTTCACATAAGTTTTATCAATCTAGTAGATTGAATAGTGTACTATGCATTGTAGTAGATGTTGGGTACAAGATTGTCAAGAAAGATCACACATATGATCTAGCAGAGTTACAACTACATCAATTGGCTAAAAACCTAGGAGCAATAAGGAAGACAAAGAGTGCACAATGCAAGTTTGGTTCTATTTTGATATGCATTTTTTAAAATGTACAAAACACTTTTCCCATATTTGGCATAGTTTCATGGAAAACCAATAGATCAATGGCAGTACAAATTGGTGAATTCATTGAACAATTGGGAGAGAAATTTGAATGAGTTATGACTAGCTATTTTGAAGATTTCAAGAAATCAATGAAAAGAGATTGAGAATTCCAGTGTCACTAGTAGAAAAGCATTATGATGATGTATGTTTTCAAGTGGATGCTGACTATACATTTGTCCAAGTAGCAACACCAAGGGTAAGATGGCTAAGGCCACTCGAATATGAAATTAATGTAGATGAGGCCTCAACAACTATTACAACATTACTGGCAGAAGAAGTTGATAAAAATGCAAAAGCATTTGGAAACTATGAAATGGCTAAATCCAAAATCACCATGGAACTAAAGACTACTTTTGTTATCAATAAGAAAGAGAAATTGGTGAAGAAATTAAAAGCTAAATTTGAAGAAGGTGACAAGGAGGAAGAAGATGAAGAGGAAGAAGACACCCAAGTGCAAGCACCTCTAGCTTTAATACAAGGAATGGATGGAGACCAACTAGAGGAGGAGATTTGAAGGTACCTAGGGAGAAGAACTTGAGGAATCACCTACTCCCATAGAGAAAAAGAAGAGGAAGGCTAAGGCTCAACCAGTGACAAAAGCAAAGAAGGTAGCCAAGCTGAGTCAGCCCAAACCCTCTAGACCCACTACAAGTGCTAGTGCACATGTTAATGCACAAAAGGAAAAAGAAAAGAAAAAACCAATAGAGCAGGGAGGTGAAGTACAAAAAAAATTGAGAAGAAAGTACATTACACAAGTATAATCTCATGAGGAGAAAAAAGAATTAGATGACAATAGCCAATTAAAAGTGGTGAGTCACAATCCTCTATCAGGCTTAGAAAATATATGTGAAAATATTAAGAATAGTGTAGATTTATTAGGATTTTCTCATGTTGATTTTGATAATCTTGGCAAAGTTGAGAAAAATCAAAGTAAAGGAAGCTATATATGCCATGATGGTAAATTTTAAGAAAGCCTCATTAGAAATTGCCTACTCAATGCCTAAGAGCACATATGAGAGAGTTGAGCAAACTTGGAAAGACAAATAAGAGAGACTTCACTTGTACAAGTAATGCCTAAACTTAGTAAGGCACAAATTGCTAAGGCCATGAAGAAATATGAAGTTAGGTTTGCACCTAAATATAGAGCCTTTAGCATTCTGCAAAAAATGATATTGAAGATGTAGTTAAGAAGTCAACACAGATGTGGAAGGTAACTTATGGACTTGCTATAGTAAAGAAAGGTGAATAAGAGCCTATTGAGGTGACAGATGATGATGAAGATGATGATAATGAAGAAACTGTTGATGGTGAAACATAAATGAAAAAAGATGATAAGGCAACAACTGAGGCAGAGCAACAAGTGGAATAGAGTGTACATGATACACAATTGCCTTATGACAGCCCCCAACATGAAATAAGTGCAAATATTGAAATAGTAACAGTTAAGGATGTATCTAATGTCACAACTCAAAATATCAATCCCCTTATAGAGGAATATTTCAAGAAGATAATTGATACGTCTACACTGTAGGAAAAAAAAATTTGATAATCTGATATTGGTGAGTGTGGATGACATACAGAAAATGGTGACTGAAACTACAAGGGAAGAGTTGAATACATAAGAGCCACCTACTATTAGCCCTCAAGTCACTAATGTACAACCTTTCGATAAGGTACTTGAAGCTACATTTGAAAAGGTTGATACAATTGCAAAGGACACAGTGGAGACTCAAGCCACTACAAAAACACAAAGTAAAATATGTTAGATAACCTTATCTACACCTATAGCACAAGCACAAGGTGCAAGTAAAAACATTGTGGCAAAATAGGATAAGCCTGAAGAGATCGAGCTGACACCTAAGGTAAAGGAGCAAGTAGCATGAGCCTGAGTTCATCAAAGGCTAAAGAAGTCATACAATATAGAGATGTGAACCTTGATGAAGAAATTATTTTACCAAAATATGATTATGATACCAAAAAAATTGAGTGGATGGGCGTATTACAAGAAACCCGAGCTAGAAAGAAGCATTAGGAACTACTTAGAAAAGAGCATAGGTAGAAACAAGCATTACAGGATATCAAAGACATCTTTTGAGATGCATTTAGTTTACCGACTCCAGATGAGACCAAGCCACTCATTGAACAACTGACACATATAATGGAGAAGGTTAGTGATACAAACCTAGACAAAAATGCAAAACTGTTAGAATGGTCAAAAAATAAATTTCGAAGAAAATTTAATGAGAATATATCAGGTGACATAGTACTCACACAAGTTGCATTGGCAACCAAAATAGAAAGTGTGAAGAAGGTACTTGAGAACATTTTCTCAATGTACACAAAATTGTGCAATGCAACACTCTTCACACAAGAGACTAGAAGTCACATTTAAAGCTTGGAAAGTTAGATTAGTGCATTAGGTGCAAAATTACCTTTGGCACCAGCTCAAAGTGAAAAGCACTTTAGAACATTGCTATAAACCCAAAGTTAGTTAGCTGCATTGTTAGCAGAAGAAGCCAATATAAGGCCTAAACTGACTAGCATCCAAGTAACTTTGACCCCACATATGGTAATTTTGCACAAGGAATTAGGCTATGCCAAAACCCTGATGAAGAAAGATCCAAATCTTTAAACATTAGATGACCTAGTCCACCTTGCTGCTGAGCTAGCTATCCAAATCAAATCCTTGGATGTAGCATGTGAAAATTGGGATGCAGCTCTCAAGATTATACTAGAGGTCCATAAATCCTTTTTGAAAAAACACAGTATAAGTGTATAGCCCATTTGACATAAATGTCAAAAAGGGGGAGACTTAAAACAAGGACATATATAAATTTTGGGGGAAATATAACATTTTGGGGAGGTGAGCACTGGGGAGAAATAAAAAGAGGAAGATACAGAGTGGAGAGTAAGAGAGGGGATAGAGAAAAGATAGAATAAGCTAAGTGGGAGTAAAAAGAAACAACATGAAGTCAAAGAGCATTAGTACAGACACATTTACTTAGTAGGAGTACAAGAATTTTAAATGCAAAACATACCTATCAACTTAGGAGGAGTTATCATATTTTGAGGTACAAGTTGTTACCAAATTTTGAAAATTTTCAAGTTCTATATATTAGCCAAATAAGAGATATGTTATGCTCACAAGAACAAAGGAATTATTGCATGACAAAGTGTTTATGACACTAATGTCAAAGGGGGAGATTGTTGGTCTCAGATTGGTTTTGACAAGTGAGTGTCCACACATTTTAGTCATTTACTTAGTTCATGCTAAATAAGTAAGTACATGCCAAGCACAACATGTATATAATGGAGCATGCTGATTCCACAGTGAGTGCAAAGCCAGTTATGTGCCAAGTCACTAAAATTCCAAGAAGATAGTGTATGTCGAGTGATTCAGGTGTTGAGCAGACAGTTGATGTCGAGTGATATAGATGCCAAGCCATAGTATAAAGAATTGTATATGTCGAGCATCAGATGCCGAGTAAGATAGTTTATTATAGTTGTTTGTAATGGCACAAAAAACTATGCAAATAATTTTTGAGCTGACTTAAGGATTTAATTAGGATATTTGGAGATAAGGATGATTCTTAATTTGAATTTCTAATGCATTGCATGAGGCCAACCAAAAAAAAGGGAAGATTTAAGTAGCAAAATGGATGAATCATAGTCATTGATTCATACCTAACCCTAAGTCACCAAATTCTTCTTAAGGAGGACAAACCCTAAACTATCTATGTTGCAAAGGGAGAAGCTTGCATGCACAAATAGAGAATTCATGGTGGCTAAGGAGTTATGAACATAGACTAAATTATAGAATCAGTTAAACGAGAACAAAGGAAAGAAAAAGGATACAACAACATGTGATCTAATTAGAAGGATCAAGAATACATCTGTATAGAGGTGATCTATCATCAAGAAATCAAGTGCTAACCACATGATCATTGCTGAATCATTCTAGTAGGAGAATCAGTTAAATATCTTAACATAGTAGTCCTAGCAAGTTGCACTAAAATCCTTTAACAGGGTTCTTCCTTAATTGTGAGTTGAAGTCCTTTAACCAGATAAATTTCTAATAGGGTGTTGAAATACTTTAATAGGGTAAGACCTAACAATCTTTGTAAGCCTTTAATAGGGCAAACCTTTCATAGGGTAGATCATGTCTCATGATCAAACATTGTAACCTTCATTGGATAAACTTTATTACTATAGTAGTGGAGATTTGTGTATGTCATCCCCACCCCAATTTTACCTTCTCATTGGAGGGTTTCTGGGTAACCATATTTGGTTTCATATATGTTTACTTATTTACATGTTTTAGAGGTACATGCTTTACATGGTATTTTAGTTTACTTAGTGAATGTATGAGATGGATGTGTGGTGAAAGTTTTTATGCGTAGAAGTTTACCTTTCTTATTGTAATTCCAACAACTTCTAGGATACATTATCTTGGCCAAAGTAATAGAATTTGATACTGAAAAGGTATAGCCTATAGTCAACATGAAACCTCTAAAGAACATCTTGAGTCAACTATGTTCTCTTCAAGGAAGACTTCAATCAATCTGTCATTTCATTTCCTAGTTAGCAAAAAAGTGTGTGCCTTTCACTCACTTACTCCACAAAGACATAATTTTTAAATGGGATGATCGGTGTCAAATGGTTTTTGATTTACTTAAATACTACTTGATGAATCCACATGTTTTGGTACCTCCAGTATCACACAAACAATTTTTGCTATATATTTCCCTAATAGATAAGTCAATTGGAGCCCTCTTAGCACAAGAAAATGACTAGGGAAAATAAAGAGCCATTTATTATACTAATCGCACCCTAGTCAACTATGAGCTCAGTTACTCCTTTATTGAAAAGGCTTGTTTAGCTGTAGTTTTTTCTTCCCAAGAGCTATGCCATTATCTTTTGACACATAAGGTTAATCTCATCTCCAAGATTGATCCCCTCAATTATCTTCTCAGCAAGACAATGCTAATAGGTAGATTAGCCAAGTGGGTGATGATCCTAAGTGAATTTGATATTGATTATGTCAATAGGAAAGTAATAAAAGGATAGGCCATTGCTAATCAATTGGCAGATGCACCCATAGATAGCTCGAATCCTATCTTAGCCAATTTTCTAGATATGCACATTCTTCAAATAGAGCTAGTAACTTGGAAGTTATATTTTGATGATTCTTACACACACCATGGTTTAGGCACTGATACTTTGTTCATTACACTTTTGGGTGTTACCATCCCCAAATCCTACAAGCTATTAATCCCCTGCACCAACAACATGGTGGAATATGAAGCCTTGGTCTTAGGCCTCAAACTAGCTTTATAATGGAATCTAATAGTCCTAGAAGTTTATGGAGATTCCCAGCTGATCATCAATCAAGTCACTAACACATATCAGACCAAGGATGAAAAGTTATTACCTTACAAGCATATGGTTGACACACTTAAGTCATGTTTTGTTCATATCACTTTTGAACAAATTCCTAGATATAAGAATAGAGTAGTAGACGCCATGGCCACCTTGGACTCCTTGCTTTAGTTACCAAAGCAGCATGAGTAGTATGAGTTCTTAGTAGAAGAGGTGGTTCAACCCACATTTACTCAACCCAATTTCCTTATTATTTTCCATTTAGATTCCCTTGATTCCCTTTGGTATAACCCAATTACCACCTACCTCTACAATAACACTATTCCCTTGAACCTCCCATGCAACCAAAGATGTAATTTCATTTGATAGACCTTGCCCTATACTTTGGTGGCTAATACATTGTATAGGAAGGGTCTTAATGGTACTTAGTTTAGATGTCTTGAAAAGGATGAGTTGAGAGTCACTCTACAAGAAGTCCATGTAGGGATCTATGGGTCACACTCCAATGGGTTTAGACTGGCAAAGAAGATTTTTAGGATGGGTTATTTTTGGCCAACCATGGAAAAGGATTCTATCGACTATGTTAAAACTTGCAAAAAGTGTCAAATCCATGGTAGCCTTATTCATGCACCAGTCCAAGAGCTCAACCCTTTGGCCACACCATGGCCTTTTTATCAGTGGGGCTTTGATTTGATTGGAGCCATCCACCCACCTTCCTCTAGTGGACATAAATGGATTATCACCACAATAGAATACTTCACCATGTGGGTTGAAGTGGTGCTACTCACCGACTTTATAGGAAAATAAATCTCTTCCTTCATTCTAAACCATATTATTTATCAGTTTGACATACCTCATGCCATTCTCACAGAAAATGCATTGTATTTTAAGAATCAAGTAATTGATGAATTATGTGAGAAATTTCACATTATACACCATTCCTTGTCAATTTATTATCCCCAAGACAATGGCAAAGTAGAGGCCACCAAAAAGACCATTATCAACATTCTTAAAAGAACTGTCAATAATATTGGTAGAGATTGGCATTTACAACTAAATCCCACCCTCTGGGCCTATAGGACAAGTGTTAGGACACCTAAAGGTGCAACACCCTTCTCCTTGGTTTATGGTTGTGAAGCCATTCTTCCTTTAGAAGTTGAGATCCCATCCTTGAGGGTTACTCATCGTGATGTCCTATCAGATGAGGACTACACAATGACCTGTCTAGAGCAGCTAGAATTATTAGAAGAACATTAGTGTGTGGCACATGACCACCTCAAAGTGTATCAGAATAGGCTGTCAAGACATTAAAACAAAAAATTAATGCCCCATGTTTTTAGGTTGGTAACCTAGTCCTTTGAGAAAACATAAAAAATAAAGCTACTAGGGAAAAGAAAGGAAAATAGGAGGCCAATTAGATTGGTCCTTAAATTATCATAGAATCATTCAGGACTAGTACTTACAGACTCTCATATTATGATGGAAAAAACTTAGTGGAACCCATCAACAACATTCATCTCAAAGGGTTCTATGTCTAAGGTTTCAAAGAAACACCTCATCACCAAAAATACCAAAAAACAAAAAAAAATCAATTTAAACACCACATAAAAAAAAAACCTGGTATGCAAGAGATGAGAGATGCCACCTTTAGTTTAAAAAGAAGTGAGACATAGCACCTTTGGACTTCCCTAAACAACATGAGACCTTCAATGTAGAAAGATAATCAAGATTGGAATCAAGCATCCCTCTCAAAGACAAATTTTACTTGTTTGTGGCTTACCTAGCATAGTTGAGTTAATTTCACACATACCCAATTGAGAAACACTTGTGGGTTATAATTCAGTGGTTTCTTGGCATCAGACACAATTCACAATGACATAGATAGTCAATATAACAAAACTAAATTAGGAGAAATATGGAGTCAGATTATGTATTGAGATACTATAGACATGAATTTCAAGAAAATCAGTACACATCTTAGCTATCTGCCATGGCCAATAGTTCCCAATATCTATTTTAGCTTTCATTGAATCCATTTTCTTCCATTGTCTCCAATATAGCTCCTCGAACCCACTCTTAGCCCTTTTGGCCCACTTTTGGTCTTCTTGACTCTTTAGGTGCCTCCACATGGTCCTGGTTATGTCCACAGTCCAATAAATCTCACTCACATCCTCGTTTCACTCCCACAAGTTTGAAAATTGTCAAAAATTATCAAAAACATTCAAAAATTGTCAAAAATCACCATAAACATTCAAAAGGGGATAATAATCACCAAAAATAGCCAAAAAAATCCAAAAGAACAAATTAACAACCCAAAATTCCAGTCAAATATCGCTCACTTCAACTCAAATAAGCTATTTAACTATGCATAAATTATTGATGTATTTTTCAAACCATCAAACTAGTGTCCATCTATAATTGTGGCTCCTTCCATATATGTTTGCGTACCTCGACTGATTTTATATGAAATCAATGGTGAGGCCCACTATATTGAAACATATTTTTAATATTTTATGGCTTTACTATTCTTGCAAAACAATAAAGAGTGCCTCAAAGGAACTAAGAAGCAGTGTAGTTATGTCTTGAAACATCTTGCTGGGCTTTGGAAAATTTGGCACAGTGTGAATAGTGCGAGGGGCTCTGATAGAGTCCCCTTTTCTTGCCTACTATAAAGAACAACAATTCCTAATGAATTATTAGTCTTATTTATGTTGCAATGGCCATGATCAATTTAGATCCCTTTAACAAATATATCAATGCTATCCTGAAAGGCCCATATATGCATTGGGTTCTTTCATCATCACTTAATAGGGGGCACATAATAAGTAAGCATAAGTTTTAGAGATCACCATGATCTACTCTCCTTTTTGGCCCCTGAGACACTTTTTAGGCCCTCAAGCACCTTTTTAGGCACTTAACCACCTTTTTGTGCCAAAACATCTTTTTCAAGGCCCTGTACCACCCTTTTAGGCCTCTCAAGCACCTTTTCGGGACCCTCAAATGCCTTTTCAAGCCCCCAAAGTGCCTTTTTAGGCCCAAACACCTTTTTTCTAGGCCCTGTTTTGTCTTTTTAGGCTCCCAAAGTGATTTCTTAGGCCCTTAAGCACCTTCTTGGGCCCTTAAATGCTTTTTTAGGCCCTAGGAACCCTTTTCAAGGCCCTAACATCCTTCTCAAACCCCCAAGAACCTTTTTCAAGGTCCCACTTGGCCTCTTTTGGCTATCAATGCCTCTCATGGGCCCCAATGCCTTTTCACAAGCCTCGTGAGCACTTGTCTCGACACACACCTAGAGAAAAAAAAACCCAACTTTGGTCCTAAGCTTATTTGTAAAAGCTATCAATATACACAAAATTATGCCTTACTATTTGTGGTTTAACACTTCCTACTTTTTCCACGTCAAACACCATGAATATCCAAATATTACACAAGTTTGTACTCATCTTTCATTAAGAGCCCACACCAACATTCAATATCCCATGCATAAGTAAAAGTCTTTATTCCTCTACAAATCGTATTATTCCCACTTTTACAGATATTGACACTTTTCCCAAATATTTTCCACAATCCCTAAAGAATTATGTTAGTGTATATAATTATTATTTGCACTTTACTTAAGTTTACTTAGGATAAATGCATTATTTTATTATTTATTAGGTTAGACACCTAGGAGTTTGCATACTCATATGAGTGTTCATGTTGACAACATAGGAGTAAGCAACTCTAATTTAGCACATGGTGTCTACAACACTGGAGTTTGCATAATTAATTGAGTTGTCATGTTGACAACATAGTTATTCACACTCTTGATTAAGCACATGGTATCTACAACATAATTTTATGTGACACACCTTTGTAGGCTTATCCTCTCATCAGCACACTAACTACTATGCTTAATGGAGGATAATCCACACTTGGTGGACATGTGTTTAGTTGTGAGGTATATCATATTGCTAACTCCTAAACATTCAAGAAGAATTCTAGAGGCCTTTATATTCAGGCACTCCTAGTGTACTTGTACATCAATTGAATTTCATATTGTTATTCTAATCATACTTTATTGGTCTATTTTGTGCTAGTTGTTGAGCTTCTTGGTCTTGGGTGATTTTTCCCTAAGGTAAATTCTTACATGGTATCAGAGCTTTGGACATCTCAACTACAAATACCTTCAATAGCTTAGCAGCAAGAAAATGGTTAATGGTCTACCTCAAGTCCAATTTTTAGAAGGCATTTTTTTAGGTTGTTCACTTGGGAAACATCCATAAAAAATGTACAACAAGGGGAAGTCTTGGAGAGAACAATGTGTTCATAGTAATGTGGTAGGTCAATTTCCAGTGCCATCATTTGGCAAGTCTTGCTATGCACTCACCTTCATAGATGTCTACTCTCACTTTACTTGGCTTTTCTTCATGGCTCATAAGAGTGAGATGTTTGAAAGATTTCTAAACTTCAAGGCTCAAGTAGAAAAGCAGTCAGGAAAAGCCATCAAAGTTCTTTGAACAAATAATGGGGGAGAGTATGTGAACTCAAGACTAATAGACTTTTGTACTCAAGAGGGAATTTACCTTCAGCATTTAGTACCTTATATTCCATAGTAGAATGGTGTTGTTGAAAGGAAAAATGGAACTCTCAAGGAGATGACCACTTGCATGCTACAAAACAAGTCTCTTGATCAAGTTTTTTTGGCTGAAGTAATGAATTGTGGTAACTACATCCAGAATAGAAGTTGTCATAAAGGTTTGGGTGGTGTAACTCCTTTTGAAGCTTGGATTGGTAGGAAACCTATAGTTAAGTACTTCAAAGTCTTTGGTTGTCTAGCATGGACTAGAATACCTCCATAGAAATGCAAGGCACTAGAAGCTCAAGGAAAACCTTGCATCTTTGTTGGATATGTAGACTCACATAAAACCTACAAGTTGATGGATCTAGAGACACATGACATATTCTATGAGAGGAGTGTACACTTTGAAGAAAGTTGTCCAAGCTTTACTTCTTCAACTCCTCCTTCTTCCTCCTTTATTGAAGAGAGTGATAGTGATAAAAGTGACTTGGAAGATTAGTGTCCATGACCCAAATAGAGGTATCAACTAGTTGAGGTTGAGGATAATCCTACTAAATCTTCTTCCAATATACCTAGATGGGTTAAGCAGGCATTGGATGAGGCAAGACCATTGGTAGAGAATCCTTAGATACCAGAAGTACAAGATCACAACACAACTCACTCCCACATGCTTATATTGCAGTTGCTTTAGATCCAAAATCATTCAAAGAAACATCAGGTATTCTAGAATGGGATAGAGCAATGGAGGAAGAATATAACTCTCTTATGCGAAATGATACATGGGACATAATCTCTCTTCCTAAGGGAAGAAAATTAGTTTGATGTAAGTGGATCTATCAGACTAAATTTGTAGTGGATGGAAGTGTTGATAAACATAAGGCTCGACTTGTTGCAAAAGGTTTCTCTCAGGTACCTAGCATTGATTACACTGAGACTTTTACACGAGTTGCAAAATTGAATTCCATTCATTTGACACTAGCTATAGCAGCAGCTCAGAAATGGTTTGTTCATTAGATGGATGTGAAAAGTGCACTCTTGAATAAGGATCTTCATGAGGAGATTTATATGGAGCAACCATAGAGATTCATCTAGGATTCTACCATGGTTTGTAAATTGAAAAAGTCTATCTATTAACTTAAACAAGCTCCAAGAGCTTGGTATATCAAGATGGATTCTTTCCTTCTCTCAGTAGGGTTCATTAGATGTCATTCCAATCTGAATGTCTACATTCTTCAAAGGGATGATTCACATTTTCTTATTGAGCTTTATGTTGATAACCTTATCATTATAGGGAGCACACCATCCATTATTGATAGTGTCAAGTCTACTTTGTAGGATGGGTTTTCGATAACAAACTTGGGTCTACTTCACTATTTCCTTGGTATCGAGATACATCAGTCTTCATTAGTGATCACCTTATCACAACCCAAGTATGTTCTTGATCTACTTGCTCAGTTTCACATGAGTGACTACAAAGCTCTATCTACTTTATTCCTTTCAAGTGTTAAGTTAGAAACAAAGTGTTCCACTCCACTTGTTGATGCAACTTTATATAGACAATTGGTTGGAAGCCTCATCTACTTGATACATACATGCCCTAACATATGCAATTGGCATGGTTTCTCACTTCATGCAAGAGCCACATGAACTTCATTGGAAGGTAGCCAAACAAATCTTGCACTATATCCAGGGTACACATACACTTGGAATACACTATGTAGCTGGTATAAGACTTTAGTTAGTGGGATATACAAACTCAGACTATGTAGGGGACCTTGATTCTCATAAGTCTACTTTAGGATATATGTTTCATCTTGGTTCTGGTCCCATTTATTGGCAGATTAAAAAGAAGAACACCATTGCTCTTTCATCGACTAAGGCTGAGTATCAAGGAGCTGTGAATATGGCGACATAAGCTATTTGGTTGCAATATATTTTGAAGGAGTTTGGTTTTGATCTACCTAGACCCAAAGTCATCCATTGTGATAATCAAAGCACCATTGAAATCTTTAAACATCTAGTCTAATATCAGTGGACAAAACATATTTAGGTTCATATGCACTTAATTAGATAGCTAGTTCATGAGCAGGTCATTGCATTGCAATATTGTCCTATAGAGGAGTAGGTAGTCGACATCTTCACCAAGCCCTTCATGGAGGTCAAGTATATTCATTTTTGAGGTCTCTTGGATGAGGGATTTTTCACTAGTGGGGGTCACATGATCCTTCTCTTCTATATTGTACATATCTCTCTTTTTGGGGGAGGGTTTTTCCCATGAGGTTTTCCCTCTTTCTCCATTTTTAGAGAGATTTCATTGCATTTTATTGCATGTGTACTTGGGTACCTAACATGGCCTACTAGTCGGGACCCATTATGCATTTCATCATAGCTTTTGTAAGCTTAAGTGCATTCCCCTAAGTTACACTTAAGGGGGGTTGTTAGTGTAAATAATTATTATTTACACTTTACTTAAGTTTACTTAGTATAAATGCATTCTTTTATTATTTATTAGGTTAGACACCTATGAGTTTTCATAATTAACTGAGTTGTCATGTTGACAACATAGGAGTAAGAAACTCTAATTTAGTACATGGTGTCTACAACACTAGAGTTTGCATACTCATATGAGTTGTCATGTTGACAACACAATTATTCATACTCTTAATTAAGCACATGGTATCTGCAACATAATTTTATGTGACACACCTTTGTAAGCTTATCCTCTCATCATCACACTAACTCATATGCTTAATGAAGGATAATACACACTTGGTGGACATGTGCTTAGTTGTGAGGCTTATCATATTGCTAACTCCTACACATTCTAGAAGCATTCTAGAGGCCTTTATATTCAGGCACTCCTAGTGTATTTGTACATCAATTGAATTTCATATTGTTATTTTGATCATACTCTATTAGTCTATTTTGCGCTAGTTGTTGAGCTTCTTGGTATTGGGTGATTTTTCCTTAAGGCAAATTCTTACATGGTATCAGAGCTTTGGACATCTCAACTACATATATCTTTAGCAGCTTAGCAGTAAGAAAATTGTTAATGGTGTAGCTCAAGTCTAGTTTTCAGAAGGTGTTTGTTCAGGTTGCTCACTTGGTAAACACCCAAAAAAATGTACGACAAGGGGAAGTATTGGAGAGCACAATGCGTTCTTGAATTGGTTCATAGTGATGTGGCAAGCCCATTTCCAGTGCCATCATTTGGCAAGTCTCGCTATGCACTCTCTTTCATAGATGACCACTCTCACTTTACTTGGCTTTTCTTCATGGCTCATAAGAGTGAAGTGTTTGAAAGATTTCTAAACTTCAAGGCTCAAGTAGAAAAGAAGTTAGGGAAAGCCATCAAAGTTCTTTGAATAGATAATGGGGGAGAGTATGTGAACTCAAGAATAATAGACATTTTTTACTCAAGAGGGAATTGACCTTTAGCATTCAGTACCTTACACGCCATAGAAAAATGGTGTTGCTGAAAGGAGAAGTAGAGCTCTCAATGAGATGACCACTTGCATGCTAAAAAAACAAGTCTCTTGATCAAGGCTTTTGGGTTGAAGCAATAAATTGTGCTAACTACATCCAAAATAGAAGTTGTCATAAAGGCTTGGATGGTGTAACTCCTTTTGAAACTTGGACTAGCAGGAAACCTATGGTTATGCACTTCAGAGTCTTTGGTTGTCTAGCATGGCCAAGAATACCTCCATAGAAATGCAAGGCACTAGAAGCTCAAATAAAACCTTGCATCTTTGTTAGATATACAGACTCAAATAAAGCCTACAAGTTGATGGATCCAGAGACACATGATATATTATATGAGAGGAGTGTACACTTTGAAGAAAGTTGTCTAAGCTTTACTTCTTCAACTCCTCCTTCTTCCTCCTTCATTGAAGAGAGTGATAGTGAAAAAAGTGACTTGGAAGATATGCATCCATGACCCAAATAGAGGTATCATCCAATTGAGATTGAGGATACTCTTACTAAATCTTATTCTAATGGCTAAGCAAACGTTGGATGTGGTAGGACCATTGGCAGGGAATCCTTCAAATACTAGGAGGACAAGATCATAGAACAACTCACTCCCACATGCTTATATTGTAGCTACTTTAGATCCACAATCATTCAAAGAAGCATTACGTATTCTAGAATGGGATAGAGAAATGGAAGAACAATATAAATCTCTTATAAAAAATGACACATGGGACTTAGTCTCTCTTCCTAAGGGAAGAAAATTGGTTTGATGTAAGTCGATCTATCAAAACAAATTCATAATGGATGGAAGTGTTGATAAACATAAGGCTTGACATGTTGCAAAAGGTTTCTCTTAGGTACCTAGCATTGATTACAGTATGAGCTTTGTATCAGTTACGAAATTGAATTCCATTCATTGGACACTAGCTATAGCAGCAACTTAGAAATGGGTTGTTCATCAGATGGATGTGAAAAGTGCATTCTTGAATGGGGATTTTCATGAGGAGATTTATATAGAGCAGCCACAAGGATTCATCTAGGATTCTACCATGGTTTGCAAATTGAAAAAGTCTATCTATGGACTTAAACAAGCTCCAAGAGCTTGGTATGCCAAGATGGATTCTTTCCTTCTCTTAGCAGGTTTCACTAGATGTCATTTTTATCCAAATGTCTACATTCTTTAGAGGGATGATTCACATTTTCTTCTTGTGCTTTATGTTGATGACTTGATCATTACAAGGAGCACAACATCCATTACTAATAGTGTCAAGGCTACTTTGCAGGATAATTTTTCGATGATAGACTTGGGTCTACTTCACTATTTCCTTGGTATCAAGATACATTAGTTTTCATCAAGGATCACCTTATCACAACCCAAGTATGCTCTTGATCTACTTTCTTAGTTTCACATGAGTGACTGCAAAGCTGCATCTACTCCATTCCTTTTAGGTGTTAAGTTAGAAACAAAGTGTTCCACTCCACTTGTTGATGCTACTTTGTATAGATAGTTGGTTGGACGCCTCATCTACTTGACACATACACACCCTAAGATCTCATTTGTAGTTGGCATAGTTTCTCACTTCATGCAAGAGCCACATGAAATTCATTGGAAGGATGCCAAACAAATCTTGCACTATATTCAGGGTACACATACACATGGATACACTATGTAGCTAGTACAAGACTTTAGTTAGTGGGATATACAGACTTAGACTATGTAGGGGACCTTGATTCTTGCAAGTCTACTTCAGGATATATGTTTCATCTTGATTTCGACCCAATTTGTTGGAAATGTAAAAAAAAACACCATTGCTCTTTCATTGACTGAGGCTGAGTATCGAGGAGCTGTGAATGCGACAATATAAGCTATTTGGTTGCAGCAAATTTTGAAGGAGTTTGGTTTTGATCTACCTAGACCCACATTCATCCATTGTGATAATCTGAGTGCCATTGAAATCTCAAAGCATCCATTCCAACATCAGCGGGAAAAACATATTGAGGTTCATACCACTACATCAGAGAGTTGATTCATGAGCAGGTCATTGCATTGCAGTATTGTCCTATAGAGCAACAGGTAGCTGGCATCTTCACCAAGCCTTTCATGGAGGTAAAGAATATTCATTTGCTAGGTTTCTTGGGGGTGAGAGATTTTTCACTAGGGCGGTCACATTATCCTTCTCTTCTATATTGTACATATCTCTCTTTTTGGGGGAGGGTTTTTCCCATAAGGTTTTCCCACTTTCTCCATTTTTAGAGAGATTTCATTGCATTTTATTTCATTTGTACTTGGGTACCTAACATGGCCTAGTAGCTAGGACCCATTATGCATTTCATCATAGCTTTTGTAAGCTTAAGTGCATTCCCCTAATTACTCTTAAGGGGGGGTGTTAGTGTAAATAATCATTATTTACACTTTAATTAAGTTTAATTAGGATAAATGCATTATTTTATTATTTATTAGGTTAGACACCTAGGAGTTTGTGTACTCATATGAGTTGTCATGTTGACAAAACTGGAGTAAGCAACTCTAATTTAGTACATGGTGTCTAGAACACTGGAGTTTGCATAATGAACTGAGTTGTCATGTTGACAACACAGTTATTTGCACTCTTAATTAAGCACATGGTCTCTACAACATAATTTTACATGACACACCTTTATAGGCTTATCCTCTCATCATCGCACTAACTCTTGTGCTTAATGGAGGATAATCCACACTTGGTGGACATGTGCTTAGTTGTGAGGCTTATCATATTGCTAACTCCTAGACATTCTAGAAGCATTCTTGAGGCTTTTATATTCAAGCACTCCTAGTGTACTTGTATATCAATTGAATCTCATATTGTTATTCTGATCATAATCAATTGGTCTATTTTGTGCTAGTTATTGAGCTTCTTGGTCTTGAGTTATTTTTCGCTAAGGCAATTTCTCACACATTCAAATATCTATCAAAAATCTCAAAAACATTCAAATATCTATAAAAAATCCCTAAATATTCAAATATCTATCCAAAATTCCAAAAACATCCACATATTCCTCAAAATGAAAAAAACATCCAAATACATTCCAAAAATATCAAAAACAAATATGAAAATGTTTATCCAACACATTAGCATCAACACCACTTGTCCTTTTGCTAGCCACAAAAAAAAACACAACGTTTATTCTATTACAATAGCAATAATGACATTACATTCAAATACCATCAGGTGGATCATTTATTTTGGCCTCCCTGGAGGAGATGGCAGGATAGGGTGTCCAATCAATGATGTTTCTCCAAACCCAACTCCAAAAGAAGAAGCCCTTGACATCAATCCTTTACATACCCACACCACATCCATGGTAATAAGAAATCTACCACTATGTAATTGCACATTCAATAGTTCTGTAAATTCCCTATCCACAAAGTATGTCTCTTGTCGATTCTCATTAGGGAATGTCTGATGATAAAGTCCCATATAATAAGCAACTTCCTTGTATACCTTCATCATCTATTGCATATCCACAAATACATTCTCCACCAACTTGTTTATTCATGTATAGTGATCACTTGTTGGCCAACATCTTGCTTCTATTGCATTTGGTCAGTCACCATTCAGCAATGCTCCATATCCTCTTTTGTCTTTCCCAACCATTGTTGCAACTGTCCCACCTTTGACTCACTCAATGCTAACCACTCTTGTAGCTCCAATGAAAAGGTGTTTGATTGTACAATAGCCTCCCTAAATGACTGTGACTGTGACTGCAATAACACCAACTCATTTTGTACACTCTCTAAACCCACTTACATAATTTTTAGGAATTCCTGCAACCTTTGAGCTTGCGAGCGCTCTTCCTACATCCCCACATCATTTCCCTTTGCTTGCAATTGCTTCACCCACAATTCTACATCTAATTATTGCACCTACACCCACTCTATATTCACTACCACTTGGAGCTATCTTGCCTCCATTTGCGCTCCATCTTTCCATCAGCCCCAACAAAAATATGACTTCCTATTTTGCATTCTCTGCCCAGACTCTCTTTGTGTTGAACATTCTCTGTAATTGTTCCATGTCACTCTAAGATTGATCTCTAGCCCCTCTCTAGCCATGGCTCCTCTACATTCACATTCCTTGCTTCTCCTTCCATTGATCCTTGTCCTGGAATCTTGAGATTGATCAACATGTGCTCCACTCATCACCTCACCCACACTAACATCTTCCACCTCTCTCTAAGCCCTTCCCATAGAATTTTTGGGAAAGTCCATTACCCCCACCTCCATTATTTCCTTTTATATGTTCTTTGCAACTTTGGGTAGACTATTCTCCACCTACATCATCAGTTCATCATCCACCTAGAATGCCTATTGTGTTGCAGTCCCTGACAAAATCATTAATACTAACAAGGACATTTCTTTTGGCCTGATCCCCACATCCTCAAGTTATGCTGGCACCCATCCCACATGACTTGTGATGGGGACACAACCCAACAACAGAATGGACACAACAGAAAAGGGAAATTATATTAATTAAGAAAATAAGCTAGTACAAATAGTACAAAGAAAATAAACTTCAAAACATGCCCTAAGGGCTTACAATAGCATAAATCTAGAGATAATTTCTCCTTATGGCACCACCTCTCAAACTCCACTCCGAACTACCTTTTACAATGCCAAAAATCTCCTAAAATAGACCTCGAAGGGTTAAGGACTAGGAGTACATTCTAGAAAGTGCTAGTAGGCATCCACCGACCAAATAGAAGGTTCTAGAAGCGGTGTTAGAAGTCGGTGCAAATCTAGAAGAATCCAGAAACGGTAACCGAACTTTCGGGAGGCATAACTTTTGAATCGTAGCTTCGATTGACGAACCATTTACATTTTTGAAAAGCTCTCAAAGAGATCTATAGCCCTATGGATGAGCTTTGCTTGTCCCCCATTTTTTGGCCCTTTTTCAGGTCATTTAATGCCCCTAACCTGACTTTGAAGCATTCTTAGGAGGTCTCCAAAACCCAAAAAAGTGCAATAACTTTCAAACCGTGGGGCCTTTTGACCTGATTCTTTTTTTGGAATGCTCTAAATCACAATTACATTCATCTAGCCAATTCACACCTTGTAGGTTACCAAAATGATGGCCAAATTGCATGCTTCTATTTTTTTGGGATTTTCAAATACACTGATAGTGGAACTATGAGAGTTGGAACCTTTATTTGACCCAAATGGGTATCCAAAAATGTAAAGACATGAAACAGAAACTAAGTCTAAGTACATTTTTTTGGGTGACACAGGATTGCCCTCATACCTCTGGATGCTCTTGCATCAGACACCCAGGGTAGATTGAAAAGTGACCTTGTCACTTTATGAATGGTAGAGGAAATCCAAAATGGGAAACCTCAACAGCTAAAATCCAAGTTGAATCCTTGATCGGTCGTCCTTTCTATTTGACCAAATACTCTTCATACTGCCTGTTTCTGGTACTCCTACCCACACGATGATCTAGAATGTCTTCTATCTCCTCCTTCTTAGAAGTAGGAATTGGACATGGCTCTAACACTAGCTCCTCATCTGCACCATCATCATGATACTCTGTTAAATCTACAATGTTGAAAATGAGAGAAATCTGAATATCATCTGGCAGCTCCACTTCATATGCATTTCCTGAGTAATGTTTCTTCAAAATTTTGCAGGGGCCAAATTTCTTCATTTTCAGCTTGTTGTAAGTACCGGCTTGAAATATTTCTTTTCATAAGTGCACCATGACTAAATCTCCTACTTGGAATTCCTTATGTCTTCTCCTTTGATCAGCCCTAGCTTTACACTCTTGATTCATCTTGGTTATGTGTGCCTGAACCTCCTCATGTAGACGCTTGATATGTTAAGCAAATTCCTCAGCTTCATCACTTGTCCTCTCCCCTTGTTCTATCTTCCTCAGCTCTGGTGCAGTCCTTGGGCTATTCTCATATACAATTTGGAATGGCGATTTTCCAGTACTCCTCTTTATAGAGTTATTGTAAGAAAACTCTGCTTGTGGTAGAATTAAATCCCATCCCTTGGGCTTATCCACAACTAAACATCTTAGGAAATTGCCCAGACTTCTATTTACCACTTCTGTTTGACTGTTAGTTTGTGGGTGATGCATGGAATTGAATTTCAAGTCTGTTCTCAACTTTTTCCACAATTTCCTCCAAAAATACCCCACAAATTTAGTGTCTTTGTCAGAAACTATACTCCTTGGAAGACCATGTAGTCTTACCACCTCTTTGAAAAACAAATCTGCAATATGGACAACATCATGAGTTTTGTGGCATGGAATGAAATGTGCCATTTTGGAGAACCTATCAACCACCACGAATACTGAGTCATTACTCCTTTGTGTCCTCGGCAATCCAAGAACAAAATCCATACTTATGTCCTCCCATGGCTTTGATGGAATAGGCAATGGCTGATATAGTCCCGTATTGTGACTAAATCCCTTGGCAACTTCACAAACCTGGCAACTCTGTACAAACTTCTTCACATCCTGTGAAATTTGAGGCCAAAAATAATGTTCTCTAAGAATGGCAATGGTCTTATCTTGACCAAAATGTCCTGCCATCCCTCCACTGTGTTTCTCCTTAATCAGATTTTACCTCATGGAACTCCTTGGAATGCACAATTGACTACCCTTGAACAACATGCCATCCTGAATCAAATAGTCTAACCACTTGGTTCTATCTACAACAACAGGTTCTTTACAAGCTTTCCATGCTTCAGCAAAATCAGGATCCTCGGGTACAAATTCTTGAGTTCATCAAATCCAACTACTTCGACCTGCATTACTGTAAGCAACAACTGCCTCCTACTTAGTGCATCTGCAACCCTGTTAGATTTTCCACTTCTATGCTTCAACAAAAATGTATAGCTCTGCAAGAACTCTACCCACTTCATATGCCTATGATTCAATTTACCTTGGCTATTTAGGTACTGTAATGCCTGATGATCAGTTTACAAAACAAATTCCTTTGGCAATAAATAATGCCTCCATTTCTTTAAGGCCTGAACTATTGCATAGAACTCTTGATCATAAACATAATACTTCTTCTTTGCATCATTCAATTTTTCACTAAAATATGCAATAGGCTTACCTTCTTGGCTTAATACAGCCCCAATAGCACTACCACTAGCACCACAATCCACCTGGAAAACCTTTCTAAAATCTGGAAGTGCCAACATAGGCTATTTTGTCACCTTCTTCTTCAACAATTCAAAACTTCTTGTAGCTGCTACAGTCCATTTGAACTCTTTTCTATCCACTCTTATTGTATCAGTTAGGGGTGCACATATGCCACTAAAATTCTTAATAAACTTCCTGTAAAAACTAACCAGACCATGAAATGATCTTACCTCAGTAGCAGACCTTGGAGTAGACCATTCCAAGATGGATTTTACCTTCTTTGGATCCATTTTGAGACCTTCAGGTGATATAACAAACCCCAAATAGACTAACTCCCTTTTTGCAAAGATACACTTCTTCAGATTAATTAACAGTTTCTCTTCCCTTAGCCTTTCAAGGACACTACGAATATGTAGTAAATGTTCTTGCAAAATCTTGCTGAAAATTAAGATATCATCCAAATAGACAGTAACAAATTTTCCCAAGAACTTCTTAAGTACCTCATTCATGAGCCGCATGAAGGTTCTTGGGGCGTTCGTCAATCCAAAGGGCATGATTAACCACTCATAAAGACCCTCCTTGGTCTTGAAGGCTGTTTTCCACTCATCTCCTTCTCGAATCTGTATTTGGTGATAACCACTCTTCAGATCTATCTTTGTGAAGTACTGAGCTCCACTCAAGCAGTCCATAAGATCATCCATCCTTGGCAAAGGAAACCGGTGCTTGATGGTGATCCTATTTATAGCTCGAGAATCTGTACACATCCTCCACTCTCCATCCTTCTTTGGTGCGAGTACTGCAGGTACTGCACATGGACTTAGGCTCTCTCGAATCAAGCCCTTCCTCAACAGCTCTTGAACCTATCTATTTAGCTCCTCTGTTTTAGTAGGAGTCATCCTGTGAGCAGCCTTGTTTGGAAAACTAGCTCCTGGAATCAGATCTATCTGATGACTGATTTGCCTTACTAGTGGCAATCCATCTGGAACATTATCAGAGATAATATCTCCAAACTCCCCTAGTAAATGTGAAACTTCAAGTGGTATTTCACTACTACCTTCTTTATCTTTCCTAGGAATCAAAGCATAGCACATATGCTAATGTTTCATGCCATCTAAAAACTTCCTTCCATCAACAAGACAAATCCTAGCACTGTTACATACCTTTTCACCTTCCTTTTTCATGGGCTTCAATTTGTGGCGAATTCCATCCTTTGTCAGAGAGTATGTGTTTGCATGTCCATCATGCACTGCATGTCTATCAAACTGCCATGGTCTACCCAACAATAGATGGCAAACATCCATCAAAATAACATCACAGAGAACTTCATCATGGTAACTCCCAATTTTGAATTTTACTAAACATTGTTCACTTACCAGGACCTTATGATCATCTTTTACCCAAGAAATCTGATAGGGTTGGGGATGTTTCTCCCTCTTGAGCTTTAGCTTAGAGACCATCTCTTCTGATACCAAGTTATCAGTGCTACCACCATCAATGATCACATCACAACATTTATCCTCACACTTGCATTTGGTATGGAACAAACTCCTTCGTTGTCTTGGTTCATTCTCACCACTTAGTAGGACTCTTTCATTTACCAAGGTCTCTCCTCTTTCTGCATCCTCTGAATGTGATGATTGTGTATCCTCATCCACATGAGCAACCCTAGCTTGGCCCTCAGCTCTCCTATCTTTCCTTGTCATTGAGGGCATTCAAAGGCACGATGACCTTGTTCATTGCAGTGGAAATAGGTACCATAGAAGCCTTCTCTTCTTTGTCTATGTCCTCTACCTCTTCCTCTCTGATTTCCAAAGTCTTGGTCACGAAAGCGGTTGAAACCCTCATTCCTCTAGTTCCTGCTAGTACCCTCATCTTCATTTTTCTTTTGGGTTTCATTGCGGCCTCTAGATGATCTACGAACTCCCCTTCCTCCTTGACCACGCCCTCTTTGTCTTCCTTCAAACCTTTTATTCAGCTTCTCTTCAACTCGTAGGGCAAACAGGTATGCCTCTTCAACGCTGGTCATTCTTACTAGACTTAATTCCTCCTGGATGCTAGGTCTCAATCCACTAATATAATGAGTAACCTTCTCCTTATTTGCTTCTGCATGCCTCGCTCTAATCAAGAGTCGGTAAAATTCCTTTGTATATTCTTGGACTGATCTTCCTACTTGCTTTAACCCATGCATCTTCTTAAACAAATCAAGCTCATAGTCCACAAGAATGAACTGCTTCTTCAATTTGTCCACCATGCGATCCCATCTTTTGATCTTCTCCTTTCCTCTTCTATTTCTTTCCAGTTGAACCTCTTGCCACCAGATTTTGGCATGGCCTTTCAGTTTGGCCTTTGCAAACTTAACCCTATCTAGGTCCCTTATATCCTCATACTCAAAGTATTCTTCCAGTTCATTGATCCAATCGATCAACTCATCTGGTTTCAGATTTCCTGAAAATACACCCACTTCAATTGTAGGTCTTTTCCCAAACTTAGTAATGGCCCTAAAAAGCCTTTCCTCTATAGGATTCAGAACTTCCCCGTCAAATTCCTCTTCTGGTCCCATTACTTCTTCTTCATTGTCATCCTCATTGTTGTCACCTGCGGCAACATTTGCTCCTCTACGAAGCTCCTCTTGCAATGCCTGCACCTGCCTTTGGAGGGCTCTAACCTCCTTAGGATTAATAGCTTTGGCCATTCCACCATGCTCTCTTCATGGAGGCATCTTCTAACTCGAACCCACAACCACACAGTCCTGGTGCAAACTGCCTCACAGTTGGCGCTCTGTCTACACACTCAGGAAAACCAGCTCTGATACCACTTGATGGGGACACAACCCAACAACAGAATGGACACAACAGAAGAGGGAAATTATATTAACTGAGAAAATAAGCTAGTACAAATAGTACAGAGAAAATAAACTTCAAAACATGCCCTAAGGGCTTACAATAGCATAAATCTGGAGATAATTTCTCCTTATGGCACCACCTCTCAAACTCCACTCCGAACTGCCTTTTACAATGCCAAAAATCTCCTTAAATAGACTTTGGTGGGTTAAGGACTAGGAGTACATTCTAGAAAGTGCTAGTAGGCATCCACCAACCAAATAGAAGGTTCCAGAAGTGGTGTTAGAAGTCGGTGCAAATCTAGAAAAATCCAGAAACGGTAACTAGATTTTCGGGAGGCATAACTTTTGAACCGTAGCTCCGATTGACAAACTGTTTACATTTTCGAAAAGCTCTCGAAGTGCTCTATAGCCCTATGGAAAAGCTCTACTCATCATCCATTTTTTGGCCCTTTTTGAGGTCATTTAATTCCACTAACCTGACTTTGAAGCATTCTTAGGAGGTCTCCAAAACTCAAAAAACTGCAATAACTTTCAAACTGTGGGGCCTTTTGACTTGATTCTTTTTCTGGAATGCTCTAAATCACAATTACATTCATCTGGCCAATTCACACCTTCTAGGTCACCAAAATGATGGCCAAATTGCACGCTCCTATTTTTTTGAGATTTTCAAACACATTGATAGTGGAACTGTGAGAGTTGGAACCTTTATTTGACCCAAATGGGTATCCAAAAATGTAAAGACATGAAACAGAAACTAAGTCTAAGTACATTTTTTTTGGGTGACACAGGATTGCCCTCATACCTCTGGATGCTCCTGCATCAACTTGATTCACCCTGCTCCTAAACTAATGCTTGAAGTTGGAACTAATATACCAGTTCCCCTGAGGTTTGTCGACTACACTTCACCCTTTGTCATTTCCTAACCCACCTTTCATTGCTATCATCACCCTCTTGTTGAGCCCGACATGTTTTCACTTATAGACTTCCTTAGACTTCTCAATATAATTGACAACCATGTTATACTCTTTACCCTACTTCATTCCATCTCCATGCTATCCATCTATTTATGGCCGTCACTTGTCATGACTCATACATTTTTGGTTTTTCCGCATGTTTGTTCTCCACACCCCACCGCATCAATACCAAGTACACTTGACACTAGGCTCTGACACTCAGACACCCTAATTCATGTTGATGCATATCACCAAATAGAATCCATTACTAAATCACTGCTAACACATCCCACATTTTGTTACCAGACTTGTACAATAGTTGCTTCCAAAAAGAATTTAACAAACTTGACACTATTGCACACAAATGTCAGCACTCCTGGTCTACAAATAATGGATTTTTCTATTGTTATAAACTTCTAGTACCTCAATGAAGTACTTGACTAGAGGTACTAGGATGAAGTCATGATATTTTATTTGCCTTTGGTTTTTCATTGTTCTACTCCAATGATCCTATGATTTTATGCATTATTGGTGTTCATTGTAAGCGCCTCCTCTCATTTGGAAGGCCATGTGTAACTCGACCAATTTTGTATGATATCTTAGGTGAGGTCCTTTATCTGAAATGTGACTATTTGCATTCTTATTTTTATTTACTATAGCTATAACTTTTTTTTTTAGTAGTTGTCATATTTTTCATGTACATTGTCCATGTTTAGTGGTACTTCTCTGTGTGACACAATATTCATATCACCATAGTTTATCTAGTGGTGGCTGTACTTGGTCACTCTTTATTAAACACTTTATGGTGACAGTTAATTTGCATCTCTTTACAAAAAGTGATAGTTAGTTGCATTCATTTAGTTTGCATTTTCATATTGGGTACCTTAAAAATGTTAGGATAAACCACAGACAGAAATAAAAACTACATGCAAATATAACCAATAACAGAAAATAATAGAACACACAGAAATGAACACAAGGCACCAAGATTTAATGTGGTTCATCCAATCCCTGGGCTACGTCCACCAAACAGCAAGTCCGATCTTATTACAATCCAGTGATTACAACTTGATTACAATCCGTAATCCCTTACAGCTCAATACCGGTGCAAGAACCAATTTCGTATCACAACATTATGAAAAAATACCCAACCCTAAGCCCTTTTATACAATTATCAAACCACTTTAGGGTTATAACATGTCGGCCATATGTCGGCCATTATATGTCGGCTACTGCCCAAATTTTTTTTTCGAACCCCACTATTTATGAAGTATGTACAGTACTTTCCTGATCAGTCACCACAATCTAACAATATCCCACTTGGGGACTGATCAGGCTGCACACTAAACAAAAATCTCTCACTTGGAGACTGATCTTGTAGCAATACCACTACCACATGGGGTTCCCACTGGATCAAACCATCCTGGACTCTACTGTTCTTTTATTCATGTTCAGTCTAAAAGACCAACCGAAGCTGAAGAGGAGTTCAACTTCTCCCTTGTTACAACTTTTGTCAACATATCTGCTAGATTGTCATTGGTATGTATCTTCTCCAGCTTTAACTGTCCATCCTCCAAAACTGACCAAATGAAATGGTACCGCAACTCTATGTGTTTGGTCTTAGAATGTAGAGCTAAATTCTTAGTAAGATGAATGGCACTCTGACTATCTGTGAACAAATAATTATCCTTCTGAGGATGTCCCAATTCTTCCAAGAAGAACTGAAGCCATATCATCTCCTTGGCTGCCTCTGTAGCAACAACATACTCTGCCTCTGTAGTGGAGAGAGCATTAATCTTCTGTAACCTAGAAACCTAGCTCACGGCTGCCCCACCAACAGTAAAGACATAGCCTATAGTACTCTGCCTGGTATCAATATTCCTAGCCATATCTGAGTCAACATAGCCCTGTAAATTAGTAGTAGAGCCCCCAAAGTGTAAACACTTATTGGATGTTCCTCTCAAATATCTGAGAATCCACTTGACAACAGTCCAATGCTCAAATCCTGGATGACTCATATACCTGCTAACGACTCCCACCGCATGTGCAATATCTGGCCTAGTGCATACCATAGCATACATCAAACTTCCTACAACTGAAGCATAGGGTACCTTGGACATCTTATCCTCCTCTTCCTATGTCTTGGGACACATCTCCTTAGTCAATTTCAAATGACCAGGTAAAGGTGTGCTGATAGCTTTAGCATTCTCCATAGAGAAACGTTGCAACACCTTCTCAACATAATCAGCTTGAGATAGCATCAATGTTTTGTTCTTCCTATCTCTGCAAATCTTCATACCAAGGATTTATTTTGCTGCCCCCAAATCCTTCATAGCAAATGCATGTGCTAATTGGCATTTCAGCCCCTTAATATGATCCATGTTAGACCCAGCTACAAGCATATCATCAACATATAAACATAAAATAATGTAGCTATCATCATCCAACCTCTTAAAATAAACACAGTAATCTGAATGACACCTATTATATCCATGCTCATGCATAAAACTGTCAAATTTCAGATACCATTGCCGAGGTGCTTGCTTCAAGCCATATAAACTTTTCTTCAATTTGCACACTAAGTTCTCCTTACCTTTGACCTCAAAACCCTGTGGCTGAGCCATATATATTTCTAAATCCAAATCACCATGAAGAAAGGCTGTTTTAACATCCATCTGCTCTAAATGCAAATCTTCAGTAGCCACAAGACTTAAAACAGTACGAATAGAAGTCATTTTAACAACAAGAGAAAATATCTCATCAAAATCAATTCCCTTTTTCTGTGCAAATCCTTTTACAACTAACCTGGCCTTAAATCTTTTCTTACCTCCTTCCTCTTCTTTCAACTTGTAAACCCATTTATTCTATAAAGCCTTTTTACCTGCAGGCAACTTGCACAAATCCCATGTCTTATTTTTCAGCAAAGAGTCCATTTCATCTTTCATTGCAGACTCCCACTGAATCTTAGTATCCACCTGCACAGCTTCATCATAACTTTCAGGTTCACCAGCATCAGTAAGTAAAATAGAATACAAAGAGGGAGAAAACCTTTGTGGAGGTCGAATTTGCCTTGTTGACCATCTAACATTCACTGGTGTGTGTGGTATTTGTTATTTCAGTTGTTGCACATCATTAGGAATGGCTAGAACATTAGCTTTTGTAGTATCATCCAACACTACATAATCATCTTCTTTCTTCTCATGTTATTGCAACAGATCTTTGTACAACACTTTCTCATTGAATATGACATCCCGACTTCTAATAATTTTAAGATTTTCAAAATCCCAAAGCCTATAACCAAATTCATTAATGCCATATCAAAAAAAGACACATTTCTTTGATTTAACTTCTAGCTTGGTTCTATTTTCAGAGTCTATATGAGCAAAAGCTTCACAACCGAAGGTCTTGAGAAAAGAATAACTCACCTTCTTACTAGTTCATGCTTCCTCTGGAATACCACAGCCCAAAGGAGTAGAGGGACCTCTATTAATCAAATATACTGCAGTATTGACAGCCTCCGCCCACATGTGTAAGGGCAACCCAACATGCAACCACATGCTCCTTGCGCACTCCATTATAGTCCTGTTCATGCGTTCAGCCACTCCATTTTCCTATGCAGTCCTTGGAACAGTTTTTTGTCTATGAATACCATTAGTGGAGCAATAATCTTCAAATTCATGACTGTAATACTCACCACCATTATCAGATCTGAGACATTTTAATTTCTTACCAGTCTCATTTTCAACCAAGCATTTCCATTTCTTAAAAGTTTGAAATACATCAAATTTCTGTCTAAGGAAATAAACCCATACTTTTCTAGTTGCATCATCAATAAATGTAACATAATAATGAGAGCCACCAAGGGAAGATACCTGGGCTGGTCCCCATACATCTGTATGCACAAGCTCTAATTTCTCCTTTTTGTTTTCCTTCCCTGTCTTTACAAAACTCACTCTTTTTTTTTTTCCATACACACAACTTTCACAGAAATCCATATTCACACATTTTAGACCTGGTAAAACTTTCCTTGAATGAAGTACTTTCATACCTTTCTCACTCATGTGCCCAAGTCTATTGTGCCACAGCGTTGTATCATAATCTACAACAGCTATTTGTTCTCCCTGCTCAACTGCAGTAATTGTTTCTGAATATTCATTTTTCTCTGAAACAATCAAAATAGAAGGAACAATATGACCTGTACAAAGATATAAGGTGCCTACTTTCACACCTTTTGCTACTACAAGGGAACCTTTTGAAACCTTCCAATTTTTATCATTAAAAGTAACTACACAACCCTCATCACCAAGTTGCCCTGCTGAAATTAAATTTCTACTTAGTTTTGGAACATGTCTTACCTCATGTAGTAGCCAATGATTCCCATTCTACAACTTAATCTTAATTTTTCCCTTTCCAACAATCTGACAGGGTTCATTATCCCCCAAATAAACAAGCCCAAAATCCCCTTGGACATAATCAATGAAATAACCTCTATGAGGTGTAGCATGAAATGAAGCACCAGAATCTAAAACCCATGAATCATTCAACTCTCTAAAGACAGAAGCAAAGCATCCTCTTCGGATTTGTTACTTACCATATTTGCCTCCTTGTCTCCATCTGATTTATCTCCTTCATTTTTCTTTCAATTCCAACAATCTTTCTTTTTGTGCCCTGGTTTCTCATAGTACTAGCAATCATTTGGTCCTCTCGATTGAGACCTCCTCCCCTTTGACTTTCCTCTTGATTTCCCACGATTTCCAGAGTTACTTCCTCTTTCAGTCGTTCTGCCCCTACTTTGTGCATTTAAAGCACTTCCTAATGTAGATCCACCTGAGGATTTTCTACGAGTTTCCTCACTTAAAATAACACCGATCTCATCATCATATTTTAGGGTACTAGATCCAGGAACAGAATTACTCACCGCCATTACCAAGCCATTCCAGCTTTCAGGCAAAGAACAAAAAATCAAGAGAGCCCTAATTTCTTCATCAAAATTGATACCCACAGAAGATAATTGACTAGTAATAGTATTAAACTCATTTAAATGATTTGCAACAGATCCACCTTCTGCCATTTCATATTAAATAAACGCTTCATGAGAAATACCTTATTTGAAGCAGAGGGCTTTTCATACAGTGTCGCTAGGGTTTTCATCAAATCTTCTGTCGTCTTTGCTTTTGTAATATTAAATGCCACTGATGGTACCAAGCATAACCGAATGCTTCTGAGTGCCTTTTTGTCCAAAAGATCCCATTCAGCCTCTGACATAGTTCCCTGATTCTTGGCTTTTCCTTCCAACGGCTTCCATAAATCCTTCTGATATAAATAGTCTTCCATTTGCATCTTCCATAACTGGAAGTTCTGCCCATTAAACCTGTCAACCCTCAACTTACCCTCATCTGCCATCGCTCCCACTCAACTGTGAGACTCCCACTTAACTGTGAGACTTTCCTGCAGAGGATAACTGAAAGACAACCTTTCTCTAATACCACTTGTTAGGATAAACCACAAACAGAAATAAAAACTACATGCAAATATAACCAATAACAGAAAATAATAGAACACGTAGAAATGAACACAAGGCACCAAGATTTAACGTGGTTCATCCAATCCCTAGGCTACGTCCACCAAACAGCAAGTCCGATCTTATTACAATCCAGTGATTACAACCTGATTACAATCTGTAATCCCTTACAGCTCAATACCGCCGCAAGAACCAATTTCGTATCACAACATTATGAAAAAATACCCAACCCTAAGCCCTTTTATACAATTATTAAACCGCTTTAGGGTTATAACATGTCGGCCATATGTCGGCCATAATATGTCGACTACTACCCAATTTTTTTTTTTCGAACCCCACTATTTATGAAGTATGTACAGTACTTTCCTGATCAGACACCACAATCTAACAATCTCCCACTTGGGGACTGATTAGGCTCCACACTAAACAACAAAAAACACATGGTTGGCACATAAATTAGGATAATGAACACACAAGTCTTAACAACAGTGATCAATAAAATGGTTACACAATTCGAGTCAGGCTATCAATCAACAATACACAAACCAACATACTAGTGTATGGTTAACACTTTACTATTGTGGACTTGGTCTCGTCGCCACACTACCACCTTGCATTACATTCGATTCTCACCTATCATCTATTCCACCTATTGCATTATGTGACCTTCAAATCTCAAACAATTGTGGTTACTAATTCATTACACTATTCATCACATTTTATGCATTCACTTCTTTACCTATTCTTACTTAGGTTTGCGTTTCATTTCGTGAATTTTGAATCTTAAAGGTTAAGTCCCATCCCATGTATTTTCATCTCTAGCACACTCATTTCCTTCCATTTTTTACTTTCATTCACCTCATTTTCCTTCTTTTATTTTTATCTCATTATTATCATCTCATTTTCACATTTCCATTCATTTACAAATTTCATTTCATTTCATTACATTCCATTTTCTCCCATTTCATTCCATTTTATCACATTTCCATTAATTTATATATTTCATTTCATTTCCTTCCACTTCCTTACATCACATCTCATGTTGTCACATTTTCTTTATCACACTTCATTTCATTACAGTTTGTTTCATTTTATCACATCTCTTTCATTGCATTTCATTTCATCACATTTTCTTTTATCACACTTCATTTCATTACATTTTACTTTATTTTATCACATTTCATTTTATTGTAGTACATTTCAGCCCATGTCATTTCATTACATCACATTTCATTTTACCACATGGCATTTTTTATCTCCTTTCATTTTTCATTTTCATTGCATTTCATTTCATCCATTACTTTTTATCATACATCATCATTATTTTGCATTTCAGGTCATCAAGTTTTGTTTATTCATTTCATTTATCACAATTTATTACATGTCATTTCATTACATAACATATTTCATTTAATTACATTTCATTTACACCTCTTTCATTGCATTCACACTATTACATCACATTTTTATTCATTACATTTTATTTCATTCATGAATATCGTTACTTACAATTTCCTTTTGTACATTTCATTAACACATTTCACTCATACATGCCATTTAACCACTTTATTCACTATCCAAATATCATGCTATTCTATATACTATATTAATCATCCACAAATACATCAATATCTACTACTATCATATCAATCAAATCACACCATCGCATGCATACATGAGTCCATGATATAACCAATGCACAAGTCTAAACATCAAAAAGCTTGCATATCTCATAAATCAAAAGACCGAACAATATATTAGAAGGATTGCATCAACATGAATATAAGATGGACTAATCAACATAAACATCCAAATGATCACATCACATGAACATAATAAGATCACAAAGTATATCCACATGAACATCAAAAGTTTACCAAGTACATCAGCATGACTATTCAATGGTGCTCATCAATAATGAAATATATGATATGTACTGTGATGATAAGGATATATAATCATCCATGTCTTTGATCACTTACATCAGCCTTATGTGGCTGATCTAAAAGTCCTTGCTCATTGGGGGCACTCTTATCCTCTTGTGGAGCCTTCTCGATTGCATCTATCATCATTGTATCATGTATGGTTGTGGCCATCTAATTTTTCATAGCTCCATCTATCCTTGGTGGTGGTGGTGGCAGTGGTGGCCTCTATGTCATCAAAGCTATAAAAGCCTATAGCGTACTCATCAACTTACCCATCCAAGCCTCCATGACACTCATCTGAGTCTCTATATCTATGGATCCCCCTGACCTCTCTAGTAGTGATTGCACATCTAGTGGTACGGACTACTGGAAACCCTATGGAACTTTGATAGGAACCTGTACTTGCAGCCTCTGTTGCCAAATAAACTACACATCATTGGGTAACCTAGCCCTAACATGCTCTATCCTGCCTTGTCCAACACCACTATCCTACTAACTAGATCCTACACCACTACCCATACCTCCTCTAACCCTCACCCCACCATGGCCACACATCCCTCCAAACCTCTCTACACCCACATCTACTAGCCTCTATACCGGACCCCGTGCAATAACCCTCCATGGTAGTACTACAATTGCTCGGCCTCAACCTCCATATCTTCCCCGTGCTCTAACTACACCTCTAGCTCTCCCCCATCTACCATCCTTATCCCAATCCTCTCCTCCACTTGACTTCTCATCAATGCTAGGAATAGGCTCTGTTGGATTTGTGTATCTCAGGAATGAATGCTCATGGAAACATCATGCATAGTCTCCCTCCATCCTTGCATCTGCCTCTCCATCTCTCAATGCCCATGGCTATGGAGTATCTATCACTTGAAGAAATGCCTAAGGACATCCTCATACTCTACAGTTAGCCCCCATACTACCCTCTCTTCCTAAACTCAAGCATAATGCACTAATCCCTATGGCATGCCTTATCACTGCCCAAACTGTCTCACAACCTGCTTGAAACAAAATCTCTCTATCGCAGTGGGAATCTGCCCAAACAAATATCTTAGGCCAAAAAAATATATCATCTCATTATCATCCTTGGCGTATGGCTTTATAAACCTATATGGTCTCCATACTACCTCATCAATGTTGTCCAATATACGTCACCAATACTCTATCTTGCCTAGATGGGGCTACATAATCACTCTTGAATACATGTATATGTAAGGCATCTCCTAAGGATGATATTGCACACATATCAAGCGAGTAATGGCTAGATGCTCCCATGTCCATAACTATAACAATATCACCCTTGCTGACAGTGATGAGGCCCCAGAATATAAAACTTGATGCAAATCATGATAAAAGTGGGCCAATATGCCATTGCCCCATGAAAATCTCTATGGCTAATTGATCATGTCCTGTATCAAATGGCCCCATCCAACTGGACATCCCTACCCTCATCTATTTGGCAACAAAAATCCTCCTATCACTCTAGCCAACACCACCAACAATGACTCATACTGCAATATCTAAAACCATGATACACTATCATCACCAATGTTGTCATTTCCAAACAAACCTCTAAATGAAGTCCCATCTATAGTCTTATCATATTACACCAGATCTCCTACTATCAAAATTTGTAATAATCGATACACATCCTTAGGAGTTGCGATCATCTCACCCATGGGCATGTGAAAGGTGTTGTGGTTTGAGTGCCATCACTTAGCCACAACTATCAATAGCCCTCTGTTCACTCTAAACTGGGGCATCTATAGTAAATAGATGAAACCACATCTTTCAATCACCTATAGCGTCTCGACCAACAATCTGCCTATAGCCTCTAAGGGCCATGGATACAATCCTCGCACCATGAACTTTTTCCCACATACATGTTCATCAAACATTCAAATGACAACGTAAATTTTCATCCCAAGTGATCATCATACATCAATCTACCATAAAAAATCTAGCTAAGTCAGCAAATGGTCTTGCCTTGGACTTGTTATTTTTCCTACTCTGCATCTTGAGTTGGACATGTTTGTTTCCCTACTCTGCATCTTGAGCTGGTGCATCATTCTTTATCTATCTATCATTAGATTGATCCTAAGACATCACTTTTTAACCACTTGATTGCTATTGTTTGCTTGTTGCGACAAATCACTACCTAAAAGAGCTAGAATCTATCCTTTTGCACTATCTTACACTATATCAGGGTTTCATAGTCTATTTTTTTCTCTTCAAGTCCCCATTAGTGCCATTTTAACAAGCACATATGCTTCAAAATTCATTTTCCCTATTTCCTGGGATGCATGCGCTAATAGGTCAAATGAATGTGCTAAAATTGACATGTGTACTATTACACCACTCGAAAGTGCTATTACTTACTTCAAATGCACTATGGAATTGGAAAGTGCTATTACAACATCTATATGCACTATTTCAAATGGCATAACCAATATCAAGCTACACAATGTTAAAATATCCTTCCTAAGCACTACAAGATCCCTCAAATGCATCTAACCATTTGTATCTACTATTGAAACACATATATGTTCTATTAATTTAATGTATGCACTATTTCTCTCCTAAGGCAGGGTTTCATATGCACTAATTTGTCCTACGTATGGGCTAAACTATTGTTTGAATGTGCTATCATATTTTTAATGTGTTAAAAGAATAGCTAAAAGTGCTAAAACATCTAAACTACCACATTTACTATAGAAATTCATGAAAAATTCAAAAAACTCAGGTACAAATTCCAAAATCTTCAAAAAGGAGGATCTCGACGACTTATCGGGGCATTCTAGTTAGCTGGATGTTTGTACCGATGACCCCTCTTGAATCTGTGCTCTTGTAAAGAGACAACCATCCTCACTAGCTCAAACCTCCAAATTTCCAAATGTAAAAGGGGAGTGTGAAAATGACAAGGATAAAAGGTCTTTTGATTTATTTAACCCTCCTTAGAGGCATTTATATCATGTTTTTCGCTCTATTTACCCAACATTAGAACTTTTTGCTCACTTTCACGAATTGGGTATTGTTTTAAACCAACTTGATCATCTTCATCTCTCAATTATCAACATTTCAAAAATAAAATTGGGACCTCCAAATATTTTGCACATTCATTTTTTCCAATTTCATTTATGAGGGGGTAGTATATCCATATCAAATTAGGGCATCAAAATTTTTTGAAATATAAAAAACATTCTACCCTAGCCAAAATTTCAAACATCAAATCAAACAAAACCAAGGTATCTAAGTAAAAACATAGTAACATCAATTAGCAAAATCAACGACAATCAGACATCATATCAACCTCAAAACCTCAAAACATCATCAATTAGACATTCAATCGTAAGAATTTGACCTAAAATTAGAGAATTAGGATAGTCTTTGAACTAATATGCTCCACATATTAGCTCAAAGAGGGGCATTTGTAGACATCAAAAATTTGGAAAAGACTTAAAACACCATAAATCTTGATTTAACAATGGACATTGAGAGGAAAACAATAAACTTTCAAATGAAGGATTACATTGGTCATTAACTGATCAAATCATTTATCAAATCAATAAGACCTAAATCAACTTTAAAAAGAGGAGAAAAATAATTCAAAATCGTAAAATGAAATTCAAAAAGGGAAAAGAAAAAAGAAAAAAGTTTGAAAATAAATAGAAGATTTATTTTATCAATAAATTCATTTATCCTCACAAAAATGAAAATCCTCCTTTTACAGTTAAAAGGATTAGAAAAATCAGCATTTATCCTCCAACTAAGTCTATTGGACTCTTCCTCCTGGTCCATTATGAGATATTTTCAAGTTTCATCTGCACCCTTCAATCAAAGGTAAAATCCCGATTCTTACCCCAACCGCTTTCAAAATCCTATAAATAGGAGGGAAATTCAAGAACTAAAGGATCCAAGTTTTAGGCATCTGCACTATAGCATATTTTGAGTTATCATCTTTTTAGTATTGTCATTATCACAAGTTCATATCATTTTGATATCATTTTAGCTTTCTTTTCATGTTATTTAGTATCATTTTAGCTCATGTTTATCTCATTGCATACTCATTTAATAGCATTCTAGAGTTGTTACACCATATAATTGGCATTTAGTCATAGATCTTGCATACATTCTTGTAGATCTGCATTTTAAGCATACCCCCATTCTAGAAGTATTACTGAGATGCTGGTCTAAGAGCTTTCATAGTGGTTATAGTTAGGGAAACATGGGATGTTCGTAGAGTTTACATTTTGACAATGATTTCTTGGGTTTAGTTTAGTTCGTTGTCATTTTATCTAAACTTTGCATTAAAATCTCATGAATATGTGAATATAAGACATACAATATGAAGAGAAGATATCACCAAATATGGATTGGAAAAGAAAAATAATGGAAGATAACCTTCAAGATATATGAGGGCTTGCATGATTAGTTAGTAATGCCTTTTGTGCGAACTAATGCACTAAGAACATTCATGTGGCTCATGAATAAGGTATTGAAAGAGTTTATGGGTAAGTTTATCATGTTTACCTAGATGATATTTTAATCTCTAGTAAGACATTAGAAGAGTATATAATTTATATTCGTAGGGTCTTTGAGAGGTTAAGGGAAGAGAAGTTGTTGGTTAATTTGAAGAAGTGCAAATTTGTAAAGAAAGAGTTAGTGTATCTCAGATTTGTAGTTTTAGTAGACAGTCTAAAAATGGATCCAAAGATTATAAAGACTATCCTTGGATGACCTAATCCAAGCAATGCTAGCTAGGTAAGATTTTTCATGATTTGGCTTGCTTTTATAGAAAGTTAATTAGGAGTTTTAACAATGTTTGTGGACCATTGACTGAAACAATGAGAGGGGATCATAAGGAGTTTAAGTAACCTATAGAAGAAGATAAGACTTTTAAATTTTTGAAATAAAAAGTTACAAAATAGTATGTTTTAAAACTTCCATATTTTAATAAGCTATTTTAAGTAGACTATGATGCATGTGGCAATGTCATTGGAGTTGTTTTGAGCCAAGAATGTAGACTTGCTTCTTACTTTAGTGAGAAGGTAAATGGTGTCAAAAAAAAAATTGTTTATGATTAGGAGTTTTATTCTATAGGTCAAACATTGAAGAATTTGAGATGTTATCTTCTTCCTAAGAAGTTTGTTCTATATAATGATTATCAAGTTTTGCAATATTTAAAATAAAATAAAAGTTGACTAAGATACATTTGAAATTGGTTGAGTATTTATAGAGTTACACATTTTTTGTGAAACATAGGAGTGGGAAGTCTAATAGAGCTGCATATGCTCTTAGTTGGAAACATATTTTTCTGAAAAATATGTAGACTGAGGTTGCTTGGTTCAAGGATCTCAAGAGTTTGTATCTAGAGAATCTTGATTTCAATGTAAAGCTTGGAAAACTTGTACATAATCCATTATTGTAGATAGAATTAGGTGTCTAGATTTCATCATCTAGGATGGTATGTCATTTAGAGGAAGTTCATTGTGCATTCTAAGGAGTTAGGAGAGAGAATATCATCAAGGAGAAACATGGTGGAGGGTTGGCTAGACATTTTGGTTGAGATAAAACCATTTCTATGGTCAGTGAGAATTATTACTAGCTACATATGTAGTAAGATGTCAAGAATTTTGTACATATATGTAGAGTAGTCATATGACAAAAGGAGCCAAGAATAATAAGGGTTCATCGAAACTATTACATGCACTAGAGAAACCATGGGAGGATATTAGTATGAACTTTATTCTTGGTTTGTGAAGGACTCAAAGAGGATATGATTCAATTTTTGTGGTGGTTGACAAGTTTTCAAATATGCCACATTTTATTCCCTACAAGAAGACTAATGATGTTGTACATATAGAAAAATTATTTTAGAGAAGTGGTGAGAGTGTGTGGTCTACCAAAGGGCATAGTTTCAAATTGAGGCACTAGGTTTGTTAGGTACTTTTTGTGAACATTGTGGAAGAAGTTAAAGACAAATTTGAAGTTTGACTCATCACACCATCTAGATAGGTTGATGGACAAACAAAAGTGATGAATATGAGTTTGGAATTTGTTTTGCAATGATTGGTAGGAGATAGACCAAAGGGATGGGATTTAATTCTACCACAAGATAATATCTTGGATACAACAATTGATAGTTGGTAAATTACCATTCTAGATAGCATATGTGAGTAGTCTTAGAAATGCTTTTGAATTAAGAAAGTTAGACAAATGGAAGACAAGTAGTGTTAAAGCTAAAGGTTTTGTAGGGCACTTGAAGAATATTTGTGGGGAAGGAGGAGGGGGGGTGAGGAAAAATATTACCAAAATGAATACCTAGTAGAAGGCTAAGGAAGATCAGAACAGAAGGCATAAGCACTTTTAATTTGGAGATGAAGCCATGGTTCATTTGAGGAAGGAGAGATTCCTAGTGTGAACATATAATAAGTTCAAGATGAAGAAGTTTGGATCATGCAAGATACTGAAGAAGCATGATTCAGAAAATGCCTATGAAGTAGAGTTGTCTTGTAAACTAAATGTTTCACAAGTCTTTAACATTTTAGATGCGATAGAGTATCATAAAGGAGGTGTTGAAGATGAGATCACAAAATAACATTATAGTGTCCTAGTAACTTATTTTTTTTACTAAAAGAGGGGTAAATTTTTTATTGAATATCAAAAAGAGATGAACAACACAAGAAAAAAAGAGAACTACATCACTTTATCCTAGTCCACAAGTTGATCCAACATCTAAGATAAATCAAGGGGAAGCATCCTAGGATCAAGAATGTTCCAAGCTGGCCCCTGCTGAGAGGCCCATTTAGCTAGACAATCAACCACACTGTTCCACTCACGAGGGATATGCATAAAGGACACAGAATCTAGAGAATTGCATAACTGAATGATTTGCTGAATAACCAGAGCCAAATGCCAATCCACATGCACAAGGTTCCTATTATGCAATAAGTTCACAACCACCTGCGAGTTAGTGTCACAGATAATTCTTTTCCAGCCACGTAGACAACATTGTTCCACTGCAACCAAGATAGCCAGGGCTTCCATAAGGTTATTAGTATGGTAACCCTTGTATATAAAAAACAGAAACTGGATATCACCAGAACTATCACGCCCCACTCGCCCAATACTAGCCGGACTAGGATTTCCCCGAGAAGAACCATTAGTGTTGATTTTAAGAGTGCCCACCTCAGGAAGAGACCAACGTCCTTGATGATTAACTCTCTGAGGGTGTTGCTTAGCTCTATTCCTAGAGCGGGTGTGGGGGATCGCGGGAGAGCAACCCTGAAGAGGAAAGGAGAGGCAAGAGGAAATACCAGCATCAGTGGGATCTAAACCCCCACCGTTGTCACATTTAGCAAGGAGTGTTTCTTAAAGAGAATTAACAATTCTCCCCCACAAGTGCCTAATCTTAAACTATAAATCATGAAAGATCCTTCTATTCCTCTCAAGCCAAACATGCCAAAAAATAAGGGAAGGGCCGATTGTCCAAGCAACTTGAAGAAAAGAAGTCTTGGAAGGGGAATGGCCCAAACGGTCCCAAAATTTAGACAAAGAGGACACATGCCAGCACGTGCATCCCCACACACTCCACTAGAGGTGCCAAATCTGTTTGGCAAAGGGGCATTAGAAAAAAAGTTGAGATACAATCTCTTCACTATTGCGACAGAGAACACAGATGGAAGGCCCCTAGAAGCCTTGCTTGCAGAGATTTTCCCAAGTGAGACAACGATTGTAAACCAAAATCCAGAGAAAAAAGTTACACTTAGGCCATGAAAAACTATTCCAAACTTTCTTCCACCAAGAGACCTCAACCTTACCAAAAAGTTGCTTTGTTAGCGCAAGGTACCCAAAAGAAACAGAATACTTGCCAGAAGAAGCACCTCCCCAAGCCAAAACATCAGGTTCCTGCAATGAGCTACACTCCCTAGAAGCCAATATCTGAGATAGCTCCAGTCGATCTCCTAGTGAGCCACCCAGAGGCCAATCAGAAGAATTCTTCCATCTATAACCCATAGCAAGGCCCAGGTTAAAAGGCTCCTTATAATGAGCCACCTTATTCTAGCCAGCAGAAAGGAAAGAATCACAAAGAGCCTGCAAGTGAGGATGAGAGGAAAGGAGAGGAGGATGCCCATTCCAAGAATCACTCCAAAATAGAGCCTCAGTGCCTTTGTTGCAGATCCAAAATAAAATTCTCTTCACCAAGTGAGCACCAATCTTGAGGGCATGCCACACCATAGAGCCTCTTCCCTTAAGAGAAAACCTAGAAACTTTTGAAGGTTCAACACCAGGTAAATACTTGTGTGACAGGATACGGGCCCAAAGCTGAGATTGACTAGTACACCAACGCCAATAGAGCTTAGCAGAAAGAGCTTGACTGCACAAGATAGCAAACCGAAGGCCAAGGCCTCCTTCCTTTTTTGGCCTACAAATAGTATCCCAATTGATGAGGCTCCATTTGGTATGTTGCAAATTGCCACTCCAAAGAAATTGGTGAGAGAGGGCATCAAACTCTTTAAGAAAATACATCGGGGCAGCTTGAACCATGCTTCTATATATGGGAAGAGCTTGAATTACAGATTGAAGGAGTGTCACCCTACCAGCAGTAGAGAACCACCTGTGAGTCCAATTATTGACCCTCTGTCGAAGTTTGTCAAGAAAGCTTTGCCAGAAAAGCCTAGTCTGTCTATCCACCACAATAGGGACCCCCAAGTAAGTCAGAAGGAGACACAATTTGAAATCTCAAGATATTAGCAATCCTCCACTGGATCGGCTTAGGAGTGTTGAAGAAAAAAATAGAGGACTTGTGGTCATTAATTTTTTGCCCAGAGACAGCCAAATAAGAATCCAAGGTGAGTCGAAAGGCTTTAGCTTCCCGAATCCGAGCTCTCCCAGCAAGGGCAATATCATCAACATAGGAGATTGAAGTAATTTTAGATAGTCATATTGGAAGGAGCACAAAGAATATGACATATGAAGAATATCTAGTCAAATAAAAAGGACAACTTGTTGAAGATTCATCATGGCTAACAAGGGAGGAGGTTAACCATCTTGATTTTCCTCTGAACACCTGAGATGTGATAGGGTCACTTCTCAAATTACCCCAAGTGTTTGACATAGGAGCATCTTGGGTCTAAGGGCAATCTTGCATCACCCAAAAATATTTATGTTTTGTCTTTCTAGTAAGGGTTATCTCAATGCAGAATTGCTACTTTTTGAATCTTACTAGTTTTAGTAAGTTAGTCATTCAAGTTTAAAATGTTCTATTTTTTTATTTGGAGGTTCATTTTAGATATATCATTTTGCAGGTAAAGTTTCATTATAATATCAAGTCTAGTTGTGTAGTTATTGAATTTTTTAAATTTTGGTAGTATAAAAAATTTGGACTCAATTTTAAAGACTTTAGAACATCCAGAAATGGGTAAAACTAGTGGAATCATATGGATTAGGTTTTGTAGATAATTATTAGTACATATGAAATTTATTAATGTACTTTTAACTATTTGTTTCAATTGCTTATAAATGAACAATTAAAATATTTATGAAAATAGAATGAAATATAATTATAACATGAACCTTAATTGATACTCTTCCCCTCTCTTGACAAAGATATTTGCAACATAGCTCCTAGTTGGTAATCTTCCCCTATTGAATCCTCCCCATATCTTGTCCAAAAAAATTAACAATAGTCATTGGCTCAAATCTTGGAATAAGAATATAAGTTGTATTTAGTAGAAAGTACAATAAAGGACGAAGCAAAGAACAGCACGGAAAGGAAAAGTGCAGACTCTGCAAATTATTCAGCAAGTTGATAGTTGGCTGCTTCCCTCACCATACTCCTCATCACATGTCTTGGAATTCTAGTCGAAGATTCTTTTCAATGTCTATAATGTAAACTTTACGTGATAAAGGGAGATACCATATCAAATAGTTGCTCCCAATATCCACACTTGGAAATCATTGGTCTAATATGTGATTCCTGCTTTCAAACCCTCAAACCCTAGTGGACATCATGGGCATTAACTGTTTTATGGCTTAGCCTGCAAAAGCAATACTCGTCCACACTTCATATCATTCTTGTCAATTATTTCAATCTGCCATTGTCTCTCTGCAACCCAACATTCTGCTTCCCAATAACTACAACCGATTGACTTGACTTGTGAGCTTAAGCCACCCTGGTTTAGCTGGCTACAGATATTGTCTAATCAGAAGAATAGAGTGAAAAAACAGCTGCAGCATTATGGGCCAGCTTAGGTTCGTGGTGGATGTAACTCAGAAACTTTCTATTCTTTTGGAATTTTTAAAAGAGTAGTTAGGCAGTTCATGTGGGAATTTCTAATTGAGTCTTACACAATTGTCTGTCTTCAATGTTATTAACCTAAAAACTTTTTGCTGAGAGGTTCACAATTTACGGATGTGTTGTAGATTCTTCTCTGCTTACTATTGAATGTTAGATTAATAATATAAATTATATATATATATATATTAAACAAATCCAACTTTGCATGACTGCTTATGAACATGAGGAACTTCTTTGCTGCAGTTCTTAGAAGATAGTGGGAAATTAGTATTAGATAATAAGAGTATTTTCTAAATATTATAATTTATAGAATGTATATTCTTCTAATGTTAGTTGGATAAATTAGTATTCTTTATATATTCTTCTTTCATATCAAAAGGTAAAAATAAATTTTTTGTGAAAAATAAATTTATCAATTTTGTCAATAGACTTTTGATCTAGTACTGAAGTTGAATGATTGTAAATGAATCTATGAATAATAACTCTTGATTTGTTCACAGACTTTGTATCTTGCTCACAAATTTGAAGCTCCTTAAAAAAATCACCCATCTTCATGGGCTGAAGGAAAATTGAAAACAATAGATACACAATTCTATGCTATGCTGTTCGCTCTTAAGTATTGAATCATATACCATAATATATAAACAGTTGTTCTTAATGTTGAGGCTTAATATAAGACGTCAAGCTCTTAATATTCATTAATCCAATAATTATGGTTCCCGCTATAAAACCTCCAAATAGAATGGATTATTGATATTATCAACCGCCTACATTGTACGAAATATTCAAATCTATCATTGACCCACCCCAATTGCTCAATTTCAAATAACCAGAATTTCTAGTTTTAATCTCTAGCGTAATATGTGTTTCTGTTTGGGCTTAAGGATTTGGATTGTAAGCGTTGAGAAATATATATATAAAATGCACTTCTCACTTTAAAATTCAGGCTTTTAGTTTAAATTTGCTCAAAAAGTAAGGAGTGTATAATAATAATCTAGAGGAGAGAACATATATTTTTCTTTTTCCTATTAGATATAAGAGTTTCAAAAAAAACAAAGCAACCAAAGTATCGCCACGAAAAACAACGAGGCGGCCAAGCCTCACTAAGGAAGAACAGTATCCACTGTACAACATAACAAAAAGAGGAGAAGAAGGACTATCTAACTAAGAACATCATAGTAATTGACCACCCAAGCAGTCCAACCTAAGGGACCCTCCATCCAAATGACGCTTTTAGATTCTTGAATCTGCATCAGCCTGAATAATTCTTCTTTTCTAGCAATCACTTTGTTACTGATTTCTCTATTCAGCCTAATGCAAGTTTGCTCAAAAGCTTGCAAATCATCCAGGGTTCTACACCATTGGTATCCATGCTTCAACTCATCATATAAAAAAGCAGCATGCCCATCATTAAGGAACCTTCTCATCTTGTCCCGCTCGATCAGCATAGTAGTCTGCACTTGCAAAGAAATTTTAAAATGAGTTTTTGAAAAAACTCAGTAAGATCCCTTGACTTACCTTGGTATCTTTCCTCGTTCCTGCACTTCCAGATCTGCCAGAGAATGTTAGACGATAATATATTCTAAAATAAATTGGTATCTTTAGGAAAACCATTAATATGACCAATATCAAGAATATTAACATCAATAAGATAAACAACGCCGAACATTTTTCCATATTTCTTTAGCAAAAGTACAATCTAAAAGAATATGTCTACCAGTTTCAAGAACTCTACATAGAACATATGTTTTTAAAACTATTAAACTGAGGTGAACAATGATGATATAAACTATGCTGATTCGTATAATAATTTTTATAATGTGAAAGGTCTTAATTTTCTAATATCGTGTCTATTTGGTATATAGTTTATAAATTATAAATTGAATTATGAAAATTATATTGACTTGAATGTGATTTATTTTATTTTAATATTTTATATTTCAACAATAAGTTATAAATATAGTAAACTGATATTATAATATCATAAATTATTTATTCTTAATGACGTAGAGAAAACAAATTGATATATATGTAACTTATAAAATTAATTTAAATTTACGTTAAAAATCAATTCTACATTTTGTATTAATAATATTAAAAATAAATCTGAATTATATAAAAAAATAATAGAGCTATTAAACATTATTTTTCTTAAATAATTGTTGATAATTTAAAATAAATTTGCTGCAATAGCATTTGGATGAAGGTCCTGGTAATTGGAAAGTTTAAGAACTACTTTACTTTTACTAATCTGCTCTGTACTTGAAACATAGATTGAACTGCTATTTTGTAACTTTAAAATAGTTTTGTCTTTTAATGTTCAATTTTGATCTTGAAATGGGCTCTTGGATCATCTGCTATACTATAATATACTATAATTAGAAATTCAATTGTCTAAGTGAGGTCACACTCTTCTGTAAAAATATCAAGCCATTCAGTTATTCTGAGTTTCTTTGTTCTTGAGCTCTTTACAATATGCTATGCTTTCATGTGGCCAGTTGGTCTGCTTTGTTTAACTGCCCTCCAAGCTGATTCTGATTATTAGCATTTAATGTTTCTTTTTAGGAGCTTGTTCTTTGCCTCTTATAATATATTTATTATCAACACTACTTGTTCCAAAGAACTTCTTTAGCTTCTTTTGTTCTTTACTATATATCTACTTAGCTTTTTCAGTAGTATAATCTTAGTAACCCATTTTAAGAAAAAAATCTTTATAAATTTAAAAAAACATTATTGTTAGTACTTTATGATCTTGTGCAGACTTTACAAGTTTCCATCATTAAAATTGACCTGGGCCTTCTTAATTTTGAAGAATGTTAATTTTTCAATATTTGATTGATCGTACAATCTGAATCCATTTGCATTGACCAAATAATAATAGCATGCCTCAGCAGCAATGGAAGTTTTTATTTGAAAACACCTCAGAATCTAATTCAATGCCCCATGATCATGCTAAGTTTGTCCAATCACTTCGCTGCCATGGTTCTATGCAGATTGATATAGAGCTATATAAAATTGCTATTAATGAGATAGAGTATTGAAATTCCAAGATGCTATATTAAGGATACATGATGAAGTAGAAACTATAATAGTGTTTTTTTAAATAATTCAACGAATTTGGAACTACACCAATTTGAGTTATCCATCTAATTACAAAAAGGCTAATCACATAATGCTGTTTATGTACTCTGTTCCTACCCATTTCAATCTTTGTGGACGCTGCTCTTCTCGTGCACATTTCCTTTTTCTCCACATTTTGGTGGACATAGATTCAGTGAACCATGTGAGCCATGTAAGTTAAAAAGAGGAGAAAAAACAGTGTGAATCTGACTTGGGACCTCCATGATACTAAAGATGCAAAGGCTTAATCTGATGCCAAATTTTCATTTTTTGAGTTGTCTTTTGTTAGAGAGAATAGATTGTTTTGTACATTTTATTTTCATCTTTGTTTACATATTGGGTTGGAGAGAAGTCAGCTTCTATGTCTTAGAACTTTATACAAATGTTAGAGATTATGTTTGGTGAATATTTGGGAAAATATATATTCAGCTTTATTTTTCAGTTATTCATTAAAAAGTTGAAATCTTATAGTTTTGTTGTGATAGTTTGTTGTTCTTTTCTTTTTTGAATTCTTAGTTAAAAATGAGATTGTCTACAAGAAGTGTTTGGATGAATTCAAATATTAGTTTTTAGAATTGAATAAAAGAGATATTAGATGTTCTAATTAGCTACAACTCAGTAAGGATCTTTAAGTTTTATGTTTAGGTTTTTTTTACCTTATGTATATTTTTGTCTTTTGTTAGAGTTTGGTTTTTTTACTGGTTCAATTGATGTCTATTGTTGTTTCTTGTTCAAACTTGATTTTCTCAATTAGGCTAGCTGATGCATATTGTTGTTTCATGCTGGATCTTAGTTCATGCAACTGCCAAAGCTATTTTTTTTAAACTGATGCATATTGTTGTTTCTTTCTAGAACTTAGTTCATGTAAATGCCAAGGCTATGTAATAGATGTAATGTATATCTACCCGTCATTCCTTATGATGTGGGAGTCTTGCACAGCAAGGCTCTATCTTTGGTGTGCTCATTTAGAACCATTGGACTTCACCAATAGACCAAATACTAATTCACTTTATATAATTTTGTTTGAACTGTCATTATGTTAATGTAATTTTCTTTGTTCAATTAAAAAAGTAAGTAGCTATCAATTGTGTAACCCAGGTGGGCACACCCAAGTCAAAAACCTGAAGCACACTAGTCGAGCACGTGCCGGGTGCGGCCAGGCTGAATGGCCCAAAATGTTTAAAAAATAATAATTTTTCGTTTTCTTTATTTATTTATTTTTTATGCATACTTAGAGAGCACTTGGGATGATTCCACTCTCATTATTGACATTCTGTGATTTTGTTGGTTGTACTCACTTTGATATGGCTGCGATACATTATTTCATTTCACTGTTTCATACTACTTGGCTCATTGTCATCATGAGCATCTTTATGATATATCATAAATGATATTTATATTTGAACAATGACTTTTGAATCTTGCATCTTGAACTAAATTAATTTGTTAAATGGTCATTGGTAATGACTATGAAGTTCCAAGTTTGAACTTATAGTTTGTGAATAGCATTTCAATTTTCTCTATTCAACTATATTTGGTATGTTATATAATATATTGAAGTATCATTTCATAATTAACATTTTCAGTCATATATATTATATATAGACTATGTAACCACCTTCTCACTCTTCTGCCGCAGCACTCCGCCGTCCTCATATTGAAACTATTTTTTTCTGCACCCGAAACTTGTCTTGATGTCCCCCGCACTGCTGCACCCCACACTGGGGTAACACTGCTATGAATACATGTGAAAGTTATCACTGAACATTAGTTATCACTTTGGATTTGTTTGATTTAAATTAAATTTAAAAATTAAATGAACAAAGAATAAAAGACAATTGTAATATAAGCCTTAATTGAACCTTTCCATATATCTTGACAAAAAGTTCAACATTAAATGACGGCTCAAATCTTGGAATACAAAGATAATTGTATTTATTGGAAAGTACAATAAAGGACGAAGTAAAGGACAGCACTGAAAGGAAAAGTGTAGACTGTCTCCAAATTATTAGCAAGTTGAGAGTTGGCTGCTTTCCTCACCATACTTCCCATCAGAACCTCATTCATCACTGGAAGTCTAGTAGAAGATTCCTTTTCAATGTCTACAAGGTAAAGTTTACATGTTGCAGACTGCCTATACAGAGAGGGCTCATATCAAATAGTTGCTCCCAATATCCTCAATTGGAAATCATTGGTCACATATATGCGCTTCTTGCTTTCAAATCCACAAGCCAAGTTGGGAACATGGACATTAAAGTTTCCCTGTCTGCTTTGATAATCCCATTGACTGTTTATGGCTCAGCCTGAAAAGCAATATCCTCCATACTTCATATCATTCTTATCAATTATTCCAATCTGCCATTGTCTTTCCCTAACCGAACATTTTGCTACCCACTAAGCACCATCGATTAGTTTTACTTGTGATAGCTATTGAGCTTGAGCCACCCTGGTTAGGCTGGCTATAGATATTTTCCAATGAGAAAGAGTCTTAGAGTGAAAAAAAGCTGCAGCATTATGGGCCAGCTTATGTTCATGGTGGATGGGATTTAAAGAAACTTTGTATTCTTTTGGAAGTTTCAAAAGATCATTTGGGCACTTCATGTGGAAATCAGTATTATCTGAAAGAAGGGTAAAAATCTATTGAAATACAAAGATTTGAGTCTAAATTTATTTTTGCTTTCAATATTGTTAGTAATGTAGAGGACTGTTGGCAATGGGTCAGCATCCTTTGTGGGTCTGGGTCTGTGACATGACTTAATGGCCTCATATTTTTATAAGTCTGGTGGTTGTATTGGACATCAATGGGTCAATCTTTTAGTACTATGACAACTCTAACAGTTAACAAATGGTATCAGAGCTTGATCACAGATTTGAATCTGCATAGACAAGTGATGCACCTGACTGCAACAAGTGATACTGGAAGGGAAATTGTTGACAATTTACCAGCATCTCTGAAGAGATTTGAACATTAACAGATTACCCTTTTAATTCATTAACAAAAAAGAAAAGAGCATCTTCATTAATTTTTTATATATGTTATTCATTTACTCTGCAATGCTCTTTGTTAATTGCAGAGAAGAGCTTACTATTGTACATTAGTTAGATGTCTAATATATCCACATTTTTCTTTATAAAAAAATCAAAATGTTGATCTTTCTTTTATTGCATGACTGCATATAAACACAAGGAACTTCTTTGCTGCAGCTATAGAATTGTCAGTCATAGAAATGTCTCTAGACCTTTGAAGCAAGTCATTTGGAAGATATTGGGAAGCTACTGCTAAATAATAAGAGCATTTCTCACATATTATAACATACGGAATGCATTTCTCACATATTATAACATACGGAATGCATATTCTAGCAATAGTTCAATAAATCAGTTACACTCTCTTCCTGTAAAAACATAATTTTTGCAGAAATCAAAATCACCAATCTTCCCTCGTTAAAATGCTCGGCTCTCTTCAACAATATATATATTGGATGGACGTTCGAAACATCGGATATTGATGATTGTATGTTATGCTGTAGCGCTTAAGTATTGAAGAATCTAACATAGTAGATATATATATATAAACAGTGGTTCTGAATATTCAGACTTAATTTTGATGAATCCAATGTAAGATATCAATGGTCGGTCAATATACATTATTTGAGCATTCTGATGTATAAAACCTCCAAATAAAATGCATTGCCGCTTTCATCATTGGCCTACATTCTGCCAAATATTTAAATTTACACTGTTATTGATCAACCCCAATTTCTCAAATCTGAATAACCAGAATCGGTGGTCTTAATCTCTCTTACCTTGGTCTTAATTTGGATTGTAACCCCAGAGAAATATATATAAACGTGCACTTCTTACTTGGAAATTCATGCATAACCCCCTTAGACTATTCAGTAAACAATATACCATACTGCTTTTTAGTGTGATTTTTGTAGTTTTAATTATCTAATATGTATTTGTATATGGTTTACAATATATATATTAATTTATAATGATTCATAAGAATGATATATAATTTGTAAAATATTAATTGATTTATTTTTTAATAATAAGATGTGAACTTGGTAATATTAGAAGTCAATTATTTTTAATGATGTAGTGAAAATAAAGTTTGATATATATAATTTATAGAAGTAATAATTAACAAAATTATGTGTATGATATTTTATATTTAAAATAATTTTATGATTCATAGAGATTATAAAAAGATAATTTAAATCATATGAAAAGAAAAGTACTATTATGTGTTATACTTTTCAAATAATTGTTAATAATTCAAGTAAGTTCTTCAAATAGTTCTAACAACAGCTGTCAGATGAAGGTTCTAATAATTGAACAGTTTAAGAGTTATTTCCTAATCTCTACTTAGTAATAGATTGGACTATTCTATTTTGTAATTTTTTGTAGTTCTCCATCTTAATACCTAATTTTTTGCTTGAAATGATGGGGCCTTCAATCTAAATTATTAGACTGTTTTGTTGATGCATGTTCAGAAATTCAATTGCTAAACTTGAGTTGCCCTCTTTCCAAGATATTGGGCCATTTTGTTATTCAGATCTTTGTTCTTAAGCTCTTTAAAGTATGTTATATTATAATGGCAGTGAATTGCTTTGTTTTTTATTAGTGGGGTCTGAATTGATTATCAACATTTGATACTCGGTAAAGTTTCTTCTGTTCTTGCACATGAAGACTTCACAAGTTGACTAAAACCTTCTAAATATTAAAGATTGTTGTTTTTAATGTTTAATTCATTGTACAATCTGAATACTTCATGCTCACCATAACTTTTATGTTTGCCCCATTTGCTTTGACTTTCAACAACAAGTAAGTGTAACTATACCTCACCAGCAATGGAAAATTTTATTTGAAATCATGCAAGAATCTAATTCAATGCTCTATCCAAATCTCGTAGAAATTGATATTTTTATTTAAACTTACTATTAATGAGGTAGAATGTTGAAATGCCAAGATACTACATAATGAAGAGGAGTGCTTTTTCAGAATTCAACGAATTTGGAGCTACACCAATTGAGCTATCAATCTAATTACAAAAAGCTCGTACTATTCATGTGACTCTGTTCTGCTCGTAAAGATTTCATTTTCTACATATTTTGGTCAACATAGATTCAATGAACAGTGTAAATAAAAAGACAGAATAGGAGTAAAAAGTGTGAAATTGACATGAGGCCTCCATGATAATACAAAATGCCAAAGGTTTAATCAAACCTTCAAACAATTTACGCTTAAAAACCTCTACATATATATCTTCTCAATCTCTTGCCTGAGATCTCTCCATGAAGATTTTACATGGGTTCAAAACTCAAAGAACTCTGCCTATCTCAGCCTCTTGCCTGAACTCTCTCCATAAAACCTTGTATTCTGTGGGGGAGTTTTTGTTTGGACAAGGGAAAGAAAATGCTGAACAAGTTTTGGATCACATGGAATGAAAAGAACTCCTTTTTGCTCAAACCCAAATTCTTCTTCAGCCTTGTCAAGAAGAAGCCTGAACAACGGGTGATTGAGATCACTGATCCTCACGACAAATCTTCTTTGGAAATGCTGATTACCAGAATATATTGCCAGATGACCCTCTGGAACATCACAAGCTATATTAAATTTTGATCTCTCATCATCATCATCATTCCCAGCATAACTATTCCTATTCCCTTCATCTTGATGCAGCAGAAATGGGCTCTTCTCTAATGGAAACATAACACAAAATGAATCATGAATCCTACGAGCAATTCGAAGAATCCTACGTAGTATTCCCTTAGATCTACACATTTTCATGATGTAAAAGAGCTCAAAAAACCCTTTGAGTGTACTAGTCGATCTCCACTCACACAGGCCTTTCTTTGTTCAGGGTTGAATTGAATTATACTTTGTTTGTAATCATATATATTTATATGAGGCTGGATTCCTGCAAAATCATTTGTGGGAGACGTGTAGAAGATGAGGATCACATTTAGGCCCACAAGAATGTTGGACCACCTTCGAAAAACAGAACACAAAGGGGCCACGACTTGTTGAAATTTGCAAATGTGGGGAAACATGTAAGTTATAATTAGCAATGAATTTATGGCTCTGAATCATGGATACATGATTCATGGGTCTCGCTGATCTTTGCAGAGTGGTGTCTGAATCTTAGAGGATAAGGATTCAATTGAGTTAATTCAATTCCACCATGACCTTTGGCTATTTTTGAATAGAAGGCTTGGTGGGTAGGTGTTAAACCTGCAGGATAATGAAGGCTATAGGCTTCTACCCCAAGGGGTGAGGAATTTTAACAACTGTCATATGAATGGAGACAATCTTTCTACATTGGAAGGTGTAAACAATCCAATATGGGCTCCATATGTAGAATCGCAAAAGAGATAGGATGGGTTGCACTAGTGATGAATATTCCTTTATTAGGAGGCTATATTACCACTCTATTTCAGCATTTGGGGCCTACACAATTATCTCTGGAAAGGCTTAAAATTATTCATGTATTAGGTGTTTTTAGAGTTTTGGTGTGAGCATACACGTACTTGCCAAGAAAGGAGAGTTCAGAAGACAAGAAAACACTCCCCACCATTGACATCCACTGCATTTGAGGATGGATGTTGGTCAAAACAAGTTCCTCTAGTTACACATGTCAAAGTATAAAAAATAAAAAATAAAGGTTGTGCTAAATACATGGTTGTCCTTCATTAATGGTTTTATGAGGGCATGTTATTCATGCCACATAGAAGCTTGGTAGCTCTTCATTTTACTCCGAGGAAAGAAGTTAGGTTGTCCCCCACGTAGGTCTCTTTCAACTTAATCCTTACGTGTGAATTTACAACCAATTCACATTTCACCGTATTATTATTAAAATACTAATAAAATAAATTATTTCAACATGAAGCAAACTTAGAAATGGTTTTTTTACATATTGTTTTTGAATGATTCGAATGCTATTTCATTTGATGCATCAAATATTAGAGTCGTATGAAATTTTCTATCAAGTTTTAGAATTATTTCTTGAAGGGAGTCTTAAGAAGAGTCTAAAGTAAGTTATAACTATGTTCTATTTTTGTTTTTGAATGTAAGCTGAGAATTTTAGAAAGTAACTTGTATATATCAGCGTCTATGTTTATATCTTATTGAAGCTTGTTGTCTATGTTCATTAAAACTCTAAATGATATCACAACTATTATGTTGCTTGATCTCGTAAAGAACAAATGGTATCATAGTTGTCTTGATTTATCTTTTGTTCTGAATTCTAAATGGTATCAAAGGTTTTGTTGCTTGATCTTGCACAGAACTAATTGTATCAAAGTTGTCTCGATTTATCTTGTATTTTAAATTTTAAACGGTATTGAAGTTGAAATACATTGTTTCTTATGTTGCTTCGTCTTATAAAGAACTAATAATATTAGATTCATTATGTTGCACTTGTTTTGTTGCTTGACCTTGTAAAGAACTAATAGCATGAGAACCTCCAACCGGGCTTTGAATTTTAGTCATAAGGTAAGATCAATCGAGTTATGTATTTGGAAAAGATAAATTTTAGACGACGTTGTACACTTCTCCCTTTTGGGTTTATATTTGAGCTACTATATTATTTGTTATGTTTTCTTTGTATGTTGATACTTGGTACACTACTTGATGGATTGATTATTTTTCTCTATTATGAAAACCTATAAGTTTATTTTAGATTTACTTAGTAACTCATTCTTAAATAATGGTTGAATTCCATTAGATCTTCATGTTTGTCAATGAAGTCATCATAGAAAGCCCTTTTCAAATTTGTTATGTGTATCATTCCAGTGAATGCTTATCTTATTCCCCATATGATAGTACCAAAGAAATTTATGATAAAAATTTGAAGCACAAAATAGCTATGAAGAATTTGAAGATGATTGTGAGCATTGCAGAAGATGTTGTTCATGTACTATAGAAGAAGAAGATATAAACATAATAGACAAAGTAGAGGAAGAGTCTTCCAATATTTCTCTAATCTCTTTGCATCCTAATTACATTAAATTGAATAGAATATCTGTGTTAGTTTTTTTCAATCTTCAAGATATGATACCCTATTTATATATTATGTCTTCAATCTACTAATTTTTTGTTAATCCTTTCTTTATATAAACTATCATATATGAAGAAGTTGTTTGAAACATCAACTTTCCTGGTCAAAGTCCATAATAATAGTCAAAATACAAAGATTTAGCAAATAATAATTTGCACTCATAGATACTGGGTCAATCATTAGTCTTTCCAAAGTATATATCCTTCCAAGACCATACTAGATTTATGCAGGAGCATCTCCACACATACTTTATAGTAGTTTGACTAGTATGATGGCTCAGTCGTAGTGATGACTGACCAATTTTTCCTAGTAAATGACTAAGTGTTTTGCACTAAGTGACAATAATATGATTTCCTTTAGGGTCAGCAATCTCCCCCTTTGGCATTAGTGGAAAAAAACTTATCATTATCAAAAATTCATACATAACAAAACTTCAAAACTGAAACTCCCCCTTTGGGTATACTCCATACCTTCACTTGATAACTATATATATTGTTCTTCTCCTTAGTATAAATTGTTTTCCCTTCTTGTGATCTCTAATCTCTTTATATTTCCCCCTTATTGTTTTCATAGTTGTCTTGTGATAGTAAGATGGGGACTAGGAATTAAACCATACTTAGTAAAAAATGGTTTGTACCATTGCAAGATTAGGTCCGTTGTAGCATCCCTATTAGTCTTGAGTGTCTCAACAATATGGTGTTCAATTTCTAATCTTGCAACTAGGGCTACCATATTATCCACAATAGATAGATTCTTATTACTATGAATTGGATCCTTGTCTTTTCTCAAATGTCTTTGAATTACCTCCAAATGATGTATCTGCAATAAAGCTTGAACTTTAATAATCTTTGCCCTTATTTTTCTCTCTTCCCATAGAAACTTACATTGTTTTCCTTACAAAAATCTCAATTTTGAAAGATGTACTGAGCTTGAACTTGCATTCAAGGTTAGTGTGTCCCCACTCTGCTGCAAATCACCATCAACCTTGTCCATTTGGTATCTTATTACTTTTTTAAATAATGGGACATAACATATAGCTTCATAAATAATGTATTTACATTTTGGACTATCTTTTCAAAATCATTTACAAGGGTAGAAAGTTCAACATATTTGAGTGCAATTTCTGTTACAACTTTCTCCATCACCTTATACTCAAAATTTCTCCCTGACCTTTGCATAAGCTTTTCTCTTGTATCTATATCAAGTTCATTCAACTTCTCCACAATTTGAACTAATTTTCAATGATTAAGGCCTATTGATTCAGGGTTTCAACATCAATGGTTTCAAGATATATATCCTTGATTTCATGCAATACTTTTTTTTGTTAATGTTCTCTCCCCATTTCCTATTCTTTGGTCTTCCTTTCTAATAACCCACTTAATGTTTTCAATTGATCAAAAGTTAAATTCTTTGTGTTCCAATTAGGGATCACAATCACTTCATCTAAGTAACAGGCTTACCTTCAATTTCCATTAGGGACCTTATTTTCTTCCCCTTAAGTCTGGGGTGTTGGAGCTTGGAATTGTCATTTTTAGACCTTAGGTTTGTACATTTATGCTTAGTCTATGTGTCTCCTTGGTCTAAGTATGCTCCATAATTTATTTTTATCCTACAGTAGTAGTCACCTTTTGTTCAGGTGCATTCGACTTTTCCTTCTTAACATTAGTAGTGAGTTCACCCATGGAACTTGATTGTAAAACCTCCTTTGTTCACTCAATATGAGGTCTTGAGGCACTTGTTCTTTCACTTGTAGTGGATTGATCTTCTTGAGCATTCTAACTCTTTTCATTATTCTCCTCTTTAGTATCATTTATATTTTCCTGATTGGCATTATTCTTCTAATCTAGCACTTGTGTCCTTTTATCCTTAGTGGCTAACACATTCTCTTGCTCAGAATGACTATCACTTACATCTCCTAATCCTTGATCTTGATTGATTATCACTTTCATCATCTATTACAACTTTTTCAACTTTCGCTTCACGAATTGTTGTACCAAATTATGAAGTGTATTACCAAGGTTATCTTTGTTATCATTAATATCCTCTATGTCTTCCTTATCCTTTTGTTCATCATCAAGAATTAATCCATATATTTTCTTCCATGTCATTTTTCTCTCCTCTACAACATTTTCAATTTTGTGTTTCAAGATTAGGAAAGTCCTCCTCATAGGAACACATATGTTATTAAACTCTTTCATGGATTTTGGGATTTATTACGTGTTCAACCCAACCACTACTTGGAAAAGTGTCCCCTATCTAATTTTCCTTTTAGTTGTTAATGCAAACTTCCATTTTCCATCTATGGTATATATTTAAAGTTTTCCATCATATTGATGTAATACTAGGTCTAGCTACTTCCAAATCCTTGTTTTTTAAGGACTCACTCAAGCTTGGTACTAGCCTATTAGAGTTCCTTGATGTTATAGTCCCTAGAGGATCTTCATCCTATCTTCTAATCACTCTCCAACTTAGTTACACCATTAGAGAGGGTTCTTTCCTCACAAGTACCTCTTTACAACTCATTATTGATTTTGCTTTTGTGGTTTTTAGACCAAATCCTTCATCCATGTAGAGTGATGAATGTAATCAATAGTCTTGGACTCCCTTTGAAATTCTACACACAAATCTTGCAAGTTAAAACCAAGTTCCTTATTCCTAAGTCAAAATTGCTCAAAACAGGGCTACTAGGATTAACCCTCCAACTTGGGTTTTTGGGTTTTATTTCTAAATTACTCCAAAGGAGGTGGATATTTTTTTATATATTCAAATACTCTTTTGGGAATTCTTAAGGATTTTTTGGGTCTTAGGTCTCTAAAGTGTCTATATACTAGAAAGAAACTTTTACGCCTATTTTTAAGGGTTTCATCTTGATGTTGACTAGTTTGGCTAGGGTATGGATTTTCACCCTTCAAAACTTGTCATGGAATCTCTTCTCTTAGTATAATTTTACCTTACTCAACTATCCTCATTTTGCATCATTTTTTTTGAGGTATCCAACACCTTCAAACCCCAAAACTTCTCACCTTGCTTCGTGATTTCCAAACCAAGCGCATCAGACTTGCCTAGGGCATCACCTTGAAATTGCTAGCCATGCTTTCTAGGGGCCCAAATCTAGTATACATTATGTACATAGGATCTACTACCATGTCCCTTGAAACGATGAAAAAATCAAGGGCAAAATTCATGGGAGAGCCATTATTGCTCAAAAACCCAAAACTAGATCAACACACCACCCATCTAGAGAAGAATTTCAAAACCAAAAAAAATGAACACTTACAACCTAACAACTTGAAGAGAAAAGTACTGTAATGTGCACTCACTTTCTCAAACTTAATTATTACAATTCCCAACCCTTGCGATGTGTTTGGTGATTATATAGGTATCCAAGGAGTTTGCATGTGGTTGGCATAACCACCAAGTTCATTCTTGCGCTTTCCAATGTTTTGCCAAAAAATTGTCAAACAACTTTTCAAGAAGTTGCACAAACTTGAAAACTTTTGGTTTCTATGAGAAACTCTTCTCTCCTTCATCTTGGACCCTCCTAACCTGCCTTGATTTAGCCAAAATGGATGTCTAAACATGATTTTGTTCCTAAGACATCAATATGCATGTTTTGAGGCCATTTTTCCTATTTGACAACTTTTACAGTTGTTGCCCAACTTGACATTTTTACATCTTTTCACTTCCTACTTCCCAAATGACATGCTAGGAGTCCTTAGCCATACAAGAGAGTGAAAACACACCATAGATGACAAGGTGGCTTAAAGGCACACCTGCTCCACACTTTTTAGGGTCCTAGACCTATTCCCCTTAACATAACTCATAACTCATAACCACACCTAAAATGCCTACTTATCAAATCCTAACTTACTCACACCCCTGACTTGGCTAGAGTCAATAGAAGCCCAAGATCTAAGCCAACTATTAAACCAAAAATGAAAACCCTAGGTGCTCCTACACCATACTCTCCCCAAAAAAAGTCAATCCATCTTTGGAATGAGGAGGTTAGGATCAATGACCAACATTTTCAATGCTAATTTTCTAACCCAAGTCACATCAATATCACCTTTTCCCACCCACTGGATGAGGTGTTCCAAGTAGGCTTTGGTCCTAGTATTCTTGTGTACTTTGGAATCCAAGATCTTTGCTGCTTATAGAGGGGGAGGATGACTAATTTGAAGGTCTACTACATCATCTATTACCTCCTATATAATCTAATCAATATTTGGATTAGTTCCTTTAAAAGCAACCAAATTTGCAATATTAAAAATTGGTGATAATCTTGGGTCTGTAGGCAGTTCAATCTTATATGCATTGTCTCCATATTTGGAAAGCATCCTACAGGGTCCTAGCCTTCTCATTTGGAGCTTGTGTGGTGTCCCTTTTTGCAACCTTTGTTTGTTCAGATGGACCATCACAAGATCCCTAGTCTAAAACTACAAATCCTTTCTCGAGGCATCCACCTGTTGCTTCAATCTATCAACATTTTCAGTCAATGTCTTCCTAACAGTTTTGAGGACCTCCCTCATTGATTGGGCAAAATATTTAGCATTTATATTACTTGAACTTCCATATTTCAAGATTTTCAATTCCAAAAATCCTCTAGGATGCAAAGCATAAACTATTTACTTCTGCATTGAAGAAACAATTTTATCCTTTGGGTTATTTGCAACAAGCCATTATGGATTGGAAAATTCTAAGGCAAGGTAAAGGAAAATATGCACAAGAGTATACATAGGTATTTAGGAAGAAGGCTTTAACTCTTGGAATTCCTCTTTACACGCAAGATACTTTATTAAAGTATATAGATGGAATGCATTCATATTTGAAGCATACAATATTGATGTTCAATCCTTCTAACTTTGATGAAGTATGTGCTCAAGAAACTCATATTGAAGTAGGTGGAGGAAACACAAGTTTCAGTTCAGAGAAGGAATTTTTTCTTCCTGAAGGACACAAGAAGGGAAAGAAAGCAACCACGATGAAGAAAGAGGAAGGTGACAAGCCTACTTGTTCACATTGTCAGAAGAAAGGACATGTAGAAGAAAAGTGTTGGAAATTGCATCCAGAGTTGAAACCAAAGTGGTTTAAGAAGGATCAAAAGGGAAAGCAAAAGTCTAGACCTGTTGTTCAGGATCTTGAATCAGATTCTGGAGATGAGAAAACAATATTAGCTGTGTTTTTGAAAGGTAAAACTTTTGTGATTCTACCACTAATGTTTCATATGCTTCCACTTCCAAAAGTCATGTTGTTCCTAAAGATAGTAAAAGGTGTGAACTTTTTCATATAAGGGTGATTTCAAAAAACATTAAAATTGATACATTGATAGATAGTGGGTCCCAAGTCAAATTGATTTTAGAAGAAGTCGTTAAATAGTTGAGATTGAAACTAAGCCACTTAAGAGACCTTATCCATTAGGTTGGGTGTGCGATGATAACAGATTGCGAATCACTAAGCAATGTAAGTTAAGATTTGCAATAACATCTAAATGTGTAGATGAGGTTGAATTTGATATGATTCCACTTGATATCTGTGGGATTGTGTTGGGTAGCCCATACTTATATGATAGGAAAGCTATCTTCTACAGGGAACATAACAAGTATCATTTGTTTAAAAATGGAATTGAATACATTATCTGATCTCATTGCATGAAGAATGTGGGATCAATTGTAAACACAGGACATTTGAAAATGATTGTAAATGCAAGCAGTAAACTGACTCTCCTGTCTGCAGCAGCTAATGAAGATCAAGTGCAAGCAAAACCCAATCTTCAGCCAGTGATGGTAAAAGAGGATCTGAAAGGTTCATTTTCTAATGATATTTCTGAACAAGAGGTCCAAAATGTTTGATACTTTTTTCTATTTCATCAGTTATTTGAGTTTTGTTGCTTCTACTTCTACTAGTTGGTACTATGTGGGTGATGGATGTAACAGTGGAAATTGATGGATTTATGGTTAATTGTGTCAACAGTACTATCACATATGTCTTTATGTTTGTGGTGGGTCAGATGTTTAGAATTTCAGTAGGACATACAAATGATACTGGGCAAGTGGGGCAACATTGCCCTTGTTTGAAATGTACATAAAAATAGACTTTTGGAGGTCCAAAAGCTTCTTAGTGGGGAGGAATGATCTAGGTGGATCCAAAAGGCCTAAATATTTTACAATCTCATAATCTCTCAAAATTAGCATCACTGCAAAGAGCTTAGAGAATGGAACCCAACACAACTCGAATGGGCGAAAAAGGAGCTCGTATGCGAAAGATATGCTCGGTCAAAGTTTGGGTCAAACTAGTGAACTAGGGGTTGACCAAAAAGGTGAAATTTGACTATCTCAAAAGTGGTCAACAATGGGTCTTAAATTGAAGACATCATCGAAAGCTTTCCAATGGCGCTCGTTTCATCAAAAATAGAGTCTGTATGTAGAAGTTATGCTTGTTTGAAGTTAGAGGGAAAAAGATTGAAAATGATGACATCAGCATTGATGTCATAATCCCAATCAGCCCAATGACATAGAAAATCAGCCCCATTTTGTAAAATGAAAATGGTCTTTTGAATGTGATGATTATATATATATATCCAAACCCTAACATAAAATATGGATTAAAAATAATCCCTAAAAATATGGGAATGGAATATATTTGAACCCTTTTTACCATACATTTCAAACAAATATTGTTATTTGTTTGATTAATTAAAGGGGTGTTTTCGTTTGTATGGCTTATAATTATAAAGGCCAAAATAGGGAGTTATTTGTGAATTATTATTTGGGGAAGATGGTTATTATGTTTGTTATTTGGTTTTAGACCAAATAAGGAAAATATTTTGTACAAAAGGGGGTTATTTCCTTTTGTAAGGACAATAAGTCCTCGAGAAAAAATTAGATTTGGAAGAAGAACTTGTGGGAAATTAGTCCTTGGGAGAAAAAAAATTGTTGTGAGAGATTAATAGGAGGGAATTATTAAATTCTTAGGAGAGATTTTACAAGGTGTTATTCTACACCAAAAATTGTAAAAGAAGAAAGAGATTGTGAAGGCTTGGAGCTTAGAATTTTTAAGAAAGCAATTTTGCTTAGCAAATTTAATAGGGTAGTCTCCCATTTGAGAAGCGGACTTGGAGACATAGTCCTAACTGGATGAACTCTGCTATCAAATTGTTTGCATCTCTTCTATCTCTTTCTTATTTCTCTCATTTCTTTTTTAGTTATGTTCTATATTTTATGTTATTAAACACATTGTTAATTTTAAGTGTTTAATGCATAAATCTTCTTGTAATTTCAATGGTTTAAGATACATAACTAGACATTTATTGCAAGGATTAGGAATTTATATCTGATTGTTAGGATTAAGTCATAATCTTATATATCCTAAATCAGATCATGTGGACTTATTCACTCTATCATTATAGGCATATTTAGCTTTCCCAATGAGTTGATCCCAAGTCTTCCCATACTCCTTTGTAAGACATCTTAGGAGGTTTCCAACACTCCTATTTGACCATCAATTTGTGGATGGTAGGAAGATCCAAAAGACAAGTTAGTTCCTAGTCTCCTCCATAGAGTTTTCCAAAAGTGACTCTTTAATTTGGTGTCCCTATTTGAAACTATACTCATTGGTAGCCCATGAATCCTAACTACCTCTTTGAAAAATAAATTAGCAATTTGAAAAGCATCATGAATAGTCTTGCAAGGGACAAAGTGATCGATCTTACTAAACCTATCCACAATCACATAGATGTTATCATATCCATGCGTTGATTTTGGAAGACCAACTATAAAGTCCATACTTATGCATTCCCATGGTTTGCTAGGGATTGGAAGTGGTTGGCAAAGACCACCATTTGAGGATGTCCTCTTGGCCTTTGGCACACTATGCAACTCTCACCATACTTCTTAACGTCTCTAGTCATTCTAGGCCAAAAATAGAACCTAGTAACTAACTCTTGGGTCTTGTTGACTCCAAAATGACCACTAAGTGCCCCATTATTCTTCTCTTCAATAAAATTCTCCCTCATTGACCCTCTAGAAATACAAATTTGACTAAATTTTAAATAATAGATCATTCTACAATGTATACTCAAAAAAATCACCTTGACAGTTATTTTTAAACTCCTTACATACCTTATAAATGTGAGAAAATTCTTCATCATCAGCATAGGAATATTTGAAACTATCTATACCTATTCTTCTTTGTAGTCAAATTTCTTGGACTGTGAGGAGTCTTCTACTTAAATCATCAGCTACTTTGTTTTGTACTCCCATCTTGTGCTTGCTTGTGAATGTGTAGGCTTGCAAATATTCCACCCACTTCATGTTCTTGCTACTTAATTTGTCTTGAGAATTTAGGAAGCTAAGGGCTTGGTTATCTAAATACACAAAAAAATCCTTTGGGATAAAATAGTGTCTCCACTTCCTAAGAACCTTGACTAGAGCATACAACTCTAAGTCATAAGAGGAGAAATTTCTCTTCGCATCATTGAATTTCTCACTATGAAAGGCCACTGGTCTGCCTTCTTGGATTAAGCTAGCTCCAATGGCTACATTACTAGCATCACATTCTACTTGGAAGAGTTTATCAAAACTAGGAAGTACTAGTGTAGGAAGCTCTACTATTTTTTTCTTGAGAGTTTTAAAACCTTGATCCACTTGAGGTGTTCACATCAAATTTTTCTTCCTTCCTCCCTTGATTGAGTCCAACATAGGAGAACACATGCTACTAAAATCTCTAATGAACTTCCTATAATACTAAGCTAATCCATGGAAACTCCTCACATCTGATGCAATCTTAGGAGTAGGTCAGCTTAGGATGGCATCTACCTTCTATTGGTCCATTTTTAGGTTACCTTAAGATAGAACAAAGCCTAGATATACCAACTGATACTTCATGAAGTCACACTTCTCCAAATTGATCATTAGTTTTGCATCATGAAATTTCTTTAAAACAATCTACATATGCCTAATATGTTCCTCTTTAGTTTTTCTAAAAATAAAATGTCATCTAAATAGACAACAACAAACTTACCAATGAAATCTACCAACACCTCATTCATCATCCCCATAATTTTAGATGGAACATTGGATAAAACAAATGGCATCACAAACCATTCATACAAACCTTAATTAGTTTTAGAAGTTGTCTTCCTTTCATCCCCTTCATTTATCCTAATTTGATGATAGCCACTTTTCAAGTCTATCTTGGCAAAATACTTGGCTTCCCCTAAACAATCCATTTGGTCTTCAATTCTAAGTATTGGGAACCTATACCTAATGGTGATTCTATTTATGGCTCTAGTGTCCATACAAAGCCTCCAAGTTCCCCCCTTTTTGGGTGCTAAAAGAGTAGGGGCTACACATGAGCTAATGCTCTTCCTAATTAAGCCTTGGTTTAGGAGCTCTTGGATTTGTTTTTCAATTTTCTCATTTTGTTGAGGAGTCATCTTATAGGAAGCTTTATCTAGTAGGGTAGCTCCTGGGATAAAGTCTATTTGGTGGCTAATAAGTCTTTTTGGAGGCAAGGTGGAAGGTTGTCCATCACTAACAATGGTCTTGTACTCCTCAAGTAATGCTTGCACTTCATGTGGTATCTTTGTCTTCTTGGTAGCATTTTCATCTTTAGGTTTTAGAACTAGTGCAAAACCAACTCCATCTCCTTCCTCTAGAGTTTGCAAGAACTCCTTCTCACCAACCATAAGCACACTTGGTCCAGAGGTCTTAAACTCTCCCTCTTCTAGTAAGGAATGGATTTTGAAATTATTTACTCCATTATTCTTGAATCAATAGGAGTTTTTTTTCCCATCATGTATATCCCGACTATCAAATTGCCATGGCCTTGCAAGTAGAAGGTGGCATGCATCCATGGGAAGAATGTGACATAGTACTCTTGTACCTTCTTGTAGTGAACTCCACCCATTCTTGTTCCCCAACAAGTATATGTTGTCCTTTATTTAACCATGTGACCTTGTATGGATTTGAGTGAGGGATTCCTTTTAACTTCAACTTGTTGACTATCTCTTCATTGATTATGTTATTAGTTTAACATAAATCAATGATAACTTTGCATACCTTTCCCATGATCTTACATCTAATCCTAAATAGTGCTCTTCTCTAACTTGGTTCTTCTTTGACTGCTCTTTAATCAATGTTCTCCTCATTTTTAGATTCACCCCTTCCTCTGATTCAAAAGGAACCTCAAAGTACTTGTTGTTGATGCTAGATTCCTCTTGAACATAACTAAATCTTTTTGTGGCTCCTCAAGTAGTTGATCCTTTTTCAAGGCACCTATATGCAGGATGTCCTAGCTGATTGAAATGATAACACTTCTTGGTTGCTTCTCCTTCCTCTCCAACTTGTATTAGAGCCTTTGCCCCTGTTGAAACCTCATCTTCTTGAACTTCCTTCTTGTTGTTTAGTTGGTTTATTGTCTCCTTGTGACCTATAGTCTGATCCTCTTCCACCATAGCTTCTACCTCTTCCATCTCTACCCTTACCTCTTCCTCTAAAGTTTGAGTCTACCTTCTTTTTATTATTCTCTTCCACTTTCAAAGAAAATTGGAAGCATTTATGGACTATTTTAGGAGTCCAAAAATTAATCTCCTCTTGAATAATCCACTTCAAACCCCCTAGATAGCTAGCTACCTTGATGGATTCATCTTCTTGTACTCTTGATCTTAAGCACAATTTTTGGAACTCTTCAATATAGTTTACTATATCCAAGTCTTTCTGCTTCAAACTTTGTCTCTTCTAATGAAGTTGGACCTCATAGTCTTTTGGTAGGTACTACTCTTTCATTTTGGTTACCATAGCATTCCAATTTGCAATGGGCTTCTTTCCCAATTTTTCCCTCTCTTCCTAGAGGTACTTCCACCATGTAGGGATGATCCCCTTAGCCTAGACTTGGCTACTTTGAATTTTTGTGCTTCACTCACATTTTCACATTCAAAGTGATTCTCCATTCCTTCCACCCATTCCATCACTAACTTAGTGTCCATTTTCCCACTAAATAAAGGAACTCCTTCTAAGGCCTTATCACCTAGACCTTTGATGGCTTTTAGGAATGGCTCTTTATTGATAGAAGGGTCAAGTTCAAGGATAAGGTCTTCTTCATCAACCTTTTCTTTTCCCTTACTACTGCTTTCACCTTCTTGTTCCCTCTTCTTAGCTTCCTCAACAACTTCTTCCAACTTGGTCTTCATTTCTTCCAAACCTTCCTCAATAATCCTATTCTTCTCCTTTTGCTCACCCATTCTCCTTGGACAATTCTGCATTGGTCACTGTATTGGAATCTCTAACTAATTTTTTTGGTGAAACATCTACCGAAAAATCCCAAGCTTCTAGCTCTGATACCACTCTAATGTAATATTAGGTGTAGCTACTTCCAAATCCTTGCATTTTAAGGATTCACTCAAGCTTGGTACTAGCCTATTAGGTTTCCTTGATGTCCTAATCCCTATATGACCTTCATTCTATCATCTAATCACTCTCCAACCTAGTTACACCATTAATTAAGGTTCTTTCCTCACACAAATACCTCTTCACAACTCATTATTGATCTCACTCCTATGGTTTCTAGACCAAATCCTTCATCCATGTAGATTGATGACTGTCATCAATAGTCTTGGACTCCCCTTGAACTTTAGGACACCAATCTTGCAAGTTCAAACCAAGTTCTTTACTCCTAAGTCAAAATTTCTCAAAACAGGGCTACTAGGATTAACCCTCCAACTTGGGTTTTTGGGTTTTATTTATAAATTAGGAGAGGCACAAGAAGGAATACCACTATTTAGTGGGAAGATGTAGGAAGATCTAGTAATGGACTGGATAGAAGGGATGGAAAACCATTTTGAAAGTGATGGAATCACTAAGGCATAGAAAGTGATAGTGGAAAAGTCAAGACTGAGAGGTTCTGTATTGACATGGTGGAAGTTCATCCAGGAAGAGAGAGAGAAGGAAGGTAAGAAACCAATTTCCAATTAGAAGGGAACGGTTCACAAAGTGAGAGAGGCATGCATGATAGAGGATTATGAAATCTAATTGCATCAAAAGAGACAAAGTATTAGATAGAGGTATCTTGATGTGAGTTCCTATAAAAGGGAATTCCAAAAGCTATGCATGAGATTAAATGTAGCTGAAGATGAAAGCCTTAAGTGGCTAGATAACTAAATGGACTAAAATGGAGTATATAAGAAGAAATGACTCTTCTTAGTCCCAAGATAGTACACCAATTCTATCAATTGGACATTAAGGTTAAAGATAAGAGTAGATAGAAGAATGACTAGACTTCCAAGTGAATAGGTAGAGGAAGAGACCAAAGATGTCATAGACATGGATACCAAGGCAAAGGGACTAAATCAAGAAATCAAGGAGAGTCTAAATCTACATATTATGGGAATTAGGCTACTTCTAGAGGAGGCCATCGAAGAGGTAGAGGAACTCAAGGGGGATCTAATAGAGGAAGACATGTAGGAAAAATTAACTCATACTTTTCTAACATGAAGTGCCATAGTTGTGGATACTTGGCTCACCCTTCTTATAGGTGCCTTGAGAAAGCATCTTCTTCAAATACTAAGAAGTGAGTAACATATGTTCAAGAGGAAATATCAAGTGTCAAGTCACCTGAGATCAACCACATTGAATCATAAATGGGGAGAACCTAATGTTTAGAAGGGTTTTGGTTAGACAACTAGTTAAAGAGGAGCCAAAGAAAAGGAGAGCCTTATTTAGGATAAGGTGCAAAATAATTGGTAAAGTTTGCAAGGTTATTGTGGATTCAAGGTATATAGATAACATAATCTCTAAAGAAGCAGTAAAAATGCTCAAACTTGAGAAGATACCCCATACCGATCCATACAAGGTGACATGGTTAAATAAGGTTCAAAGTGTCCTTGTGAATGAACAAGCGTGGGTTGAGTTTTTTGTTGGAGGATACAAAGATAAGTTGATTTGTGATGTTTTTCCTATGGATGCATGTCATCTCCTATTGGGAAGACCATGATAATATGACAAAGGAGCCATCTATAATGGAAAGGAGAATACCATTTCTTTCAAGAAGGATGGAAGGACCTTCAAAATAAAGTCATTGATAGAAGAAGAGGAAACACAATCAAAGAATCTTAGTGTCTTATTTAGTAGTGGAAAGGAGTTTTTTAACACTCTTCAACAAGGAGGTGATTGATATGCTATAATGGTTCAACCTATAGAAGAGTGAAAGAATATGTAGGCACCTATACCTAAAGAAGTATAAGAATTACTTGGAAAATTGAAGAACATAATCAGTGATGGGACACCTACAACCCTACCTCCTAAAAGGTCTATTATTCATCAAATAAGCTTCATCCTAGGGGCTTCTTTACCAAACAAGGTAGCCTCAAAGTTCACCCCAAAGAAGAACTAAGAAGTGGCTAGACAAGTGTATGAGCTACTAGACCAAGGCTTGATCAAGAAGAGCATCATCACTTTGTGTAGTACTAGTGGTATTCACATCCAAGAAAGGTGATAAGTGGAGGCTTTACATTGATTCTAGGGAAATAAATAGGATAACAATCAAATACAGATTTCTCATACCTAGGATTTAGGATTTAATGGATTATGTAAGAGGATCTATTTATTTCACTAAGTTGAACCTAAAGAGTGGCTACCATCAGATTAGGATCCAAGATGTAGATGAGTGTAAAATAGCATTCAAGACCACTAAAGGGTTGTATGAGTGGAGAGTTATGTCATTTGGGCTTACAAAGGCCCCTAGCACATTCACAAAGCTAATGAATGAAATTCTTAAGGATTACACTAGAAGATTTATGGTTCTCTACTTAGATGATATACTTATCTTCAATAAAACAAAGGAGGAGCACCTAGAACACTTAGAGACTATACTCAAGAAGTTGTAGGAGGAGAAGTTGTATATCAATTTTGAAAAATATAAATTTTTCTTAGGAAAGAACTAGTGTATCTAGGATTTGTAGTGTCATAAGGTTCATTGAAGATGGACCCAAGAAAGGTGGAGGCTATCTTGAACTAGCCAACACCAACCATAGGGATAGAGGTAAGGATTTCCCATGGGTTAGCTTAATTTTATAGATAGTTTATAATGAACTTTAGTGGTATTTGTGCACTAGTATTAGATACCATCAAGGGTGGATTAAATACCAAGTTCACGTGAACACTTGAAGTAGGGAGAGCTTTTGAGAAATTGAAACAAGAAATGGCTACAAACCTATCCTCTTGTTACCTAGTTTTGATAAGTTGTTCATAGTGGAGTGTGATGCAAGTGGAATTGCAATAGGAGGAGTCATTAGTTAGAGATGTAAAGTTAATGAGTCATTTTTGGAAGACTCCATAGAGAAAACTAGGAAATAATTTTTCTTTTTTTTCAACATAACATTCTCGAACATATGGTCAAACTAAGGTGATCAATAGGGTGTTAGGTAACCTTCTTAGATGCCTAATGAATGAGTATGGATAGACATACAATTTGATCATTCATCAAGATGAATATGCATATAATGATAGTGTGAATAGGACAATAGGAAGGAGTCCTTTTCAGATAGTATAATGCATTCCTTCACCAATTCTGGTGCACACACAACCATGGAAATAGCAGTAGCTATGACTAAAACACTTTCCTTCAACTTCTATGTGATTGGATGGAGGGGCTCAATGTTAAATATTTTGTGCAAATTACCAAGATTGTAAAACTTGAAAGAAGTATCAAAAAAGTTCTTTAGCTCATTCTCTAATCTAATCAAATGATCAAACCCAACTCCTCTAACTACCATTACCTTATAACTTCACATAGAGAAAGAAAAATTTTCAGCTAAATAGCCATTTTAGAATGAGGGACCTTGTTTGGTGAAAGTTCAATCATATAAATTCAATAATTAGATTGTTGGCATCACACGAATGAAGTAACTCATAATTAACAACCATAATGGTCAATTTTTTCATAAACTAGATAGATTAATGGCTATTTGAAACATATTCCACCCATATGATAGCTCATAAATCCAACCACCATGAAATTCACATTAATATCCTATAGTAGTGAGATTATTTCCTTTCCAGATCCTTTTACTTGAGTTTACTGAGAACTGCCCTCTTTACTTGGGAATTCAAAACAAAGACTTGCGCGTTAATCTATTAAGTGTGTGGAAAGACACAATACCTTGCTTTTCCATAAGCTTACTTTTTCCTTTGATTCCATTTGGTTTGGGGGTACAATTCATGGACTACTCCTTTCTTTCCTTGAGTACTTTACCTATTTCTTTTGGTTTCTCAACTTAACTTGGAGAATCTTCAGAAAGAATTCTCCACCTTGAGCATGTGGACACTTTATTTCCTTTGTATCAAGATCTTCTTTGCAATTGACTCCATCAGAAGAAACTTTATGGAATCTCCATAAAATATCCCTACATTAAGTTTAAGAATTGTTTACCTTGTCTTTCAGAAAGGAAACCTTGAATGTTTCCATTAGATAGAAAAGCACCATTAAGACCTTTGCTTTCCGATAAGAGAAGCACTTAGAAATATTTTTCTTTACAATGCCACTTTTCCTTATATATCCTTGAGATGAATTTTTGGCATTGGATTCATCATTTAGTAATGCATATCAAGGGCCTAGATTAACTTCTTTATAACAACATGCCTAGATCCATTGGACACGTGAAATCTTTTGAATGTAGCACAAATTGTCTTGCTTTATACCCATAGCTATTGATTTTTAAATTACAGCCTTTAATATGAGATAAAATCAACGATTGGAATATGGTCTTAATCTTCAAAAAAATACTAGAATTTGTTCACTCTAAGATGTTGAGTAACTGAAAACATGAAGTTTTGTTTCTCTATACAAAATTGAACTCTAACTTTGTAACTTTAATCTGAGAGTTTCTTAGCATCATATTTTACTTATCTTAGTCCTTTGCACATCTGTTAATGCTATTGCTTCTCATTCTTAGGGGCCTTATTTGATGAAATTTTCCCAAGATGGAAAATAAGTATAAATGGATAGAATCCAGAGAAAACACTTGCTTGTGTTGGGAAACAAACTATAGGACCAAAGAAAGACTTTCTTCTCATCAGGAAATTGCTCATCCAATCAACCCTCCCAATCCTAGATCACCTAAGACCTTAATGTAGTGAAATGAAAAGAATCCTACATGGAGGCATAAGGGGGGAGTGGAGTAGGGAAAACCCAAAAAGAACATTAAGGGAACCTTAGGATATTTGAAGAGAAGAGAGCCACCTAGGGGCTATCTAGACAAGAATTTGAACATAATTGCATTGAAAATTTCTCAAGATGGAGGCTTAAAAAGGATAGAATAAAAGTCTCACAACTATTGGATCTAACTGGGGGATTTGACATGAAAATTCTTGAGAAGGGACCTAGCATCTTTGGTTTCACACAGTCAGGATGACAAACTTGATGGGGGCAACCACTAAGCTAAGCTCACAACAGAAAGAAAACTAAACTAGTGATGTGACAACCAATCTTGCTCATAAACCTTGAGCTCTCTAGGATCTTCTTAGGTCTTCCACCTAATCAAATAAGGCTTCTTTCACACCCTATGCCTCTAAGGATTCTATCAAAGAGATCCCACTTCTTCAACTAGTGCACATTAATAGGTTAGTATAAGATTTCTCAAACTTCCACAAACACACAAATAACCCCAATTCTCCTTGGACCTTTCCATTTGGTCAAATGAATACCTAGGAATTCCTTAGGTTACTCATCAACATACTACACCCAAAAAAAGTGCAAAACCCTTTTCAAATTGCAATCCATAGGTCAATTTGTACTCAGTTGCTTGGAAAAAGGCTACAAGAATTAGCCCTCCAAACACACTAAAACTGAGATATTTCTAAAAATCCCTTAACAATGGGAAAACAAATATCACCATTCTAGATACCCTTTTTGGAGCACTTGAATATTTTGTAACTCTTAAGCCCCCAACTTGTCCATACAACCCATGTACAATTTTAGGCTTAATTTGAGGGTTTCAAAGATTTTGGTGTTGTTTGGGTTTTAAACATCCTAAAAGTCCTTGCAAAGAATCCTCTAGATTGGAGTTAGCTCTCCCCATATAATTACTCACCACATTCTTGGATTGAAGAATTATACCTTTCAATCCACTCCAAATGCTCTTTTTTAGATGTGTGATCCCTAACCAAACATGGTTTGCTTGCCTAGGGCATCACACTAAAAATTCTTGTCAAGCTTCTCATGGGATCTCATTTTATTTACATAATTTAAAATAAGTCTAGTTCCAACTCCCAAGAGGCCATACATTTCATACAGTGGAAAATGGCCCTAAGACTCCATTTTGTGTTGGTTGCCTAGTTTTGAACAACAACTTGCTAACTTACAAGATAATTTATTTGAGCACACAAAAATCTCCAAAAAAACACACCAACTAAAAATATAAATGAAGGAAAATCTCCACTAAAACTTCCAACTTAGAAAAACCTAAGTCTGATCTGTACAAAGCATGAAAAAATAAGAAATTGCTATAATAATGAAAAATGTTGATTACATTTCATACAATGTCATTTCTCCTTCTTCCAACCTCTTGAAAAGGTTGAGTTTGACCTTATATAGGCTTGGAATTTAACTTTCCAACTACTTTAAGTGGTTGAAGGGCTCCCATGAAGAATTTTCTCTTTTTGCATAAAAGTTGCAAAAGTTGTCAATGACAACTTTGCAAGAAATGAGCAATTTTTGCAATTTTACAAATTTTCTACCCAAGCTTGCTCTACTTGATGCAAAACTTTCTAAAAAGCCTAATATGGATCCAAAACACCTAATAAGGACCATAAAACACTTGATTACCCTATTTGACCCTCAAAACCCAAAAATTCTCTATGGAGCCAAATGAGCACTTTTTGAGCAATTAGGAGCAATATTGCATTGTGGGACTCTTCAAACCTATTTAACTTCCCCTTAGGACCAAGTTGACCTTATTATTACTATTGATGTGGCTAGCATCACTACAATAAAAAAACACCAAAGAATCCCTAGGTCTACCTTTTAGCCTACCTAGGTGCTCCTGCACCATACTCCCCCCATAAAAAAAACTAAGTCCCACCTAATAGAAACATGTCTAAGGGTATTCCAACCTCCTTGAGATCTATTTCAGAAACCCAAGTAGCCTCTAAAGTTAGCTTTCCCTTCCACTAAATGATATGTCCCATATACACCTTGTGCCTTGTAGACTTCTTCACCCTTGAGTCTAACACTTTCTCTGCTTCCAACTTGTTGATATTAGGTGTTGCAGCAAGTTCAAGGTCAGCATGAAAATCTTGAATGATATGAGGTAAGGTACCTTTGTATGCCACCAAGTCTTGCACATTGAAAATAGGGGATATGCCTAAATTTGAAGGTAAGTCTACCTTATAGGATTTTCTCCATACTTTTCCAAGATTTTGCAAGGCCCTACCCTCTTCATTTGTAGCTTGGTAGGAACACCTTTTTGAAGTCTTTCTTTATTCAAATGGATCATTACATAGTCACCAATGAAAAAATGAACATTTTTCCTCTTTTCATCCACTTTGGTCTTGAGTTTTTGAGTGTTATCTTTGATGGTCTTCTTGACTTTCTCTTGAATCTCCTTTATAGTTTGAACAAAGTCTTCAGCTTGTCCACTTTTCTAATCCATATCACCAAGATATATTAGTTCACATACAACCCTTGGATGCATTCCATAAACTATCTCAAAAGGACTCTTTCTGGTGGTCCTATTCTTGTTATCATTATAGGCATACTTTGCTTGTGAAATGATAACAACAAAGTCCATACTTACACAATCCCATGGTATATTTGGAATTGGTAAAGGCTGATACAAACCTGTATTTATGATTCCTCCTTTGGCTTTCATGCACACCGTGCACTACTCCACATACTTGGTTACATCCCTTGCTAGTTTTGGCCAATAGTAGATCCTTTGCAGTAGTTCTATGGTTTTGCTAATACCAAGATGACCACTTAGGCTGCCATAATGCTTCTCCTATATTAGGTTCTCTCTCATGGAACCCCTTGGTACACACAACTAATTACCTTTGAATAACAAGCCATTTTGAAAGGTATATTCTAAAAATTTGCTATGAAAATGATTCTCAAAATCCATAAATACCTTGTAGGCTTCAGTAAAGTCCTCATCTTTTTAATAGAGATTCTAAAAACTCTCTATTCCAATGCTTTGGAGCTGAATCTCTTGGACTCTCATAATCCTCCTACTTAGTGTATCTACCACTTTGTTCAACTATCCCTTCTTATGCTTGATTGTGAAGGTAAAGGCCTATAGATACTCCATCCACTTCAAGTGTCTATTGTTTAGCTTATCTTGAGTGTTGATGTAGCTAAGAGCTTGACTATCTATAAAGACAAAAAATTCCTTGGGCAGCAAATAATGTCTCCACTTCCTAAGAAATATAACTAAGGCATAGAGCTCTAAGTCATAGGATGAATACATCTTCTTGGCCTCATTAAGCTTCTCACTATAAAAAGTAATTGGTCTACCTCTTGTCTCAAAACACCACCTACTGCTAAGACACTTGCATCACATTCTAAGGTGAACAATTTTTCAAAACTAGGAAATTGTAGGATAGGTTGAGTAGCTACTTGTTTCTTTAACATTTCAAATGACTTTTCAGCTTCTAAAGTCCACTTAAACTTAGAGTTGACTCCACCCTTTATGGTATCCAATCAAGGTGCACAAATACCACTAAAATTCCTAATGAATTTCCTATAGAATTGAGACAAACAATGGAAAATTCTTACCTTAGTATATGTGGTAGGTGTTGGCCAATTTAGTATAGTAGCAAACTTCTCCTTGTCCCTCTTTAATTTTCCTTGAGACACCACAAAGACTAGGTACACAAGTTCCTCCTTGAAGAAGTCACACTTTTCAAGATTTATGGATAGGTTCCCCTCATGAAGCCTCTTCAAAATTGCCTCAACATGCTTGATATGCTCTTCTCTAGTCTTTCTGAAGATAAGTATATCATCTAGATACACCACTACAAATCTACCTATGAAATCCTTGAGCACTTCATTCATGAACCTCATGAATGTGCTAGGAGCATTGGAAAGATCAAATGGCATTACAAGCCATTCATAAAGACCATCAATAGTCTTAAATGATTTTTTCCATTCATCTCCCTCCTTTATCCTTATTTGGTGATAAAAACTCTTCAAATCCAGCTTAATGAAGTAATTAGTGCCTCCAAGACAATCCATAATGTCTTCAATCCTAGGTATGGGAAACCTCTACCTGATTGTAATCCTATTGATGGATCTTGAATCTATACATAATCTCCATTTACCTCCTTTTTTAGATGCCAACACAATAGGAACTACACATGGGCTTATGCTCTTTTGTATCAAGCCTTGATCCATTAATTCTTGGACTTGTCTTGTCACTTCTAAGTTCTAATCTAGAGTCAACTTGTATGTTGTTTTATTAGGCAAGGAATCACCTAGAACAAAGTCAAGTTAATGACTAATAACTCTCCTAGGAGGTAGAGTAGTTGGAGTACCATCACTCACTATGTCCTTGTATTTTTCAAGAAAAGTTTGGACTTCAATTGGTAAGGGTTCCTTGGTTGCATTTTTCTTCTCTTTAGAATTTAGCACTACTAAAAAACTTTGAAATTCCTCATCCTTGACGTCTTTAACAAACTCTTTCCCACTACAAAATAGCACACTAGGCACTTTTGCTTGTGTTTCCTCTCCTTCCAATAAGGACTTAATTTTGAAGGTCTTTCCTCCTTTGTTAAAAGTTATGGCATTTTCCCTACCATCCTAAACAACTTCCCTATCAAATTTCCAAGGCCTACCTAGGAAAAGATGACAAGAATCCATAGGCAAAACATCACACAACAATTTGTCCTTGTATCCTACTATGAACAATTCCACCCAAGCTTGCTCATTCACCAAGATGCTTTGCCCCTTTTTGAGCCAAGTAACCTTGTAAGGGTTTTCATGAGGTATCTTTTGAAATTTCAACTTAGTAACAACCTCCTCTAATATTACATTATCGGTAGAACTAGAATCAACCACTATGATGTAACAAAAAAATGCTTCCACCCCATGTTCAATGAAAAGACCAACTAAATGTCTGTCCGGTGCTTCAATCTTCAGACTTAAATCATTTTCATAACTGAATCTTCAATCTAATTGGCATTGCTCTTAGGTTTCTTGGGTTTTCATACTCACTATCAGCCTAACGATGGACATTATTGGGCTATGATAATACCATACTAATCACCTTAGCTCCATTATGCTTATTCTTATAGAAATAAAACTCTAATTATCATAGCATTTGAATCTATATTGTTTACCACCTTAATAATAATGCTGCCACCTTTCTACACTTAAGCTGCCTCTCTTCATAGACTCGTAAACAGACCTTAATAACTTTTTATAGACATAACATCTGCCAAATTTCTCCGGTGAGAAGCTGTGCAATTAGGTTCTTTCAAACATATCAAAAATGGAGAGAAATCCAACGGTGGGTTTGTGAGAGATGACCCTCGCAAGAAGACCCAAATTTTTGTAACAAAATGTTTCTCCAATTAATGTGTTGATGTCGCTCATGCTCAGCTTTCCTCAACTTTTCCAAGCTGGTTCGTGGTTCCAATAACAGTTTTGAAACCAATATTCTTTGCCAATAAATAATGATCACTCTTTTCCATGCTCATTCAATAGAGATCTAAAGCAAAATCGAATGCATAAAGAGAAGAACAAAACGATAGGAACAAAACAAAACTGCACACAAAAAAAACTATTCATTAATGCTTAACCAAGCTTTTACAATGCTTGGCTCTCTGGCTGCTGCCAGAGAGCCCTTGAGATATTTTTCCCTTCAAGAATCTCAAAACTCTAACTCTCTCTTTTCTCCCCTATCCCCCTCTTTCCTTATACTTGCTCTCTATTAAAGAGTTGCAATCGGTTACATAGTTATGGTTACAAAACCATATTTCCTATTTTAATGCATTATTGTCTCCTCATGGAGATCTCTTTCCTAATACAAGGGAAATGCCTTTATAATACATTTTAATGCTATATTTCACCATTAAAACATAATATTGCTACTTCATAAACAATTTGTACCCCATGGTTCCTAGATTTGAAATTTTTCCACTATTGCAAACTCTTGCCATGATTGGCCATGTTGGAGGGGTCTCCCATCACACTACTTTGCATACATTTCCTAGGATTTTGCATTCTATCCTAAACAATGGCCTCCCATGTTTAGGTTCATCAAGAGCTGGCTGCTTGATCAACACTCTCCTAAAAATGAGGTTCTAACCTTTTTTAGACTCAATGTGATCTACATCAAATTCTTTGTTGCAATCCTCTTTCACATATGCATTCTTTTGTCTTGATTTGAGGAAGAAGGCTTCTCTAGGCATATGTAGGTTGGATGACCTAAGTGACCACAATTGTAACATTTCATACTTACAATGTATGAATTGGATCTACCTAATCCTCTCCCTCTACTTGATCCTCCTTGGTTTCCTCTCCCTCTATTGTAGCCACCTCTTGAGGATTTATCACTAGCTTGCTATGTGAACTTACTTTCACTTTGATTCTTTTGCTCACTACCTCTACTCTAGTAGCCTCCTCTTTGTCCTCTTTGATTTTTTCCCTTTCCTCTCTCCTTGAAGTTAGAATCCCCTTTCCTTTTATTCTTTTCCTCTACTTTTAGAGCTAGCTAATGGCATCTTTGAACTATGGTAGGTGCCCACAAGCTGAGGTCCTCTTCGATATTCCACTTCAAGCCACCTAGATATCTTGCCACTTTGATTGGCTCATCTTCTTGCTACTTGGACCTTAGACATAACCTCTAAAATTATTTAGTATAACAGGTCACATCTAGGTCTTTTTTTCTTTAATCCTTTCCTTCTCTTGTGGAGCTGAATTCTAAAGTCTTTAGGCAGGAAGTTCTCCTTCACTTTAGTGACCATAGCCTTCTAGTTAGCAATAGGAGTCTTAACCATGCTTATTCATTCATCTTGTACATATTTCCACCATGTTAGAGTTGACCCTCTAAGCCTTGACTTAGAAACTTTAACCTTCTATGCCTTTGATAACCCTTCACACTCAAAATGGTACTCCATGCCATCTATCTAGTCCATGACTACATCTATGTCCATCTTTCCACTGAAAAGTGGTACACCTTCAAAAGTTTTTCCTCATATGGCTTTGATATCATTCAAGAAGGGCTCTTCATTTAAGATATGGTTAGGTTTAGGGACCACATCCTCCTTTGCTACCTCTTTACCCTTCTCAAATTCTTCTTCTTCCTTTCTCCTGGCTGCTTCAGCAAATGCATCCAGATTCACCTTCACATCTACTAGGGATTCTTCAAGAACTCTATTCTTCTCCCTTTGTTCATCAACTTCCTTGGCTATTTTTTTATTTTTCACCATGTTGGTTTTACCTACTGACTCTCCAGTAGCTGCAAATATCCACCAGCTATTCCCAAATCATTAACTTGCTTTGATACCACTTTGATGTGACAACCAATATTTCTCACAAACCTAAGCTCTCTAGGGTCTTCTTAGGTCTTCCAACTAATCAAATAGGGCTTCTTTCACACCCTATGCCTATAAGGATTCTATGAAATAAATCCCACTTCTTCAATTGGTGCACATCAACAGGTTAGTACAAGATTTCTCAAACTTCCACAGACACACAAATAACCCCAATACTCCTTGGACCTTTCCATTTGGAAAAATGAATACCTATGCATGAATTAGGTTACTCATCAACATAATACACCCAAAAAAAGTGCAAAACCCTATTCCAATTACAATCCACAGGTCAATTTTTACTTAGTTGCTTGGATAAAAGCTACTAGAATTAGCCTTCTAAACACACTAAAACTAAGATATTTTGAAAAATCTCTTAAGAATGGCAAAAAAAAATCACCTTTCTAGATACCCTTTTTGGAGTATTTGAAGATTTTCTAACTCTTAAGCCCCCAACTTGTCGTACAACCTAAGCACAATTTAAGGCTTAATTTGAGGGTTTCAAGGATTTTGGTGTTGTTTGAGTTTTAAACCTCCTAAAAGTCTTTACCAAGACTATTGGAGTTAGCCCTCCCAATCTACTTACTCACCACACTCTTGGATTGAAGAATTAGACCTTTCAATCCACTCTAAATGCTCTTTTTCATATTTGTGATCCCTAACCAAACATGGTTTGCTTTCTTAGGGCATCACACTAAATTTTTTTGCCGTGCTTCCCATGGGCTCTCCTTTTCTATACATAATGTATAAGGAGTCTAGTTCCAAATCCCAAGAGGTCATACATTTCATATAGTGGGAAATGGCCCTAAGACTCCATTTTGTGTTGGCTACCCAGTTCAAAATAACAACCTACTAACTTACAAGATAATTTTTTTGAACACACAAACTAAAAAAATAAATGAAGGAAAACCTCCACTAACACTTCCAACTTAGAAAACCCTAAGTCTGATTTGTACAAACCATGAAAAAACACTCAAGACAAGAAATTCTTTTAATAATGAAAAATGTTGATTACATTTTCTACAATGTCATTTTTCCTTCTTCCAACCTCTTGAAAAGGTTGAGTTTGACCTTATATAGGTTTGGAATGTAAGTTTCCAACTACTTTAAGTAGTTGAAGGGCTCCAACAAAGAAGTTTCTCTTTGTTGGTGTAAATAAGTGTTTACTATATGCACTTACTTAAGTTTACTTAGGTTAATGCATTATTTTATTATTTATTTAGGCGAGACACTTAGGAGTTTGTGTACTCTCACACAAGTACACAACTCTAATTTAGCACATGGTGTCTACAATACTAGAGTTTGCATCATTCATTGAGTTGTCATGTTGACAACATAGTTATTCACACTCCTAATTTAGCACATGTTTTCTACACCACTAATTTGTGTGATACACCATTGCAAGCTTATCCTCACATCATCACACTTAATTCTGTGCTTAATGGAGGATAACCCATATCTGGTGGACATACACCTGGTTGTATGACTTATCATGATGCTGACTTCTATGCATTCTAGAAGCTCTCTAGAGGCCTTTATATATAGGCACTCCTAGTGTACTCTTGATATGACATATTGAATAAATATATCATCATTTTGATCATACTCTCTCTTTGGTCTACTGTTGTGCTTGTGTGTGTGAGTTCCTTGGTCTTGGGTGAATTCTGGCCTAACCCAAATTCTTACATGGTATCAGAGCTCAAGGAGATTCTGTACACATAGCTATTCGAAACCATTCATGCTTCAACACCTTGACCCAAATCCAGAGAATCAATAGAAATTGGGAGTGTCTCAAACTAGATCTAACCTTTCCATTGCATCCAGAACATTGATTCGATGAAGATCGACTATAAATTTTCCTATGTTGGGCTAAAGTTGATCATGAGGCAATTTTTTTTTTGCAAATCAGAACTCGGAGGCCCTGATTTGTAGTTTAGGTATGGTCATTTTACTCGATTTGATTATTTATTTTTAGATCTGCATTTAATTTAATTCTAATTATTTATTTTCATATCTACATCTAATTTAAAGATTTGCATTTAATTTAATTCTCTATATTTTCAAAAAAAAAATTTCAAATTATTTGCCTAGTCAAGAGTTCAAATAGAGAATTTTTTTTTGTAGAACCGGGTTGTCAGATGTCAACTCTAGAATTTTGAAGGAATTATTTTATTATTATTTGCAGGGATATTATCAATTCTGCCATATTGCATATTTTGCCTAAAAAAATCTAGCTGAGCATCTCATAAATCAACAATGATCTCTGCTAAATTTGGCAGTCATATACTACCACCAAGAGAGAACCTTCAAAATTTGGCACATATAGCAAATTTGAAATATTCTAGCATGCATATACCACTCTCGATAGCTCGGCCCTACCCAAACATTTCTGGTGGGCTTCGTTGTTTGTTATCCATGCATTCAGTGTTTTATACACTGTGTTGTCTCATATTCCCATGCATGTGGGACTAACTTGCAAAAATTTAGCAACAAAAAAAACTTTTTGGCCACTCTTAAATAAAGTTCGACCCCCATTTGACAAAACTCTGAAGATGATTTAACTCCTTTGGTCGGCAAAGTCTCCATTAATTCAACACAAGAATTATAGGCATTCGTGGACCGTGCCACAATAGGTAATACATGGCACCATGGGTAGACTCCATGCAATATTTCCACCCACATCTGCCTAGTAGCATAGCAGACCAGTCTTGAGCTCACATGGCTCCAAACTAGCCACACGTCAACATAGTCATCTGTAGTCAAAGAACACATTGGACATGCTAGCTCACCACCAACATGTGTAACCAGTCAATATCTAACATTACCATACCATACACCACGTACCCAAAAAAGCCAATTTTTTTTTGTACAGTTCTGTACAGCCAGGTCATCTGCTGATGTCATCACAGGGGTGGGAGGGTGCTGATGTCATCTTTTCATGAGCTTAAAATTGACAGTTGTCTAATCATCATTCCAGGCCAAATTTAAACTATTGCAACAACCATATGACTGTAAAATTTAACCTCGTCTTTTGCTGATGCAACCCCTCTCTAGATTGATTTTAGATTTTGCAGTTTGGCTTTGGGAGGCCATAACTCGAACATCCAGACTCCAAATTAGGTGAATTTTTTTTTTGAAATTGGGTAGAATTTCCTAAAAATTTTAGTGGTGTAACTTTTTCTAGTTTTGGTGCACAGATTGTTCAGAAATTGTATTTTTTCGTAATTGTACCTACATAATCCTACATTTTACAACTTTAAACACTCCATACAGGCAATTATGGAGTCAAAAATAGGTTCCATTTTTTTGAAAGTGCGTTATTTTTCATCTACTTCTAGATATACTATTAGATTGTAGGGTTGTGTAGACAAAATTGTCACTTTTAGAGTTAGGATCATTCTTTGCTTTGTATTGCTTTAGAATTGTAGCACATTGTAAAGTTCCAAATTTGTAATCCATTAAGAGATCGTAACAAGCAAAATCAGAAGTCTATGAAAGCCAAAATTGGCAAGTGGCCCATTGTAATCACACTACTGATAAAGTACCCAAAGCATCTATTTTGGGGGGGTTTCTTGATTTAGTGAAAAGGGGGGGTGTTCTTGGTGTTGTGTTCTCTCTTTTCTACAATTTTCTTTCATTTTCTACATTATGGGCAACTTTAAGTTTCCAAAATTAACTCCACATAACTATGCTACATGGTCCATCAAAATGTGGTATCACTTAATGCATAATAGAGTTTCTCAATATGTAGATGGTACTCTTCCTAAACTAACAGGTGATAATGTATCGACAAGTGATATTTTAGCTTGGGTAGCAATGGATAGGAAAGCCCTAGGTGATATATGTGTTGGTCTTAGTTTGGTATTGACATCTGAGTGTCAATAGACTTAACCACTTTCTACATAGAAGCCGAGTACACTATGTATGCCGAGTTGAAGTATGTGCTGAGCTAGAATTTCAATAGGTGCCAAGCATTATACAGGTACCGAGTGATATATAGGTGTTGAGTCATAGTTGATGCTGAGCAACTTAGAATGCTTCATATGCCAAGTGAGCTAGAGTCATACATGTGTCGAGCAAGACAAAATGCAATATGTGTTGAGCACTAGTAGTCTAGTATGTGTCGAGTAATACAAAATTAGCATATGAGTTTGTGCCCTCACAAACTCAGATGTAAACCATTTTTTGAGCTAACATAGGAGGATTTTGAAGGATAATAAGGATAAAAATGAATCTTTTATATTTTCTATGCAATTAGCATGCAACCAATCAGAAAAATGGAGAAGGGATGCGACCAATGAGATAAATGCAAGGAATGAGCAAGAATTCAAGATTCAATATGGATCATAGATCCATACTTAACCCTAAGTCTACAAAGTCTTTATAAGAAGTCTTAGACCCCACGATTTTAAGTTGCTGAATAGAAGTTAATGAAGTTGCTAAGTAGATAGAAAAATTACAGAACAGGGCAAACAACAGGGGCATCACAGACTTAGTGAATTGAGAAATAATTACTTATTCAGTTGATCAGAATAGGACAAAGGATACAAATAGATATTAGATCAAGTAAGGATCACACCAAAATGAGTAGATTAAGTGCCTGAGATCAGCAATTGAAGATTGTAAGCAATTAGGTCAAAGATTTCTAATACTCTCTAGCAATTTTATTATATAGTAAAAACCCTATGATGATAGGTTAGCTTAACAACTATTTTGTAGATCCTTTGAAGAGGTGACTGAATCCTTTAATAGGGTGACACTTCATGTAAAGTGTTTGTAAATTCTTTAACTAGGTCACTATTGAAACAATGCAAAGCCTTTAATAAGGCAGACCTTTCACATGGTAGACCATAAGAAGTGGTCAAATAATTATTGCTACAGTGATTTTGTGGGTATCATTCCCACCCCAATTTTACCTTCTTATTCCTAGAGGGTTTTGGGGCTACCAAATTCTAGTGTCATGTGTTTACTTTATGTTTATTTGATATGTTTACATGCATCCAGTTTACTTTCAGTTATTTTTTTTAAAGGATTTGAAAAGGTTAAAGTGTGTTACTTCTGATTCACCCCTCCCTCTCAGAAGTACTCTTCCCATTTTAATATTCCAACAATATGTTTGGGGGTTGATGACAAGATCATGTATCAAATTAAGAGGTGTTCTACATCCAAGGAAGCTTGGGATACCCTCGAAAGCCTATATGGTAAAGTGTCTAAACAGGATGTTTTCACAATCAAAGATGAGCTTGTCTCCTTAGATCCTAAGTCATTTGATTCAATACATGATTTCATCATCAAGGTGAATAAACTAAAGACAAAGCTTACTGATTGTGGGAGTTCTATCAAAGATGACAGATTGATCTATCTTATTCGTAATAAGCTACCATCGAAATATTCCACATTTGTATGTTCTTTTAACACCTCAAAGACTACCTTAGGGTCTGCCTATAAGAAGGTCACCTTTGATGAATATGTTGATCTGTTGGATACATAAGAAAAGAATTTGAAATCAATGGGAATTCTCAAATCACCTCAATCTAAAGCATTGGTGGCCAACAATGAGGGTTCTCAAAATTCAGTTGGACAGTCTTCAAATAAAGGAAAGGGTAAGAAGAAGAAATGGAAGAACAAGTTAGAGGATGCAGAAAAGACAACACCACAATCCAATCAACAAGGCAAGTCCTCAAATTCTAACAAGAAGGGGGACAACAATAACGAGAAGAAAAAGTGTGCCCATTGCAAGAAATCAGGTCATGAAGAGCATGAGTGTTATCTCAAAATGATTGATGAGTTGACCAACATCATGAACTTAATGTTCCATTACCTAATGCCTATAAGGATAAAGGGTCTTCTTCAAATTCAAAGGGCAAAGGGCAAACACTCATGAAAAATTCAAATTCTTCAAAGGAATAGATATTTGACTCAGGCACCTCATATCACATGGGTTCTTCAAAGGAGGATTTTTCTTCAATGAAGAAATCAAAGGTACCACACATCTTTGTTGGAGATGATACCAAAATGGAAGTTGAAAGGAAAGGAAACATGGAGATGGAAAATGGAGAGTTTCAAGAGGCTCTCTATGTTCCAAATCTAAGTTCAAATCTCCTATCAATCTACAAAATCACTCACCTTAGAGATGGACATAGAGTTGAGTTCCTTCTAGACTCAGTAAAGGTGCACAATGTTAAAGATGACTCCTTGGTTATAGTGGGGAAAGTGAATCACAACAAAAGATTTTACTCTTTCTCCCATTTTTTTCCCAAGTCTCCTTCAAAGGCCTTGTTATCTCAATAAAATTCAGCAATGCAATTATGGCATGAACGGTATGGTCATCTTGACCCAATCAACATTTCCCATGGTGAATGATCAATAGATTTAGTGGATATGCATCCAGAGGGGAAGTTATAGAAAGGGAAATCTTCAAGAGTACTAGGTGTTCTTCAAATGGTTCATATGGTATTAGTAGGTCCTTTTGCATTTAGCTAGGGTTGCTACATATTGACCTTCGTTGATGACTTTTCAAGATACACTTGGGTCTACTTTCTTCATAATAAGAATGAAGTGTTCGACAAGTTTCTAGCCTTCAAGACTCATGTTGAACAAAAATTGAGTAAACGCATCAAAGTACTCCGAATGGATAATGGAAGAAGGTATGTGAATAGAAGACATAAGGACTTTTGTAGACATGAGAGAATTGATCTTCAAACTCCACTAGCATTCAGTCTGCATAAGACAAATGTTGAAGCATTGAGGATCTGAACTCTCAAATCTATGGCAAGTTTCATGATATAGGCCAAGTCTATAGATCCATCACTTGAAGTTGAAGCAATTAGTATTGCCACTCACATTCTCAATAGGTCTCCTCATACATCCTTAGATGGAAAGACTCCTTTTGAGGCATGGTGTGGCAGAAAACCTATTGTGACACACTTTAGAGTCTTTGGTTGTTAGCTTGGGCAAAGATATCTTCCAAGGGATGCAAGGCACAGTCACCTCGGTCGTGTACTTTCATTAGTTATGAATATAGTGTGAAGGCATACATACTATTGGATCCTAAGAAACATTAGATTTTTGTGGAGAAGGATGTACACTTTGAGGAAAGTTCACCAAGATTGTCCTCTAATGCTCTCTACACATCATACCATGTGGAACCTGATAGTGACACAAGTGATAGTGCTTTGATAGATTCAGACACGTGGGGTTCTATTGACAGTTGTAGCAAGAGATCACTACATTAGTTCATTCCACATACATACATACCCACAATGATAGGTCGAATATAGCGAGGTACATCTAGTCTTCTAGGTCCAGCTTTAGTGATAGATTTAGGGGATAGTATTGATGATCTACCTCTTCTTCTTGATGCAGAAACACCTTATTAAATTTTCATGAGGGTTCCATCCAACTCTTTTGTTCATTCTCTACATGATCAATCATCACAGGTTGAAGTGATTGTGGATACTTATGATTAGTAGTTGTAGAAGGGTTCTTCATCAGTTGAGCAAACAAACAATTCTTTGAGACAGGTTCTTTAGCCAGTTGAGTAGGTTTTAGAGACATCACTTATCTATGGGATTCTTTCCATGCATAGTGGAAGCATCTCATTTGTACCCTTAGCCTTGTTTCTTCCTAAGGGGAGGAGCACCATTCTACAGTCTTGGATCAACTTCTTCATCGAAGTATTTACTGGCATACATTCTTCTTTTGGGGGGGGGGGGGGGGGGTGGGGGGAGCCTATCCTATCTCTCTTCCTCTTCTCATCATTGTCTTATGTATATACTAGATGTATGTCATAATAGGATGTTCTTGATTACTCCATCCATCCATACATCATTTCATCTCTCTTTTGAGGGGAGGGTTTTTCCCATGAGGTTTTCCCTCTTTCTCCACTTTATGAGAGATTGCATATCATTATGTACATGGATACCTAACATGGCCTAGTAGCTAGGACCCATCCTGCATTTCATCCTAGATTTTGTAAGCTTAAGGGCAAAACCCTAAGTTACACTTAAGGGGGGGTGTTGGTGTAAATAAGTACTTACTATTTACACTTAAGTTTAGTTAGGTTAATGCATTATTTTATTATTTATTTAGGTGAGACAATTAGGAGTTTGTGTACTCTCATAGAAGTATGCAACTCTAATTTAACACAAGGTGTCTACAACACTAGAGTTTGCATCATTCACTAAGTTGTCATGTTGACAACACAGTTATTCACACTCCTAATTTAGCACATGTTGTCTACACCACTGATTTGTGCGATACACCATTGTAGGCTTATCCTCACATCATCACACTTAATTCTATCCTTAATGGAGGATAACCCATATTTGGTGGATAGGTGCCTAGTTGTATGACTTATCATGATGCTGACTTCTATGCATTCTAGAAGCTCTCCAGAGGCCTTTATATACATGCACTCCTAGTGTACTCTTGGTATGGCATATTGAATGAATATATCGTCATTTTGATCATACTCTCTCTTTGGTCTACTATTGTGCTTGTGTGTTTGAGTTCCTTGGTCTTGGGTGAATTCTAGCCTAAGACAAATTCTTATACTCTTTTTGCATAAAAGTTGCGAAAGTTGTCATTGACAACTTTGCAAGAAATGAGCAATTTTGCAATTTTGCAAATTTTCTACCCAAGATTTCTCTACTTGTTACCAAAATTTCCAACAAGCCTAAGATGGATCCAAAACACCTAATAAGGACTGTAAAACACTTTATTACCCTATTTGGCCCTCAAAACCAAAAAATGCTCTATGGAGCCAAATGAACCCTTTTTGAGCAATTAGGAGCAATATTACATTGTTGGAATCTTCAAACCTATTTAACTTCACCTTAGGACCAAGTTGAACCTATTATTACTCTAGTGATGTGGCTAGCATCAATAGTTATATAAAACACCAAAGAAGCCCTAGGTATACCCTTTAGCCTACCTAGGTGCTCCTACACCAACTAGGAAAGCGTGAAACTAAACTAAGAAAGAAAGAAATTAAAAATTACCTAGACTAACCATTAAATACAGGGGTTACCCACTTTTAATTGTGAGATTGATACAACTTTAGGTTCTGGCCATTGTAAGAGAAGTATAAAACCTCACCAGTGAAATAGGCCAAAATAAAAGAGTTGTTCTAGTGTACTTGCACAATTTTGAAAGCGCCTTTCCAAATAGAGTCAAACATATGGTACATTCCTTTGGGTTCATGTCTCTTATCCCACAATAAGATCGAGTCATCTTTCATGAATATTTTTGGGCTTGTTTTCTTATCAAAGAAGCTCTTTAGATGCCTCTAATGTTTTATGGTATGGTCAACCAATTTTTCATGCTCATCCTCCAACTTGGTTAAGCACATTATTCACCTTTCTAGACCATTCTAAAATGTTGGATCCTCAATCACTTGCTACAACTTGAAAACATATAGTTCTAATGGAAGGGGAAGGCTAGCCTCAACTCCATATACTAGCTCAAATAGAGAAATACCAATGACCTTGTTCGGTGTTACCCTATCTATGCATAGAGCTTCACGTAACTTCTTTTGCGAATCCTTTTGATTATCAAAGACAAGATTTTTCATAATGTTGATGAAATTTTTGTTACTTTATTCTTCCTATCCATTTCCTTGGGGAAAATAGTCTGAAGAATGACTTAGATGGATACTATTGTCATAGCAGAATTCCACAATCTCCATTGAAGAAAAGTATGTAGCATTGTCCATGACTAGCTTTAATGGGACACCAAATCTCACAAGGATGTTCTCCCTAATAAATTCATAAACAAATTTGGAAGTGGTTCTCTTGGTAGGATTTTCTTCCACCCACTTAGTAAAGTAATATATAGCATCTATAATGTATAAATGACTAGCAGAGGAGGAGGGACTAATTGGACCAATAAAATTGATTCCCCACTATTGAAAGGGGCCTTTCTATTACTACTAGATTCAATAATAAGATATTCAACTGAGGCTTATTTGAAAACATTTGACACTTGTCACATTGGGCTACCCACTTATAGGTATCTCTAAACATACCAGGCCAATAATAACACTACCTCATAATTTTATAAGTTGTTACTATAGAAAAGAAGTGCCCACCACAAGCTTCATTATGAAATGCTTGGAGTAACCTCTCTTGCTGAGGCTTATCCACACACCTTAGGAAGGTGCCATCAATTTTCATTTTATACAACTGGTCATCATAAATAACATACTTTCTTGACTTAGTCCTAATATCTCTTCTCTACTTGTATGCCAATACATTAGGACACTCTCCATAAGTAAGGAAATAAGCAATATTTGAAAACCAAGGATCTTGGAGGCTTATCATTAAAACTGTTGAGATTTCTTATTCTTTATTTTCTATCTAATTTTCTGCAATTATTTTGGACAAACCATTTCCTTAGACCAATTTTTTTGGCTTTAACTCAATAGCATATTCCTAGACTTTGGCTATCCAAGGCCCTTTGGTATTGCATCATATCTCTTGTTGAGTCAAGATGCTATTAACTACTAAATTAGGAACATGCACAATAGAGTGTAAATGTAGGACATAAAATCTGAAATTTTTAAGTGCTCTTACCACAACATAAGCATGCTTCTATATTTGAGAATACCTTAATTCATGTTCCTTGAGAGGGGTGCTCATGAAAGAAATAGGTGCTTGAATACCTTCCTTGTTTTCTTGCATGAGTATGGTAGATAATGTATGGGTTGATGCATAGTAGTACTATTAGAGTAACTATTTATTTATGCTTATTAATTAGATCATGTTAATTTAATTAATTAAGACATGTATTACTCTAGTTTACTTAAGCTTACTCTTAAGTGCATATAATTAATATTTTGTATTAATTATAATGCACAAACCTAGTTTTTCTTTCCTTTAGGGTTTTTTTCACCTTTAAGGTTGAACTTTTGTACTTTTTGTTTTCATAACTTGGAATACAATTTTTCTCTCACACTGTTCAGATTTTCCAAGCTCTACTTTTTCCTTTTTTTGTTTCTCTTCAATATAGGTTATTTTCATGCAGGTGTTATTGGTGATCTGTGAAGTTGGTTTTCTCAACTTCTACATGGTATTAGAGCGTCCCTGTTACTTCTTGGTTTGAAGATTTTTGAAGCCGCGATTCAGAGTTAGAAACTCTAACTTTTTTGAGATTTTTTTCTTCAATCAGGAGGAGGACATTTCTTTGGCTCACTTTGTGATAAAATGAACACTGCCATCATGCATAGAAGGCTTGGTATAGTCAAAAATCATATAAAACTTTCAATTTTTGGACATTGTAGCTTCTGGAAAAAACAATTTCCCCTCCAGAGGGCTATATAGGTGAAAAAATAAAATAAAAATTAAAAAATACAACTTTCAACCATCCAAGTTGCTTTGCTTAGTGACCACCCTCCAACCACCCCAACGCTACTAGAGCACTGTCCAACTATAGCTTGGGCTCATCCACCACCGACGGCATAGCCGCAATGCAGCTAGCACCCTGCAGCCACTGGCAGGCCACCCTTCAGCCACCCTACTCAGCCTGGCCACCCTCACCACTAGTGGAGCTACCCTATTTTGCCACCACTTCCGCAAAGCTCCACTCAACTATTGCCATCTATTTCTCAACTACTAACATCATAAAACTGACTGCTAACATCATCAAGCTAATTGTTAACATCACTTTCAGGTGTGCTTACATCATCTTCTCGACCCCTTGCTAATGTCATTTTCTGGTAGGGTGATGTCACTGTCTAGATTTTGATGTCATTTTTTGGTAGCTAGATTTTTTGAATGAAGGGAAATTAACAGTCCTATGATCGTCAAATTTTTTCTAGTGATTGTAATTTTCTATAGAGCTTGATTTTGGAGTAGCAGTTGGTTTTTATTAGCCATAATTTGAGCATACAGAGGTCTTTTTTCAATCTGAAAGAAGCACCAAAAAGTTGGTTCTAAGATAGAGACAATGATACTAGTTTCTTTTCATTCTGAGTCTATTTAAGCTCCCCTTTTTTGCATTGAAGTAGAGGCTTTAGTTTCCTCTCTCTCTACATCCAACATCCAAGTTTTTTTCTCAATTTTTGTGCTTCCAGTAGTTATTTCTTTGGTTTTTAAGGGATATTTTTACATGTTGTGGGGGGAGTATTTTCTTTTCTATAATTTACTTCAGAATTGACCCTTCTACTTCCATCTTCTTCTCTCAATGTTGGACCCCTCTGTGGTCTGGCTAATAGCACACAACTATCACAATTAGAAAGCACACATGACTCAACTTCTTATGTCATGTGGTTTATGGTCATGTCTGGATGAGAATCAACCTGTCTTTTAGCACCTTTTTAAGGTTCTTCAACACAGGAAAAAAATGGATGAAGCCATGTGATTGATTGTACTAAACATCTCTGATAGTTTACTATTTCACCTAGATGATTTGACCACTCCTTGCACTATTTGGACCAAATTTCACAACTTGTTTGGTAAAGTAAATGAGTTTTAGGCACTATAGCTTGATGTAGAGTTGACTTCTTTGACACCTACTAGCTTCCCCACCATTGAGGACTTCTTGATGAAGTTCAAATCTTTGTGTACAATTTGCAAGGATATTGGAAAAACATAACAAATGATGAGTTTTTTTTTTGACACTCTCAAAGTTGCAAGTACAGTATCAGATATTTTCTTCCACTTTCTACTCCACTATGGATGCCTTGGGAAATAGACATTAGATGTCTTCTTTTGAGACATTTTGTGATTGGTTGACATGGGAACAAGCTAAGATCCAACAGGTGGATGCTTCTAGCTCTTCTAGCCAAGCATAGGTTGCTCAAATTTCTTAGGGGAAATCAAAACAAAAAGCCAAACCAAAGAAAGATACACCAAAAACTAATTTCAAACCTCTAGCTAACCCTTCCAAGGGTAAATCTGCTTTGAAGTCTACTAATTCTACCTCCAAGACTAAGAAGAAATTAGTTGAGACCTATAATTTTTGTGGAAAGGATAGACATCCCATTTCTAGGTGTTGGAAATGTTTGGAGGATTTAGAGGAAGCCATGTAGGAGCATCACATTTCAGCTCTTAAGTTTACAACCCCCTATAGGGAAAAGTCATGCTCTTACTACACGAGCTATGACTTCTAGGTCTACCTAGATTCTTGACTCTGGTGCTTCTCACCATATGAAAAACACTCAGTAGTTGGTCAACTCACTTACTCCTTGTGCTATTTCATGGATTGTTGTTGGGAACTCATTACATCTTTCAGTTGCAGGTTCTGGTTCTGTTGCATTAGTTGGGGGTTCTCTGTAGGATGTTCTTTTTATCCCTAACATCTCGATGAACCTATTGTCTATTTATTAGATTTGTCACTCTAGCTCTGGTAAGATAGTTGAGTTCTCACCAAATGATGTGGTTATTTGGGACTTACTTGATTCTAAGTTGATTGTGGCTACTGGGAGTGTTGACTTTGCATCTCACCTTTATTGATTTGATGGATTTGAGTCTTTTGATTACATAGGTTCCTATCTTGTAGCACATATAGATTCAGTAAGAAAACTTTGGCATGAGAATTTGGGCCATGGCAATTACAAATATCTTCAGTAGATGAGCACATGGGAACTTGTTCTTGGGCTTCCCCAGATTTCTTGCACAGATGGTGTTTGTTAAGGTTGTGCTCTTGGAAAAAAGCATAGGGATCCTTTTCCACAAGGATGAGCCACTCGTGCTTTGGCACCATTGGAGTTGATTCATAGTGATCTAATGTCATTTCACACTCCTTTTTCCAGTGCCAAATATGTGCTTACTTTCATTGATAACTTCTTTAGACGTACATGGGTGTACTTTTTGAAGTACAAGTCTAATGTCTTTGATTCATTTTGAGTCTTCAAGATATTTGTAGAGAAGTAGTCTAGTATTTCTATTTGGTGGATACACACAAATAATGGGGGAAGTATGTGAACCAAGGTTTCAGGGATTTTTTCTTTGAACATGGTCTTCAACACCAATTTTCAGTGCCTTACACCCCTTAGTAGAATGGTGTGGTAGAGAGAAACAACATAACACTTTGGGAGATGGCTAATTGTATGATTCAGTCCAAGTCCATCGATTCGTCCTTTTGGGTAGAGGTAGTCAATTGTGCCAACTATATTTAGAATCAGATGCCTCACAAGGCTATTTGACATATGACTCCTGAGGTGGCTTGGTCTCATGTCAAGCCTAATGTATCTTCGTTCTAATTTTTTGGTAGTGAAGCATGGAAATTTGTACTTGATGCTCAGAGGAGAGAAATAGAGAAGAAGAGCTAACACCTCATTTTATTTGGCTACTGTGAGGATGTTAAAGCTTATAGGTTGTTTGAACTTAATTCTAGAGAGGTCATATTTCAATTGGATGTCCAATTTGATGAGCACCTTCCTAGAGTAGATACTCTATCTCTAGAGTCTACTTCACTTACCACTACTCCCTCATCCTTTCTAGTCTCTTTTCCAAATGATGAGGATGATGTTCTTGGTGATCCCAATTTAACTCCACCATAGGATCCTCCCCAGATGCCTAAATGGGCTTGAGCTATAGTTGAGGCTATAGGATCTCTAGCTGGCGACCCTTCCACATCCCATTGCACCAATCTCATACTACGGGTTCTAGTCTTCTCGATCATGTTATTTGTGATGATCCTCAGACATTTGAAATAATGAGAGGACATTCTGAGTGGAACAATGCAATGGAGGAGGATTATTCTTCTTTGATGAAGAATCATACTTGGGATTTTTGTTCTCTTCCTAAGGGAAGAAAGTTAGTGCAATGCAAATGGTTGTATCACACTAAGTTTTTTGTTGATGGTTTGATTTTTAAGCATAAGGCTCATCTTGTTGTGAAGGGTTTTTTGTAGGTTGAGGGTATTGATTACACTAAGAAATTTGCCCTTATCACTAGGATGAACTCTATTCTCCTTGTCTTATCCCTCACAGCTTCACAGGGGTGGCCCATTTTTTAGATGGATGTGAAGAGTGCATTCCTACATAGTGATCTTACTAAGGAGATTTACATAGAGCAACCTCATAGATTTATGCAGGATTCCTCCTTGGTTTGTAGACTTTGACACTCATTATATGGTCTCAAACAAGCCCCTTAGGCTTGGTATGAGAAGATGGACTCCTTTCTACTTTCTATAAGCTTTACATGCTACCATTATAATCCTATAGTCTACATTCAACATCTTAGAGTCAAGGTTTTGATCCTTGTGCTATATGTTGATGACCTTCTTCTCATAGGTAGCTCATCCTCTTTGATTTAGGATGTTCAACAAGCATTGATGGAATAGTTTTAGATGACTAATGTTGGTCTCTTACACTATTTTCTTGGTCTATAGATTGTTCAATCCTTTGCTGAAATATTTCTTTACCAACATAAGTATGCTCTTGACATGCTTCGACACATTGACATGTTTGATTGCAAGCCTACTCCCACACTTTTTCAGTCAGGTGTCACTTTGTCTACCTCCTACACTTTTCCTTCAGTGGATCCCACATTGTACTAGTAGTTGGTTGGCAGCTAGTTGTACCTGACCCACACTCATCCTGATCTCTCCTTTGTAGTTGGTCTTGTCTCTCAATTTTCACATGAGCCTCATGAGAGTCATTGGCAAGTTGCCAAGTGTATTTTGAGATACATTCAGGGCACCCTTATGTATGGCATTCATTACACATCAAGGACTCTTCACATTGTTGACTACACCAACTCAGATTGGGATGGTGATGTTGATGATCAAAAGTCTACTTCTCACTTTTTTTTTTGTCTTGGCTCTGGTCCTATCAGATGGTCATGCAAGAAGCAACATGGTCATGCACTTTCATCTACAAAGGCTGAGTATAGGGTAGTAGTACTTGCTAGTCAGGAGATTTTATGGCTTCAATAATTATTGATTGAGTTTGGTTTTCCTCCTAATCATCCTACTATTTTGTGTTGCGGTAATCAAAGTGCTATTCATATTTCTTGCAACCCGATGGAGCATTAGTGCACCAAACACATTAAGCTTGATATTCATTTCATCCATCAATTAATCTAGGATGGTGTTCTCTCTTTGGAGTATATTTCCACTAATGCCTAGGTTTTTGACATCTTCACCAAGTCATTTGCATTGTCTCGCTATCTTTAGTTGCTGTCTATGCTTGGGGTTATGAAAGTTGTCCTTGGGGGGTCTTGTTGAGGCCTTCCTTCCTTCATGTTTTTCAACATGTTTGTTCTATCTCTTTTTGGAGAGGCATTTTTCCCATTGGGTTTTCTCCTTTGTCTCTAGTTTATAGATATTTCCTTGTTTTGGGTACCTGATCAGTCCTTGTTGTCGGGACCCATTTTTTCCTACTTTCATAGCTTTTCTAGGTTAGCTTACTGCTTGAGCTTCACTTAAGAGGGAGATGTTAGAGTAACTATTTATTTACACTTATTAATTAGATCATGTTGATTTAATTAATTAGGTCATGTATTACTCTAGTCTACTTAAGCTTACTCTTAGGTGCATATAATTAATATTTTATATTAATTATAATGTGCAAACCTAGTTTTTCTTTCATTTAGGGTTTCATTCACCTTTAAGGTTGAACTTGTACTTTTTGTTTTCATAACTTGGAATATAATTTTTCTCTCATGTCATTGAGATTTTTCAAGCTCTACTTTTTTCTTTTTTGGTTCCTCTTTAGTACAAGTTACTTGCATGTAGGTGTTCTTGGTGATTTGTGAAGTTGGTTTTCTCAGCTTCTACAAGTACAAAATAAACTATTTGGTAAACTCTGGATGGACTAGGACAAGAACTTTGGCTATGGCAGCTTTGATTTCATCAAAATCATTCCTCCTAAAGTCATTCCATTTGAATGTTTGGCTATGCTTCATCATGTCTATTATGAATTTGGTAATTTTAGAGAGATTAGGGAAAAAATGCCTCAAGAAATTCACCTAACCAAAGAAGGACTTAATTCCATATTTTCTTGCTGGTAAGTTGAGTTGCTGGATAGATTTTCCACATTTAGGATAAATCTTAATGTCTTCTTAAGACACTACGTGACCCAAAAAATTCCCCTTTGTAACACAGAATAAAAATTTCTTGGAGTTAAGGGAGATTCCATGTTTCCTACATCTGATTAGCACTTTCTCGGAGTCCTTGAAATGACTTTCTCTTTTCTTGAAGAATATTGTTAAAACATCCAAATAGATGAAAATAATCCTGTCCTTTAAATTTGCAAAGGATGAATTCATGGCTCTCTCAAAAGTGGCTCCAACATTAATTAGTCCAAAGAGCATTTTATTATAAGAAAAATTTCCCCAAGGAGTGGTGAACGCTATTTTAAATTGATCATCTAGATCTACTTCAGTTTGACTAAAGCCTGAGAAACCATCCAAAATAGACATCATTTCAAATCCTACCACTATTTGTACTAAATGATCCATGTTAGGGAGAGCATAGTTTTCTTTAAGAGAAGCTTGATACAAAATTCTAAACTCAACATAGATTCTGATCTCCCCACTCTTTTTCTAGACAAGGAAAATATTATATATCCTTGAATGATGTATAGGATATATGATCCCTTCTTCTAACATCTTATGGATTTCTCTAAAGATGGCATCTGAGATCATTAGGTTTTAGCTACATTGCTTTTGTCTAAAATAGACTACATCAGGCTTAAGGGGAATCTTATATTTAAACTCACCATTTTTGAAAGTCTTTAAATCCTCATACCCCCAAGCAAAAACATCTTGATATTTAGAAAGAAAACCTTTAGCCCTTGTTATTTCATCATTAGAACAACTACTACCAATATTAATCATTTTAGGCTTAAACTCACTACTTGCATTCATTCCCTCAAAATCTCCAAAGATTCCACCTTTCTTACCTCTTTCTCTTATAACATATGCATTGTGACTATTGGATAACTTTTCTAAATATATTAGATGCCTAGAAATTTTGTTACTGTTTAGTTACTTAGCACCAAGCTCTAAATATTTCTTACTGTCAGGGGATAAGTCTTGGTAAGGGCTTTCAGTTCCTTCAAAGTACTAGTTAGAGAAAGGATCAGATCCTTCTAGGAAACACTATATTTTCTTATCATTGGTGAAGACTTGACATAATTTAGCATTGTCAAGCACATTAGGTCTGAAGAGGACTTTGACCTTATATTCTTGGTTTTTGAATTCTGGATGAGGTAGAAAAAGGGATGAGGAGGCAGTTAATATATATGCTCTTACATTTTTCTTCCTTGGAACAACTTGTATAGAGAAGGCATCGATTTCTTCTATTCTATCCCATACTCTATTCCTATAGTTCTGAAGTCTTGGGTTCTTCACAGTATATTGACTTCAAACTTGTCTTACAATTAGTTCTGCATCACCTTGGGCTTTCACAATTTTCACACCTCTTTGTTTGGTAGAATTGATACCCAACAGTAACACTTCATACTTTGTAGTATTATTGGAATTTATAAATTGCATCTTGTAAGAAAGTTGTGTTAAATCTCCTTGAGGGGAAATGAGCACTACACCTACTCCAAATCTGGTAATTCCAAAAATTCCATCAAACTCTAAGGTCTAGATCTTTTGATCATCAGGAGGGTCTAGCTCTTCTTCTAAAGCATTGAAGTTAGAAAACATCATGTAGTTCCCAAACTCCATTTCTTGATACAATATTTGGTCTTTAGGATCATCAAGTTTCATAACAATAAAGTTAGCTTTCTCCTCAGGTCTCCTCAGGTTTAAGCTTGATCTTTTTATTGCCAAAAGGGATAATAGCATGAGACCAATCTAGTTTGATTTCACCTCCCATATCCCTGCAAAAACTCTTACTTAACAACATTTTGTAATGGGTAGGGATGTCAGCCATAAGGATAGTCAATTTCATTCTCGTTGATTGGTGTGCAGCTAAGGCTACTTGGGCATCCTTTACTTGACCTAATAAGGGGAATTGTTTTGCACTCATCTATAGTAACAATTTGCAAAGGTCTTAGTTAAGGGAAAGCCTAAGGCATGAGAAATAGTAGAAGACAAGACATTATCTGTGGCACCTGAGTCAATTATGCAATTACTCAATTTGTGACTGTTTACATATAAGGAGACATAGAATGGATTGAATTTTTGGCCAAGAGAGGTAGCTAGGACTAAAGATTCTTCTTCCTTGAATAACATGGGTAGGACTAGTTATTCATTAGTAGGGGAACAAGAATTGGTATAAGTTTGATTATTGCAAATGGTAGTATTGACATTGTGATGAGTTTTATCACTAGTTTCTTCTTTGTAATAATCCACTAATTTTTTCAGTTCAATTGGATGAGACTTCAAGCAATCCAAGGCAGAAACTTGAATATGAGCATCTTTTTGATATTGGATTATATCAAAAAAGGGGTTAGACTTGTTAGGATTAAACCATGGACATAAATAAAAATTACATGAAAATATAACCAATAACATAAAATAATAAATCACACAGTAAAGAACACAAGGCACCAAGATTTAACATGATTCACCCAATCCCTGGGCTACGTCCACCAAATAGCAAGTTCGATATTATTACAATCTAGTGATTACAACCTGATTACAATCTGTAATCCCTTGTAGCTCAATACCACCACAAGAAGCAATTTTACATCACAACATAATGAAAAATACCTAACCCTAAGTCCTTTTATACAAGTATTTTATGTCATTTTAGGGTTACTACATGTTGGCCATATGTCAGCTACAACGTATGTACAACACCCCAAAGAATTTATGAAGTATGTATAGTACTTTCCTGATTAGTCACCACAAACTAACAATATCCCACTTGGGGAATGATTAGGCTCCACACTAAATAACAATCTCCCACTTAGAGACTGATCTTGAAGCAATATTACTACCACATGGAGCTCCCACTGGATCAAACCACCTTAGACTCTGCTGTTCTGTTATTCATGTTCAGTCTAGAAGACCAACTGAAGTTGAAGAGGAGTTCAGCTTCTCCCTTGTTACTACCTCTGTCAACATATCTACTAGATTTTCATTTGTATGTATCTTCACCAAATTTAAATGTCCATCCTCCAAAACTGACTGAATGAAATGGTACCACAACTGGACGTGTTTGGTCTTTGAATGCAGAGTTGAATTCTTTGCAAGATGAATGGTACTCTGACTATCTGTAAACAAATTATTATCCTTCTGAGGATATCCCAATTCTTCCAAGAACAACTGAAACCATATCATCTCCTTGGCTGCCTTTGTAGTAGCTACATACTTTGCCTCTATAATGGATAAAGCATTAACCTTATGTAACCTAGAAACTCAGCTCACAGCTGCTCCACCAACAATAAAGACATAACCTATAGTACTTCGTCTAGTATAAATATCCCCTACCAAATCTTAGGCAACATAGCCCTATAAATCAGTAGTAGAGCCCCCAAAGTGTAAACTCTTATTGGATGTTCCTCTCCAATATCTAAGAATCCATTTGATGCATTCCAACACTCAATTCCTGGATGACTCATATACCTGCTAATGACTCCCACTGCATGTGCAATATCTGGCCTAGTACATACCATACCATACATGAAGCTTCCTATAGCTAAAGCATAGGGTACCTTGGACATCTTATCCTCCTCTTCCTATGTCTTAGGACACATCTCCTTAGTCAATTTCAAATGACTAGGTAAAGGTGTGCTAACAGCTTTAGCATTCTCCATAGAGAAATTTTGCAACACCTTCTCCACATAATTAGCCTAAGATAACATCAATGTTTTGTTCTTCCTATCTCTGCAAATCTTCATACCAAGGATTTGTTTTTTTTTCCCCAAATCCTTCATAGAAAATGCATGTGCTAATTGGCTTTTTAGCCCCTTAATGTGATCCATGTTAGACCTAGATACAAGCATATCATCAACATATAAACATAAAATAATTTAGCTTTTATCATCCAACCTCTTAAAGTAGACACAATGATCTGAATGACACCTACTATAACCATGCTCATGCATAAAATTGTCAAATTTCAGATACCATTGCCGAGGTGCTTGCTTCAAGCCATATAAAATTTTCTTCAATTTGGACACTAATTTCTCCTTACCTTTGACTGCAAATCCCTGTGGCTGAGCCATATATATCTTGTTATCAAAATCACCATGAAGGAAGGTTGTTTTACCATCCAGCTGCTCTAAATGCAAATCTTCAGTAGCCACAAGACTTAAAACAATATGGATAGAAGTCATTTTAACAACAAGAGAAAATATATCATCAAAATCAATTCCCTTTTTCTGTGCAAATCCTTTCACAACTAACTTGGCTTTAAATCTTTTCTTACCTCCATCCTCTTCTTTTAACCTATAAACCCACTTATTCTGTAAAGCCTTTTTACCCGCAGGAAACTTGCATAAATCTCATGTCTTATTCTTCAGCAAAGAGTCCATTTCATTTTTCATTGCAGACTCCCACTAAATTTTAGTATCTACTTGCATAGCTTCATCATAACATTCAAGTTCACCAGCATTAGTAAGTAATATAGAATACAAAGAGGGAGAAAATATTTGTGGAGGTCTAATTTTCCTTGTTGACTATCTAACATTCATCAGTGTGTGTGGTGTTTATTATTGTAATTGTTGCACATCATGAGGAATGGCTGGAACATCAGCTTTTGGAGTATCGTCTAGCACTACATAATCATCTTCTTTCTTCTCATGTTGCTGCAATAGATCTTTGTACAATACATTCTCATTGAATATGACATCCCTACTTCTTACAATTTTCTAATTTTTGAAATCCCAAACCCTATAACCAAATTCATTAATTCTATATCCAACAAATACACATTTCTTTGACTTAGCTTCTAGCTTGGTTCTATTTTTAGAATCTATGTGAGCAAAAGCTTCACAATCAAAGGTCTTGAGAAAATAATAACTCACCTTCTTACCAGCCCATGCTTCCTCTGGAATACCACAACCCAAAGGAGTAGAGGGACCTCTATTAATCAAATATATAGTAGTATTGATAGCCTCTTCCCACATGTAAGGGAAACCCAACATGCAACCTCATGCTCCTTGCGTGCTCCATTATAGTCCTATTCATGCGTTCAACCACTCCATTTTCTTGTGGAGTCCTTGGAACATTTTTCTATCTATGAATACCATTAGTGGAGCAATAATCTTCAAATTCATGACTGCAATACTCACCACCATAATTAGATTTGAGACATTTTAATTTCTTATTAGTCTCATTTTCAACCAAGCATTTCCACTTCTTAAAAGTTTGAAATACATCTAATTTTTTTCTAATGAAATAAACCCATACTTTTCTAGTTGCATCATCAATAAATGTAACATGATAATGAGAGCCACCAAGGGAAGATATCGAAGCTAGTCCCCATACATCAGTATGCACAAGCTCTAATTTTTCCTTCTTTTTTTTCCTTCCCAGTCTTTATAAAACTCACTCTCTTTTGTTTTCCATACACACAACTATTAACACATTTTAGACCTGGTAAAAATTTCTTTGAATGAAGTACTTTCATACCTTTCTCACTCATGTGCCCAAGTTTGTTGTGCCACAACATTGTATCAGAATCTACAACAACTATTTGTTCTCCTTGCTCAACTATAGCAATTGTTTCTAAAAATTCATTTTTCTCTGACACAATCAAAGTAGAAGGAACAATATGATCTGTAAATAGATATAAGGTGCCTACTTTCACACATTTTTCTACTACAAGGGAACCTTTTGAAACTTTCCAATTTTTATCATTAAAAGTAACTACAAAACCCTCATCACCGAGTTGCCCTGCTAAAATTAAATTGCTACTCAACCTTGGAACATGTCTTACCTCATGTAGTAGCCAATGATTCCCATTTTGCAACTTAATCTTAAGTTTTTCCTTTTCAACAATCTGATAGGGTTCATTATCCCCAAAATAAACCAGCCCAAAATCCCCTTGGACATTATCAATGAAATAACCTCTATGAGGTGTAGCATAAAATGAAGCACCAAAATCTAAAACCCATGAATCATCAACACTTTTTAAAGACAAAAGCAAAGCATTCTCTTCAAATTTGTTACTTACCACATTTGTCTCCTTGTCTCCATCTAGTTTATCTCCTTCATTTTTCTTTTGATTCCAGCAATCTTTCTTTTTATGACCTGGTTTGCCACAATACTAGTAGTCATTCGGTCATATTGATTGAGACCTCTTCTCCTTTGCCTTTCCTCTTGATTTTTCATGATTTCTAGAGTTACTTCCTCTCTTAGCCATTTTGCCCCTGCTTTGTGCATTCAAAGCACTTTCTAATGTAGATCCACCTGAGGTTTTCCTATGACTTTCCTCACTCAAAACAACACCGATCACATCTTCACATTTTAGGGTACTAGATCCAGGAACAAAATTACTCATAGCCATTACCGAGCCATTCCAACTTTCAGACAAATAACACAAAATCAAGAGAGCCCTAATTTCTTCATCAAAATTGATCCCCACAGAAGATAACTGACTGGTAATGTAGACACCTAAAAATCTTTTAGAAAATAAAATATTTTTATTTTCTGAAAAAAGTCCCTAATGACATCATCATTTATTAATTATTTATTTATTTAATTAATTAATTTATTTTTATGCCATTAAATCCCTTTATCTTAATTAAAAATATTTAATTAAGGAATCCCTCTCAAAAATGTTTAAATCTTATTTAAAAATTATTTTCTTATTTATTAATTATTTAATTAATAAATTGACCAAAAATCTCAAAATAAATAAATAATTTATTTTTTGCCCAAAACTTGGCCAATTTCCTTAAGACCACTAACCTCTTCCAAAATCTTCTAATCCTTTTTTAATTTTGATCAAAGGCTAATCCCATCATTTCCTACCCCTAATCCCAACTCAAAATATTTAATTAAGATTAAATATTAATCCTCATGTTTATTAAAAATATTTTAATAAATATCTCCTCAACCCAAACCCTTGAAATAAATAAAACTTTATTTACTTTTTAAAAACCTTATTTATCCTCATCCTAGGAAGTTCTAGACTCTTCTAGAAAGTCTTCATCCTCATCCAAAGCCTAGACTCTTCTAGAAGATGTCAATCCTTATCTTTGACCCTAATCCTAATCCCCCCCCTAACCTTGTCATATTTCTTAAACATGGGTTAAGACTTGCTAACCCAAGCCAAAGCCAACAAATATTTCCTCCTTCACCCACCCTCATTAAATGCCATCCACTTGCCCATATCTAACAAGCCTAATCTAATCTTAACCCAAGCCTAATCCAAACCTTAATCATTTGCACATTCCTAAGTCAAGCTTAAGACTTTCTTAATCCAACTCAAGTCAAAATATCTCAACTCTCTCACAAATATCTCAACCATAAAACTTTATGAAGCCCACAAAGCCATAAATGACTCTTACAAGCTCATTTATTGCTCTTACAAGCCATTATGAGGGTCTTTATGAACTTTGAGCCTCCTTTGTTGACCCCTCAACCCCTCTTGCTCTAACCAATGACCTTGTGACATGTGTCACTCTTTGATTGATTGTAAAAAAGCACAATTCATGTGCTCTCCTCTCATTCAATCTAAACCTTCCATAAGCTTTCTCCCATCCTTACATCCTACACCTTGATCTCTCAAGCCCTTTGCCTATTTAAGGAATCCTCTCCCAAGCCATTTTAACACAATCCATGAAGTAAAGTCATTATGCCATTTTAAGAAGCCATTTTACATCAAAACCATACACTCACACCCAAATTCCAACTCCATTTGAAGCCCTTTTTGAAGCATAAGCTTGAGCATACATCCTATCTATTTAGACAAACCCACTCAACAAGAGAGCTTCTCATTGAGAGAGCCCATTAATGGCTCATGTTCTCCATTGAGAGCTCATCTTAGTCTATCTTGAAGTTTATGAATTTTGTTTAGTTTGTAGAAGCTTTATTTAAATTTTATTTCTATTGGCATACTAACATTGCTCATATACATTTTGGCACACCCGATGGGACCCCGCATGAGTCATCTTCATTAACTTTTTAGTCAAGTTTTGTATGTCATTTGCTAATTTTGGCTAATTTTTCTTGTTTTTGTGATTGGTAGGATTGTATAAATTGGTTTTGTAGGTCCACATGAGCATGAAGAAGACAAAGGAACTCATAGTCTATCTTATAGGTTATAGGTGGACAAAGCACTTGGAATTCTTCTTCCTCTTCTTGTCTATATTCTTCTTATTCCATCTACTTCTTCTTCTTATTCTTGTGGGAGATCTTGGCCTTTTTTTTTTAAGGAAGCAAAATCATACACTCTTCTTTTTAGTGCTTAAAATGAACCCCTAAATCATACTTAAATCCATTAAAAACTAAAAATTTGCCAAAAAAAAAAAAAATCTTTTAACAAGTGAAACTAAACCAATCCAATCATTTGCATCCTTGCAACATCAAGGTTTTAGATGCATTCATGCAAAGTTAGGACCACTTCATTTTTTAAAATTTAAAAAGAACTTCAGGTTTCCATTTCAAAAGGTTTAAAATCAATACTAAGTGCACACTAAAATCTAAATCAAACTCAAAGCATCAATCAAAGATAAAATGAACCTCATTTGCAAATATTTTAAAGTTCTTTTAAAAATCTCATGAAAACTAAGAGTCCTAAATGGTTGCCAAAATTTTCCTAAAAGCTTTGTTATTTGTTCCAAACAAATGTCTTGTTGCAAAATCTTGAATGTTTCTTAGGTTTTTCATGCATCAAAACAATCTAGGAATATCATTTTTGGGCTTAAAACATGCAAACTAGAAGACAAAATCTTGAATGAAAACCAAAGTCCAAAGAGTCATTTTCACTTTTGAGTCCAAAAAAATCTTGAATGATCTAAGGTTAAAACAAAGCACTTTAAAGTTCTTAAAAAAACACACAAAATCTCAATCTTGAATGCTCAAAGGAAAAAACTTGAATGTTTAACCACTTGTCTTTGAATGCATGTTGCTAAAATCACTCTTGAGTGCCATGGATTAAAATCAAGTTTTATTTTTTTTATGAATGCATGATTAAAACAACAAATCCAATCTTAAATGCAAAAGGTCAATTAATCATTGCAATATCTCACACTTCATCTTTTGGGGCATAAAAAGAATCTACATTTCAGAAACTTTCTAAGTTATAAAAACAAATAAAGACACTTTGAGTGAATTTGTTGTTGGACTCACCCTCTTTAATCACCCATCATTCTAACCATTAGTTGCAATATCAGTGCCATATATGGGGATGGGTCTACCTAAGAAGGTGTTAAGTGCTCCACAAAAATCAAATTCTACTCACTTGAGTTTTTATTGGTTTTTCTAAGATAGAAAATTCTTTGAATGCACATTAGTCTCGCTAACACTTCATTTGGGCATAAAAAAATTGAACAAATCTTGAATTGGAGGGCCTTCGGGTGTGCACTTGAAATTGAATTTCACACATCTTTTTTTTGGGCTTAAAAAAAACTCACACTCAATCTTGAATGCCTTAAAGAAAAATCAGTCGATACTTGATGTGGAGGGCCTCTGGGCATGCGAGTTTACTTTTGTTAACCCTAAATCTTCTTGGTGTATTCATTGTTCGATCGATTTTACTTTTGTTAACGCTTCAAGTTGGAATTGAACATTTTCATCCTAAACATGTGTGTTTGCAAGGTTTAGATTAGAAAACTTAAACATCAGTTGGAAAACAATTCTATCTTTTAGCCCAAGATCATCCAAGTCTTCTCTCCCCTTGTCATCTTTCGAGGCCATCTTGGGTGCATAAGATTAGGATTCAAAATCTTGTTTAAGTTTTAGGAGGCTTACTTGGGGATTTCATCACTCCTTTGGATGACCTCAACTCTAGCATTTCGGCTGAGTATAAAGATCGAGAGGTGAATCCAAAGACACCTCTCTTGGAATCAAGATTTTGTCACTTGGGCTAAGCCTCAAGGAACTTTATACCCTTGAGAAGTGAAAGAGGAGAAGTGGGTTACTGCTCCTCTCGGCTGTGTGACATTGTTTTGGTTTCATCTACAGATTTGGGCCTCACGTACCTTGGGTGTATCAAGGACTCCCTAGCTAAACCAACTGTCAACCTTGTAGACAACCATCTAAGATGTTAATGTGTTTGAAGTGACTGATCAAAACATTTTTAGAACATACACACTTCATGGCACAAATATCACATTCTAAAAATCAAAAACTTCTATCTGGTTGTTCCTATCTATTGCTTGATTTTTTACTTGTTGAATGAATGTTTGCCAAATTTGGTCAATCCTAGCTTAGGGAATACTTAGCGTAGTTACTGCCTATTCCAAAAGTTGAACGAGTTGAAGCAAAACAACCAAAATCTCTCTAAGCCAAGCAGATTCAAGAATTTATGTCAGAACAACCCAAACCCAAACAGAAGTTTCACAAAGCCAAACTCAAGCCATCTCAAACATACCAAGAAATTGCAGCTAAGAAAAAGGAAGTAACACCAAGCCCTCGAATTGTCAAACTCCACAAAGAAGAGGACAAAGCTACTGACAAAATCCTTCAAGATGCTTGGTTAGATCGCACTATCCAACTTAACCAACATCCAGGAGTTAACCCGGCTTATGCATTACCAACTAGGTATGATTTCTATGATTAGACCCCCTTGTTTCTCCACATCTTCTTGCATAAGCTTCACTTTAGAGTCATCCTTGTAGGTAAGCCAGCCATCTTTAGTCCTCCCCTTAAGCATTTTAGCTCATTCATCTCATTTAGAACCAAACCATCTAGCCAGTAATCCAAAATCTTCACATCCAAGCCTTCAAAATGGTTGTCACTTTGCCAAAAGTTTGCCGTTCCTAACATCTTCCAAATCCACCAATCTCACCAAGGTTATCCCTTTGATGGAGCTTTGTCTAGGGTAATCTAGCTTTGTCACTTGTTATCCCTCATCACCTTGAGCTAAAGGTTGGGATCCACAAGTGGTCAATCTCGTGTTCTTCCTAAAGGATCATCAGTCTATCCTTAAGTTGACACAATCACCACCAAGCTTGCACATAGGAAAGTGGACCTTTCATGCTTTGGCAACATATCTTTAAAGTTAGAATCCCAAACCCAATCCTCCTTAGGTTTTTTCATACAGCTTTGCCTCAAGCTAGGAAATCATTTGCATAGAAAAGCCTTCTTTGCATCCATCAGCATTGTTGCATCTCATCCCTAGGAACATTCTTCATTTTCATGCCACCCGTCACTCGTTTAGCCAAGAAGAAGGAAACAATGGAGCCCTATCATTTGGATCAAACAGCTTCACTCCCCTTGAGCACCCAACCATCCTTCAACCCAGAGAACACTATACCATCACCTACTGACATTGAAGCTTTCATGAACCAACCAAGAAATTCAATATTGGTGAACACCATTATAGACAAGAACAAAGAAACAATCATGGCTAAGTTTCGAAGCAACAATATAGGATCCTTTGACTTTGGAAGACCTCCTCCCTTATCAGATCCATCTCACCCATTGTTTGGACAACTACCAATCCCAATAGGCTCTTATGATTTAGATTATCCTCAATTTGTACCAAAAGAAGAGCCTCAAGCCAATCCTTATGATCCAATAGACCCAAACATACCAGCCTCAACTCAAGTTGAAATCTCCCTTCCACAAGCCAATCCAGCCACCACCACTCCACCATTGGTCCATACCACTCCATCCCAAACCCCCATCACCCAAAACACCTCATCATTCACTCCCTTCACTATTACTATTGCTGCTCTCCAACCCAGCCTTCCAAATCCACCCATCTCCCAAATCAGTGCTAGCATCTTTGGCCAACCTCAGCAATATACAACTGGGATGCCACCCATGGGGCAAAGTAATCAACCTTTCATCATCCCCAACTTGTTTACCTCAGCTCAAAACATAATTCCATCCTTTCCACTAGGTCCTTGGAGCTTAGTACCATCAACCACAAATCCACAAGCTACTACCCTCACTCCACAAAGCTATCAAACCCCACAAGCTACTACCAATGTTCTGCCAAGCTCTCAAGTGACCCAAGCTCCTACCACCACTCTACCAAGCTTTCAAATCTAGCCACCAAGCTATCAAACCCCATTAGTTCCATTCCCAAGCTTTCAATTCCCACCATCTCCACCACCAACTAATCCATTACCTCCTATTACTAACTATTTTTCTATGCCACTTCTAGGAGGAAATCCACCACCACAAACCACCAATTACTTGGCCTCCTTTGCCATGATACCCTCCCAAATGGGAGCACAACCCACATATATTGGTCAAACTCTTCAAATCCCAAGTCAAGTTCCACAAGCTCCTCGATCCTTTCTCCAAGCTTCACAACCATCTTATACCTTACCTCCATAAAGCAATCCATTTATCCCATAGCCAGCCTACGTCCCTCAATCCCTATCCCAAATCCCATATCAGTAGCAAGCCTCACAACACATGTAGCAATATGTGCCTCCTCCACCTCAGCAACCCATCATCCACCATTCAGTTATCCATGTTCCATTGCCCCATCTAGCACATACCTACCTCAGGGAACTCTTACATTGGGTGCACCCCAGCCATCACCCATTAATTTAGAATGGGAAGCCATGAAGACAGCTTTGAAGAACATCCAGGAGGGAAATGATCCAAAAACTTTCAAGTTTGATAATGTGTGTCCTTACGCATTTGATAGAGCCATTACCATGACACCATTTCCCAAACACTTTGAGATACCCAAGTTTGACAAATTTAGAGGAAAAGGAAACCCTATCACACATATCAAAGAATTTTACATGCACTGCGAAGAAGTGGCATACGATGACATCTTCCTCTTGCGTCTCTTTCCCAAAAGCTTGGCCGAACCAACTCTTGAATGGTTTTATAGAATACCATATGGCACAATTAAAAGCTTTGCTGAATTGTCTGGGGCATTTGTAGCCCAATATGCCCATCTTGTTGAAACTAAGCTATCAGTAGTGGATCTTGTCCACACTAAACAAAAAGGTGGAGAAAGCCTTCCCGAATATTTGCAAAGATGGCAAACCCTTACCACCCGCATATCTTGCACCTTGCCAGAGCACCATTTGGTGAAAATGTTTATTGATAATGCCCATCCTAGCTTGGCTCACCACATGACCATGAACTATTTGCAGACCTACAAAGATATCAAAGAGAAAGGAATGATCCTTGAACAAGGACTCATTAAAGATGGTGTTGTCAATATTTACAAAGAAGCCAACCAAAATCAAACACATTCAAATGACAAGTCTAGGTATTAGAACAAAAACAAGCACATTGCAATAGATGGGGTTGCTGACACCAGACATGTGAATATTGTTGGTCCTTCCCAAAATTAGTCCAACCCACCTTATCAACCAAACAATCAACAAACTATCAACTACCAACACAAGAATCACCAAAGATATCAAGGCCACAATCCAAGACCCAACTTTCAAGGGTCTAGCAATCAAGCTAATGCCATCAATGTAGCTGCAGGACCAAAGCCCAAGTTCCAACCTGCACCTAGAAATTATACAACCCTTGGTGAGCCATTGGATGTCATTTTTGAGAAATTGACAAAGGAAAACCTCATCAAATTTCCTCCTACCCAGCAAATTGACCTAGGCCAATCCAAAGCTGCATGGTACAAAGACAATGAGTACTACAAATTTCATAGGGTAAAAGTTCACACCACCCTCAGATGCATGAAACTGAAAGATTATGTGTAGGACCTCATTGTTCAAAAATAAATCACCGTTGGTGCCCAAACCTCTCCTAATGCAGGCTTACAGATCTATCAAAATGCTTTTCCCCCTCACAACAACCAAAATCTTGGAAAAACACCTATCCAAACCAACACCAACAACACCAACAACTGCCAGCCAAACTAACAACATGGGAAGAACAATGACCACACTTCATCCTATATAGATTATTGTAGCCTCATAGGTTGTATAACTGAGAAAGAGCCTTCTCTCAATGTTATCAATATCCAAGGACCAAACAATGAGTGTGCAGTCACCACTTGAAGAGCATGATTTAACATCGCAGGCCCACCAGTTTCACCAACACCATCAGCTCCATCAAAAAGCCAATACAATATCTTGGAACACCTTGGGAACATGTCAGCCCAAATCTCCATTTTAGACCTTCTCCACACTAGTCCTATGTACAAAAACATCCTTGACAGTGCTCTCATAGAATCTTGTATCCCTTCAAATATCAACGCTACTAATTTTTGTAATGTTATTGGACACTTATCCTCCTCATGTGCCCTATCTTTCAAACCCATTGACATACCCTTGGTCGAGCCAAATCACACCCTTCTGCTTTGCATGGCCATTATGGTATCCAATTTTGTCGTAAAAAGAGTAATGATAGATAATGGATTAGCCTTGAATATTTGCACCCTAAAATTCATAAAATAAGTTAGGTATACTGAGGTAGATATCATCAGTGATGTTATCAGCATCAAAGCTTATGACAACTTGGAAAGAACCACAGAAGGAAATATTTTGCTACCAATCAAGGTTGGGCCAGTCATCGAAAAAAAACTCTGCCATGTTATTGATCTAAACCTACAATTTAACATCCTCCTTGGTCACCCATGGATTCATGCCATGAAATTCGTTCCATCCACTTACCATCAGTGCACCAAATTTTTGCTTCAGGGCACTGAGGTAACCATCCATGCCGATCCAGAACCCTTTGCTTACTGCAATGTGGTTGAAGCTTCATATGCAAACCATTGCCTTGGAATTGATAGCCATCACTAGCTCATCCCACAATTGTAATGACCCAAAAACCATCCTTGCCTCCACCCTATCTACCATGAAGATCAATAACAAAGGCTGTGGAGAGTATAGTCTGTCAGATGCATTTGCTGTAGGGGCACTCCCACTTGATCCACATGCCCATGGATGACCGACATATCACAAAGCTAAGGAGATTCCACCTCCTTGATACAAATAGTTTGGCCCAACAACCTTTTTATCCTCAAAAATCCCTCTTCATGAGGAGCTCACTCTAGATATTAACAATTGGTTACATAAGGATGCACCTCCAAGAAATCAAGCACACCTTGATCACTTCAGCCAGAAGTATCCCCAAGAACATAAGCTCATCACTAACAAATGGAACTATCAAGGTGGTGGTCTAGGACTAGAGGAAAGAGGCATGCAGTGCCCCATTGAAGCACATAAGTGGGAAATGAAGTCAGGTCTTAGCTTTGGCATACCCACAACTGGGGGCACCAATACAGACGGTCATGCTTTTTTGAACACTCATCGTGAGCTTGTCAAAATCGAAGACATTTCTAAGGAAGTTGAAAAGAGAGCCTACGAAGATATCTCTGACCAAATCTCCCTCAGAGACTCTATTCTCCAAGAACTATCCATCCATTTCATTGACCTACCACTCGCCCATCCACAACTCATAGATTGGGACCAACCAAGCATCATACACATTGATGAATTCACATCAGAGGAAGCACTTCTGAGATTCATGGGAGTTGAAACTCCTCACAAGAAAACAAAGCCAGATTCTACCTATATCTATAAGTTAGATCCCAAGGGGTATTTTGGAGAAAATCCCTAACCTAGTTCTGATACACCCAAAACTAGAACTAAGGTGAATCCGGGACTAGCTAAAGTAGTGAAGAGGGCCCCTCAGCAAGAAAATCTAGAGTCACATGCAGAACATTAGGATTTAGCATTACCTCCTCAAGATAATCGACCAGAGGTGTCTTCTATTCTAATTGAGGATACTAGAGAAGTCAAAATTGGTTCTTCAGAGATCCCCAGACTTGTTCACATTGTTGCATCCCTATCACAAGACCAAGCTGACCTCCTCTTTGAGGTCTTAAGAGAGAACATTGGCTGATTTGCATGGTCATATTAGGACATTCCAGGACTTGATCCAAAGCTTGTAGTGCATCATCTTCCAGTCGATCCAAAGATCAAGCCCGTTAGACAAAAGCTTAGAAAAATGCACCCCAAGGTGGCATTACTGGTCAAAGTTGAATTAGAAAGAATGTTAGCTGCTAGGGTTATTTGACCTATCGACTACTCAGAGTGGATCTCCAACATGGTCCCCATCACTAAGCCTTCTGGTGACATTAGAATCTGCACTGATTTCAGAGATCTTAACAAAGCTTGTCCAAAAGATGATTTTCCCTTACCCAACATAGATATGATTGGAGACCTTACAACTGGACATGAAATTCTGTCCCTCATGGATGGATTTTTTGGGTATAATCAAATCAAGATTGCAGAAGAGGATCAACATAAGACAACATTCACTACCCCTTGGGGAACATTTTGCTACAACATGATGCCTTTTGGCCTAAAGAATGTTGGGGCTACCTATCAAAGAGCTATGAAAGCCATTTTTCATGATCTCATCCATAGCATTTTGGAGGATTATGTTGATGATATCTTGGTCAAATCTCATACCTTCATGGATCATCTTGCTAACTTGGAGAAAGTCTTTGATAGGTTAGTCAGATATCATCTCATGCTGAATCCCAAGAAGTGTGTCTTTGGAGTCACATCTGACAAGCTTCTAGGCTTTATAGTTTCTAAACGAGGTATAGAGATCGACCCCAAGAAGGTCAAGGCTATCTTAGACATGCCTCCTCCCTAAACACTGCGACAACTTCGCTCTCTTCAAGGAAAGCTTCAATCCATCCGACGCTTCATCTCCCAGCTTGCATATAAGTTTACACCATTTGCACATTTACTAAAGAACGATGAGAACTTCAAGTGGGATCCTTTATGTCAGTGCAGCTTCAATCAGCTCAAGCAGTATCTCACCAATCCCCCTATCTTGGTTCCACCAGTTCCTGGTCATCCCCTGATTTTATACATATCAGCAACACCTACTACTCTAGGGGCACTTCTAGCATAGCTCGATGACTATGATAGAGAAAGAGCCATCTACTACATCAGTATAACCTAGTTGGTTATGAGCTCAATTATACTCCTATGGAAAAGGCTTGTTTGGCAGTTGTTTTCTGAACTCAAAAGCTTCGCCACTACATGTTAAGTCATACCATCCAACTAGTTTCCAAGATCGACCCTCTTAAGTATATGCTCTCCAGAACAACACGTATAGGCCATTTGGCCAAATGGGTTATGCTCCTTAGCAAATTTGACATCCAGTATGTGGACAGAAAGGCAATCAAAGGGCAAGCTATAGTAGATCACCTAGCTGATGCGCCTCTAGTAGATACATATCCTTTGATCACAAAATTTCTAGATGAACATGTCTGTCTAATTGAAGAACAACCCCCATGGAAACTTTATTTTGATGGCTCACACACATCTCGTGGATCAGGGGCAGGAATATTGTTGGTCACACCTCAAGGAGATTACGTTCCAAAAGCCTTCAAGCTACAATTCCCTAGCACCAACAATATAGCTGAATATGAAGCTCTCATAGCAGGATTAAAGATAGTTGTAGAATGGCACATTACTGAGTTGCAAATCTTTGGTGATTCTTAGCTCATCACCAAGCAAGCCCTAAATGAATATCAAACCAAAGATGAAAAGCTATTACCCTACAAAGAGCTAGTTGATCAGCTAACCCGACATTTTACAAGGCTTTAGTTTACACAAGTGCCTCGAATACAGAAGAAAGCAGCTGATGCTATGGCTACTATAGGCTCGCTCTTGGAAATTCCCCAAGTAGCTACATAGTATGAGTTTTCATTCGAGCAGCTCCTCACACCCACCTATGCGAATGAGGATTCAAACCATGTTTGTATCTTGGTTGGTCCCCAATCCCCTTGGTACCATGAGATTCACACTTACCTTAATGATGGTATCATATCCCCTTACCTTACACATACCCAACACCAAAACCTCATCCGAAAATCATCCCGCTATGTTATCATAGCCAATACCCTATATCATCGAGGTTATCACGATTCTCTCAATGTTTAGATGAAAATGAGGCTACAATGGCGTTAAAAGAAGTGCATTTTGAACTTTGTGGTGCCCACACGAGTGGTATTGTCCTAGCACAAAAAATCCTTAGAGCAGGCTACTATTGGCCTACCATTGAAGAAGACTCCTGTGACTTTGTCAGAAAGTGTCTCCCATGTTAGCAGCACACAAATCTTGTGCACAGTCCAGCACAGGATCTACAGCCAATTGCACCACCTTGGCCTTTCGCTTGTTGGGGCCTTGATCTAGTTGTAACTATCACATCTCTCTCATCTGATGGACATAAATGGATAATAATAGCTACAAACTATTTCACTAAGTGGGTGGAAGCAGTCCCCCTAGTCTCAGCTACAAGAGTTCAGGTCTCCAAGTTCATCTTGTACCACATTGTTTGCCGCTTCAGCATCCCATCCACCATCTTCATCGACCACGGAGGTAACTTTGAAAATCTCAACATGGAAGAATTATGTACTTCCCTCCACATCCATCATTGCTTTTCTAGCCCATATTTCCCACAGGGTAACAACCAGGCAGAGGCAACTAACAAAACCCTCCTCAAAATCCTAAAGAAAGTTGTCAATGATTTCGATCGTGATTGGCACCTACAAATAAATCCAGCCCTATGGGCCTAGAGAACCTCCTTCCGTACATCCATAGGAACAACTTCATGCTCCCTAGTCTATGGTGCTGAAGCAGTTTTACCCATAGAGGTTGAACTTCCCTCCTTGCGCATATCTTTGCAAGGGAAAATATCAGATGAAGAATACAGAGTAGCTCAGCTCACCCAACTAGATCTCTTAGACAAGAAGCCACAACAAGCTTATGATCATCTCACAGTCTATCAAACTCATCTCAAAAAGAATTTCAGCAAGAAGGTGCTCCCATGACACTTTCAGCCAGGTGACATGGTCCTCAAAGAAAATATGAAAGTCCAAGCTAATCGAGAAAAGAAAGGCAAGTTTGAACCTACCTAGCTTGGTCCTTATGTTGTCACTACCTCCTTTGGCTTTGGAGCCTATTAGCTATCTACACCAGAAGAAGAACTCTTGAATGATCCTACTAACATCATTCATCTCAAGAAGTTCTATGCTTGAAGATCCTTGGTATAACCAGCTTTTGAAAAATAGAAAAAAATAGTAAAGATAAATAAGCGTCCAATGGTGAAAACTTGGCAATTCAAGCACCTTGGATAGGTACCTTGGTGAAAACCTGGTAATTTAGGTGCCTTGTGTACTAAGAGTAATCCATTATGTAGTGCCTACCCTCGTTCACATCTTCTCTAGACTCATTGTTGCTATTATTATCAGACTTTGATGGACTAGTTTTATGTTGATGGTTTAGTGGTGTTGTTTTGACACTATCGGATATTATGTATGGATTCAGTTGTTATATGATGAGATCATTTAGACTTTATATTGCATGTATGAATGATGATCATTATATTGTTTTCAGTTACTGCTGATGATTAGTTAGATGGTTGATTATCTTATGTGTTTTATTATGGATACTTACCCCATACTTGCATGTGTATGGTGTGCGTGTTTTCTTATTGCATGGCATTTCTGATGTGGTTAAGGAAGGGAGTCATAGTCACCTGCTTAGTCAGGATCTACACGATGCACCACTTCCTGCCATTGTCTGTTTAGCTTAGCACTATATATACATAGTATGTACATGCATGGCTTTTCTGTAGGTTGCAGGTACCGGGTATCAACTTCCCTGAATTTCCAGGATGAGCGTACCCTATTATACTATCTCAATGATAAGAGAGGGGAGATAAATTCTGAAGTCCAAATCCCAAACCCTAAAACCATTTGTCCTAGTGAGTTGGGACAAGTATCAGAGTTGAGCACCCACTGAATGTGTCGGATGACATATTTTGTGATTTTTAATCTTTTAGACCGATTTTGTGTGAATCGTCCTATGATGGGTTTTCATATTTTGTTACGAAGGTCTATGGTGAATTTTCTATTAATTAAGTCTTAACAAATAGATTTAATTAATAAATTAATTATTTGTGAAAATTAAATATCATGATTTTTGATATTTTGATTATGATTAATTCAAGGAGAATTAACTGAGAAATAAAAGAATTAAATTAAAAGAAAAATTAGAAATTAAAATAAATAATAATTATAACATATTAATAAATTAATAAATAAATATTAATAATAAAAGTTATAAAAATTAAAATAAAAGTTATGAAGATTTAAATGGGGGTTATAAATGGAAATTAGTTAAAAATAATTGGAATTATAAACTTGCTTGGAATTAATGCAGTTCCCCATTTTTCATGTGTCAACAACACGGGGGTTAGTGCATCAATTGAGCACATGGTGTCTACAACCCTAGGGCTTATCAAAAAGGTGGGAAATAGGTCCATGCTTAGTTGGCGATATCTTTCAGCTATTTCTAGAAGCATTCTAGGGTTATCCTGAAAGCTCTTTATATTCAGGCATTCTTGGATAGCTTGGACATAGCATGGATAGGGTAGTTAGCGTGGAGAACAGTTGAAGCATTGGAGGATTCGAGAAAATTCTAAAGGAGGAGAGCTTTCTCTATGGGTTATCTGAGGATAAGCAAGTTAGCATTAGAATCCGGGTAGATTCTTGTGATTTCATTATGATACTTCTGCATCTTGCTCTCCCCTGTCTTCTTCGTATTTTTGCATATATCTTCATTGTGCATTTTCAATTTGGGAAATTAAGATTTATTTAAGGATTCTATATGTGTAGATCTGAAAATAATATGGACTAGGGTTGCAATTCATGGACAAACCCATTAGAATTAGTCATCAGAGAATTTTTAAAAGAACAAGTTTCATAGAGAGGTTCTGAAAATGAAAGCTTGTATTTTTTATAAACATACTGTGATTCTGTATATTATATATATATACATAAACCTTATTATATATATATATACATACATATATATATATATATATATATATATATACATACATATATATATATATATATATATACATACATATATATATATATATATACATACATATATATATATATATACATACATATATATATATATATATGTATAATATATTTATATAATCATAACCTTACTGTGGTGGAAACGTTTCAATAAATGTATTTCGCAACTTATTAAATCGCGCTGTGATTGTGTGTTAAAATAAATATTAATGCATGTTTGGGTGGGGGCGGAATCGCACCCCGTACCCGTGCTTTAAAGGGTCGCGCGGTACCTGCTACGCAGTGTACCCACGACTGTATCGGTCGTAGGGTACCCGAGGCAAATGTCACAACAGTGACAGCCAACGGCATATTCGATTCGGCTTTGTTTTAAGGAAATTTTGTCATTCGATTTCCTTCATGTGATATGAATCAAAATTAATAAAAAATTCGGTTTCATTTTTATAAAAATGCAAAAAAAAAAAATATTATATTATATATGTACGTATGTATATATTTAAATATATATATATATATATATATATATATATATATATGTTATTAAAAGATTTAAAGTTGATAATAAAAGATTTATGAATTCATCTTTTTTTTAATAATGAATTTTATAATTTTAACTATTATGAATTAATTAATAGTTTAATATTATAAAATATATGGAGCATATGAAAATTTAAGTTAGTGAAAACATCTTTTAAATATTATAATTGGAAACTGAAGTTTAGAGGGAATTTTTAATCCATTCAAAAAAATTAATACATGGGAAAATGTAGGAAAAATGTTCTTTCTCTAAACTTGGAATACAAAAACTGAGACCTTGCATATGAATTCAAATTTGAAAACATAGCAAAACCAAAACATGTGTCTACATTGTGTATTCCTTATGCTAATGTTTTTGGATTTTGGGTTGACTAGTGTTGACTGGCATAGGACGTCTACTAGAGGCTTGGGGGTTATGTGAATGTGATGTCATGATGATGTTCTATTCTCGATCTTTATAAACCCAACCATGATTATGTGATGGAATGCTCTATGTATTAGTTGTGATTACTGATTGTTAAAGTTGAGATTCTTATGTTTGAGACCATTGACTTAACCATTATTTTTGGTCATCGATCAGTTATCCTTGGTTATATTCTAGTCACCATGATGGGACTGAAATGTGGATTTATTATTGATGATGTCATGTTTGACTCAACCATTTTGGAGTCTTCGATCAGTATGATTTTGAGATATATTTTGGTTATTAAAGACCAATGGATATTTTGATTATCAGTGATGCTTCAGTTGCCAATAGAGAGCTGTTGTGATCATGATTTTCTATGGATGTTTGCTCATGGGATTTGATGCTTTTATGCATATTTGATGATTTTATCATGATGATTCTTATTGTGGATATTTGATGATTTTATGGACTCTCTTTATGATTATGATACCATGAGCATTAGGGTAGGATATCTGCATGTAGTGTTGGGAAGTGGCTTGCAATGGGGGCCGGGGCCCTAAGAGGCTGCCAGGGTAACTCATTGTAAGTTGGATTAATAAGTGATAACATTCACACACTTAATACTAACTGAATGAACCTAAAAAGATAAGAGTTTTTGGTTCTCGCCCATGCCTTGAGTGCTTGTACAGGCTAGGATGGGAGTAGAGAGAACGCATGGTTGCGACCTTGCATTCCATAGTATGCCTTGTCAGTATGAAAGGATACTAGTGGCTGCATGAGATCTGTATGGACCTGTGGAGTTTAGCTAACTGCCAGGGTAACTTGTACGAGATAAATGCGATGACACTTTCCCGCTTGCATAGTAGGTTCCTACATGTCATTGTGTGCCTCTGGGAAGTAGATGTCTGTTTTGTGATTGGAACCTTTGAGTTAGTATACTTTTAGGATTCCTGGACTTTAGAGATTTGTGCTATAGCCTGTTTGGGACTTGGGATTATCTCCTCAGCACGGTGGGAGTGGACCACTTAGGTGCCACACGGTCGGGTGGTAGTGTATTTTTCACTCTTATCATTTGAGATTCATTGAGACATCGTGGCTGATGCGTTCTTCGTGATGGTGGATATGTATCCTTTCATTGGTGATTAGCATATGTTAGATGATGTTAGCTTATGCTTATGTTTGCATGTTAGATTACTTCTACATATGATGTTGTATTTATTAGGAGTGACATTCCTACTATGTTAATACCAATGATCTTCTCAGTGAATTGGAATGTTATGCACGGAGGGATAGCTAGGGCCCACGATGGTCTAATGATGCTATTAACGGTTGGGAGGAACCGTGCACTTAGTTTATTCATTTGATCTTTACGATAGATGTAAATGACTTTTATGATGATGTATCATGAGTATCATGTGATTATCTTTACTTTGATGTATTATGGATTAGAATAGGATGATGTACCTTATTCTACATATGTATATTCTTTTAAGCCTTCATACCCTGTGACATGTACAGAGGATGAATGAGCATTTGGATATGTAATATTTGAACATTGGACTTATCATTATTATTTCATGTGGATGTTGTACTAGATGGATTCATGTAAGTAATTCACATTAAGGGGATCTTAAAGAATGTAATCTGTTATGTATGTTATGTTTACTCTTTAGATGGACATTGCTATTGCTTCCGTTATTGTGCATAAGATATATGTGGTAATTACTTTCATAAAATAAAAAAAATGTGTTACCAAACTAGTGAAATTCTAGGTTAAATTTTTTGGATCCTTTGGCAGGGCATTACACATTATCTATCACTATCCTATCCCTCATGCATCCATTCAAAATCCAATAAAACACCTGCTTGTTCCCTTGGTGTTCTGACCAAATATCCAAAATCTAATGAAGCTTGTAAATACCTCCTATACAGCTTGTAAATCTTGTACCTCAGCTTGTAAATCTTGTACCCCAGCTTGTAAATCTTGTATCATCCCTTGTACCATAGCTTGTATATCCAAATCTTGTCCAAAACAACTTGTACATTTGTACCATATCTTGGTCTGTATGCTTGTAAATCCTCTTTAGCTTAGTACCATTGTATCTATCTAGCTTTCATGTCAGTTCATCCTTGATCAACATCTTGCACACATCGCAAAAATCTTGGTTAGCTATTCCAATGCATCCTTTAGCTAGATCTCCTATCATCAAAGTGTTATCCTTCTTAGTTCAGCTTGCCTAGTGCATCACTCATCCAAATCCACCAGCTTAGGTGCTCTTTGATAGATCCTTGTAGGATATAGCTTTCTCATGTATGATCTTGGTCTGTTAGTACCTCGTCCCACCCATCTCATTGGCAAATGGTTCTCTTTTGGATTTTCTCTTTCTTTTGATTTGGAATCTTCCCTTTCGGGTCTTGAAGTATCTTTTCTAAGAAATATTTTTGTTCCCTCCTCAAGGTTGCCATGATCTTCCATATCATGGTATACTACGAATGGGGAAATCTGGACGTAAGTTCTTGATCAAGTCTTTTGTTTGTTTTTCATTTTTTCTTGTGGGTTACTTAGTGTCGGTTCCACTCTAATTCTTCTAAGATTCATGTGTGATGCTGGGGCAATCCTTGCATTTTTTTTTTGAGTCAGTTTGTCAGTTCTCTAGACGGTTGGTGACATGGCCTTGACATTCTTGGTAACCTTGGCAATTAACCAACAGTCTTATAGAAAATCTAGTGCTCAACTACATGGTGGTACTTCTCTTTAAGGTATCCCCCTGCTCAAAAAGCTTCAATGGAATCCCTTCATCTCCATTATACCCCATCCATATCCAGCATCTATCTCTCCTACCCCAGCTTATGGATCAGTATCTCTTTGAATCAATCTTCACTTTTTAGCTTTAGGGATCCACAATCCTAGTCTTAGGGATCCACCAATCCAATCAATCCACCAAGCCTCATCTTTCAAGATCCACAATCCTAGTCCTAGGGATCTCCGAAAGCTATCTTTTGCTAATCTGATTCTTTGAAATCCTATTGCATTAGCTTTACAATCCCCTCATCCTTCTCCCTATCCTAGATTCCTTTTTATAGCACTCTGCTCCTTCATCCTCCACCTTCCCTAAAGTCTTAAGCTTTCTTCCTCTTGTGCATCTGATTCTCCTTTATCATTCTGCTATAGTGAGAGTTTGAGCTAATTCAGCCCCTTCTCTTTGCCAATCTAAGTCTCCTTGCTTATCTCAAATTTTTGTATTTTTCAACAAGTCGTTGAGCCTCATTTTCTCTCCTTGCTACCTTCTTGAGGGGGTATCATGCAGTCTAGTCTCTCTTCTTCTTATTTGAGACTGGGGCAACTTTGTTGCTAAAACATCTTCCTTGTGTTTTTTATATTCAAACTTCTTTGAAATAGTGTTATCTCAACACTATGTCAAAGAGGGGCAAAATGTAGACACCTAAAAAAAATTTAGAAAATAAAATATTTTTATTTTTTGAAAAAAGTTCCTAATGACATCATCATTTATTAATTAATTAATTATTTAATTAATTTATTTTTATGTCATTAAATCCTTTTATCTTAATTAAAAATATTTAATTAAGGAATCCCTCTCAAAAAAGTTTAAATCTTATTTAAACATTATTTCCTTATTTATTAATTATTTAATTAATAAATTGACCAAAAATTCCAAAATAAATAAATAATTTATTTTTTGCCCAAAACTTGGCCAATTTCCTTAAGGCCACTAACCTCTTCCAAAATTTTCTAATCCTTCTTTAATTTTGATTAAAGGCTAATCCCATCATTTCCTACCCCTAATCCCAACTCAAAATATTTAATTAAGATTAAATATTAATCCTCATGTTTATTAAAAATATTTTAATAAATATCTCCTCAACCCAAACCCTTGAAATAAATAAAACTTTATTTATTTCTTAAAAACCTTATTTATCCTCATCCTAGGAAGTTCTAGACTCTTCTAGAAAGTCTTCATCCTCATCCAAAGCCTAGACTCTTCTAGAAGATGTCAATCCTTATCTTTTACCCTAATCCTAATCCCCCCCTAACCTTGTCATATTTCCTAAACATGGGTTAAGACTTTCTAACCCAAGCCAAAGCCAACAAATATTTCCTCCTTCACCCACCCTCATTAAATGCCATCCACTTGCCCATCTCTAACAAGCCTAATCTAATCTTAACCCAAGCCTAATCCAAACCTTAATCATTTGCACATTCCTAAGTCAAGCTTAAGACTTTCTTAATCCAACTCAAGTCAAAATATCTCAACTCTCTCACAAATATCTCAACCATAAAACTTTATGAAGCCCACAAAGCCATAAATGACTCTTACAAGTCCATTTATTGCTCTTACAAGACATTATGAGGGTCTTTATGAGCTTTGAGCCTCCTTTGTTGACCCCTCAACCCCTCTTGCTCTAACCAATGACCCTGTGACATGTGTCACTCCCTGATTGTTTGTAAGGAAGCACAATTCATGTGCTCTCCTCTCATTCAATCTAAACCTTCCATAAGCTTTCTCCCATACTCGCATCCTACCCCTTGATCCCTCAAGCCCTTTGCCTATTTAAGGGATCCTCTCCCAAGCCATTTTAACACAATCCATGAAGTAAAGTCATAATGCCATTTTAAGAAGCCATTTTACATCAAAACCATACACTCACACCCAAATTCCAACTCCATTTGAAGCCCTTTTTGAAGCATAAGCTTGAGCATACATCCTATCTATTTAGACAAAGCCACTCAACAAGAGAGCTTCTCATTGAGAGAGCCCATTAATGGCTCATATTCTTAATTGAGATTTCATCTTAGTCTATCTTGAAGTTTATGAATTTTGTTTAGTTTGTAGAAGCTTTATTTAAATTTGGTTTCTATTAGCATACTAACATTGCTCATATGCAGGTAATAGTATTAAACTCATTTAAATAATCTACAATAGATCCACCTTCTTCCATTTTCATATTGAATAAATGCTTCATGAGAAATACCTTGTTTGAAGTGGAGGGCTTTTCATATAGTGTCGCTAGGGTTTTCATCAACTCTTCTGTCGTCTTCACTTTTGTAATATTAAATTCCATTGATGGTGTCAGGCATAACTAAATGCTTCCAAGTGCCTTTCTATCCAAAAGATCGCATTCATCATTTGACATAGATCCTTGATTCTTGGTTTTTCCTTCCAACAGCTTCCACAGATCCTTTTGATAAAGATAGTCTTCCATTTGCATCTTCCATAACTAGAACTTCTACCCATTAAACCTATCAAATCTTAGCTTACCCTCATCTTCCATTGCTCCCACTTGACTATGAGACTCCCACTCAATCATGAGACTTTCTTGTAGACGATAACTAAAAAACAACCTCGCTCTAACACCACTTGTTAGGATTAAACCATAGACAAAAATAAAAATTACATTCAAATATAACCAATAATAGAAAATAATAGATCACATAGAAAAGAATACAAGGCACCAAGATTTAATGTGGTTCACCCAATCCCTAGGCTATGTCCACCAAAAAACAAGTCTGATAATATTACAATCCAGTGATTACAACCTGATTATAATCTATAATCCCTTACAGCTCAATACGGTTGCAAGAAACAATTTTACATCACAACATAATGAAAAATACCTAACCCTAAGCCCTTTTATACAATGTCGACCACATTGTCAATCACCGCCCCAAACCTCAAAGAATTTATGAAGTATTTATGGTACTTTCCTGATTAGTCACCACAAACTAACAAGACTTACCACTTGTCTCTACTTTTGATTGTTCCCTCCTTAAAGTAAAGAGGGTAGATGTACTAGCCATGGCAGGTGAAGTGGCAAGATCATTGTTTCAAATAGGGATTGAGCTTATTAGACTTTTATTCCTTTGGATTCTTGTTGCTACTATTATTTGTGCTCCATCCAAGGTTAAAAAATGGTCACCTCCTATATCTAAATTTGATTCATACTCCAAGTAAAATGTTCTAGAGTTGCTAGGTGGAGAAAAATCATCTTTACTTTCAGGGTATTCCACTATTAGCTCATTACTTGCATTGAGTTTCTTGTATCTATTCATTTCTAGACAAGAGTTAGCATCATGATACACTCTTAAGTGGAATATGTACATGCTCTAATTCTTAGGAGCTACCTCAATGGAAAACTTTTTTTGAGCAAGTGGTAATTGTAAGGTTTTTCCTTCATATTGCCTTCTAGATACATCCTAGTAAGGCTACTAGAATGAAGGAAATGTCTTACCCATTTTTATTTTGATGAAAATCATCTTGTTTGACAACTTTTGAAGCATTATTATTGTACTATTGGTTGTACTGGTAGTAGTATTTGTGGAAGTTCTACTTTGGTGTTATCTCTTCCATTTTTCGGTTGCTATCAAATAATCTTCTAGTTCTATTGCCAAAGTCTAAGTAGCTTGGAGATTTTTTGCATGTGCCCTTCTAATTTGAAAGATAACATCTAGAGGTATAGAACTGATGAAGAACATCCTTTAATTATTTGGAGTTGGCCTACTTACAACAGAAGTTTGGTTAACCAACTTGTTGAATCTTGCAATGAAGTCTCTCACTAGAACACTAGGTTCCTTCTTGATTTGAGTGAGATGAGATAGTAAAGTATGTTCATCTTTTGTACTTTTATAGCATACCTCAAATCAATTTTCCATGTCATCCCAAGTTGTAATGCATCCCATAGGGAGATTTTGGAACCAATCAGCTACATTTTCAACTAGTGTTTCAATAAACATTCTTATGGCCACATCCTCATGTCGAGGAAAAATAATACTACATGCTACAAAAAAGCAGTGATATATTCATTTGTAGAGACTTTCTCATCACCATTGCATTTATGGAAGTTCTTTTTGGAGGCTCTTAGTAAATTATTGTTAGCAACAAGATGTAGGGGGGAAAAAGCATTACCCCAAGGTACAACCATTGATGCAGGAAGAATAATTGGTACTGGCTGGAAGGTAACAATAGTTGGGGCTAAAACTCCATGTGAGGTGAGAATGTTACACAATGATAGAATTTAAGCATGAAAGATAGGAGGGGAAGAGGAATAATTATGTCTCTAAGAAACAAGACATGGTGGTGGAAATAGAGCCCCATGGATACCTTAAAACACTAGGTCCCTTGAGCAAGCTCTCCCTCTTCTTAGGGGATCTTCTAATATTAGGAAATAAACTTTTTTAAGTTCTTGAAATACTGGATGAATTTTTCCTCAATCATGAACAATCTTGGTATATTTGGGATCCAAGATGAACTAATTCTATTCACAATTAGTGTGTTTGTCTCAATATTCTTTGTTGTAACACACCTTCCCAATAATCAATGTTGGATTCTTCTCTTTCTAATGCAAAGCTGACTCTTCTATACTCATGTAAGGATTTTCTATTTCTCCAAGTGAGTGAAATCAATTGATTAATTATATCTTCTTGTTCATCTTGAAAGCCAAGGTTGGGCTGAATTACTAGTATTTGACCATCATAAGGCAACACCATTTTTCCTCATGGGTTAATAGGTATGAATTGACAAATGTGTGAGTGCTAATAAGGATGGAATTTGAAGTTACTCTAGTAAAGACATAAATTTTTTTACTAAAGATAACGTAGATAATGAAAAATAGGCACATGGTTGTTGGTCTCAAATTGGTTTTGACATTTGAGTGTCAACACATTTAACCAATTCTCAAGATGATGCCGAGTATAATACAAAAGTCAAGCTACAGTGTGTGCTGAGCTAGAGAATTCAATAGGAGCCGAGTGAACTTTAGTTTTTGAGTGAAGTTCAAGTGCCAAGTGATAAGTGATGCCGAGTCACTATAGGTGCTAAGAAAAGAATAGATTCTGAGTGAGACAAAATTACTATAGGAGTCGAGTGAACTAGTTTTCCTATATGTGCCAAGCATCAACAACTAGTAAGTGTCGAGTAATATAGAATCAACATATGAGTTTGTGCCTCCACAAACTCAGATGTAAACCATTTTTTGAGCTGACAAAGGATGAATCTCAAAGGATCTTGAAGATAAGATGGAATCTTTTGCATTACCTATGTAATCAACATGGAGCCAATAAGAAAAAATGGAGAAGGCATGCAACCAATAGGAAAAGTGTAAGAATTGAGCAGGAAATGAAGGTTTAATATTGATCATAGATTCATACCTACTCCTAAGTCTTCATAATCTTTAAAAGGAGGACAAAACCTCATTATGCATATGCATGAGAGAAGTGTATGGGTGAATTATAGCGAAGTACAAAAGGGTGTAAAGACTTAGAGAAGAGTAGAACATCATTGCAAAATCTAGTTGATCACGAATAGAGTATTAGAGTTTCAAGAAGAGACATATCAGATCAAGCAAGGATCTAGAATCAACAATTAAGCATTACAAGTCATCAGGTCAAGACATTCTATCATACTTTCTAACCATTGTATTGTAAGAATGGAAATCCTATGTTGATAGGTTGTCTTAGCAGCTATATTGGTTTAGTAGCCATATTGTAGATCCTTAATAGGATTGTAAATCCTTTAACTAAGTCGCTTTTAATAGGGTGTAAAGTCTTTAATAGGACAGGCATTTCATAGGGCAGACCATTGGAAGTGGTCAAACTTTGTAACCTTGAACAGTTACATATTGTTGTAGTGATACTTTGTGGGTGTCATCTCCACCCTAGTTTTACCTTCTCATTTTGGAGGGTTTCTGGGTTACCAAATCTTGTGTTATCTATTTTCATGCACGTCTTTACTTTCATGTTTATTAGATGAATTAGATGCATGTGAATGTTTTTAGCTAAAAGGTTTTGAAAATGTCAAAGTTAGTTACTTCTAATTCACCCCAATCTCATAAGTAAATCTTCCCACTTGTAAATTCTAATAATTGGCATCAGAGCCAAGTTCTCACAAGGAGGAGCCTTACAACTTGGAGAAAAGATCTGGAGATGGAAGCCTACAAACTTGGGAAGATCATAGAGAATCAAGCAATTGATATACAACTTTCTTTACATACTTTGGAGGAAGCTAGAGAAGAACTGTGAAAATCCTTAAAGAGAAGAAGAGAGATTGCCATAGCTAAGAATGATACACAATACAAGGAGATTGACAACTCAAACCTATTTACATATGGAGATTCCAAAGAATTTGATGCAATAATAGCATATCTGATGGAGAAGAACAGAGCTTAAGTAGAAGAAACCAGAACACTCAAGCTTGAATAAGAATCACAAGCCATGATGCTTTGTGAGGTAACTGAACAAAAGAAAAGAGCCATGGAAGATAAGGCTATGCTAGAAGAAGACAAGAGAAACCTTGCCAAAAGACTAGAACAAAATTTAATTGAGCTTGCAAGAATTTCAAACATGTAGCTAGACACCCTAAGCCAGATGATCAATGAACATCATGAACTAAATGTCAAGGATATTGAGATCTCTACACTAAAGATGCAGAATGAACAACTACAAAATGGCCTAAAAAGTGAAAAGGAGATTACAAAGAGCTTCAACAAACCTAATGAGGCCATCAAGTACTTTGAGCAACTACTAAAATCACCAAGAGCTAGAAATGATACATTAGGACTAGGATACATCAACATTAAACAAGGAGAGTCATCCAAGACTATAGAAGAAAGGAGTAAAAAAGGTAAGAACACTAAACCTACTTGTCATTTCTGTGGTAAAAAGGGACATACCTCTAATGTATGTAGGAGCAATAATGCTCATTAGCATGACAAACCTAAGAATGTGAGTCATTGTCATAAGTGCAAAAAGTAAGCACATCAAGCACATGACTGCAAGACCAGGACTATCAAAATACCAGGATTTAAAGGTCACTGCTACAATTGCAAGAAGTATGGACATAGAGCTTTTGAGTGTAGATCAAAGCCTATGTGGACATCAAATTAGGTAGAAAGGGGAAATAATCATCACTACAATTGGGATTACAACACCAGGTATATCTATCATTACTATCAGGAATATGGACACATTCTTGAAAATTGCATAAGAACACATTTTAGAGGGAACTATAGCAGATGGTTGAGCCAAACCACATGTTTCAGTTACTTGAAGACTAGTCATATCAGTAGGAATTTTCCAACAAGGTTAAAGGCACCCAATTCAAGGAACAACAAAGGTAAAGAGAAGGTAGATATTGAACTCATCAAAGGAGAAATGAATAAGACATGGAAAAAGAATCATGGGTGTAGCACATCAAATGAAGGGATCACTTCACCTAATAGGTCAAGTGGTCACATTTCATCAAACTAAGCAAACAGAAGGCATGAGGGATTGATTTATAAAGCTTTATCATACATTAGTTCCTAAAAAAGCAAGTAATGAAAAGAAGAGATCAACATGATTAGATATGAAAAGTTAAAATTTCAAAATTTCACAAGTGTTGCCGAGTTGCCTCAGATGCCGAGTAAAATTCTAGTACATGCCGAGTTGATTGTCAAAATAATAGGAGCCAAATTATTAGTTAGATCTGAGTTGGTAGAGGAAGTTGAGTAATGCAAAAATTCTTCAGAAGTTGAGTGGACAGCTGTAAACACACCAAGCATTAACTGCAATGAAAATAGGGTATATTATCACATTTTCAATCATTTTTCCTCATTGTGAATGAAGAGAAAAGACAAGAAAGTGCGCAGAGTGACTTCACAATAGAGAATCTAGTGTTTAAGTAGATGTCAATAGCATTTCAGCATGATCTCATAAATTTTGAGCTATTTACATTTGTACTAAGCTATGCAGTTTCATATTTTCTTTGTGTTAAAACCCTAGAATTCCAAAAATGGCTTCTAGCTCTAGTAAAACTCATAAGAAGGAACCATTTGAGGTCCAACTAGAGTCTAATGAAGTGAAAGAACTTGAGTTCCACCCAATACCAAAGGTAGCATATAAAAATGACCTAGTTTGAACCCTATTTGTCATACCCCCCAAGGTAGTTATGGTTCAAGATGTTAGGAAATGTTACAATTGCAAGATTGGAGCCATAGGTGACATGGAGATGAGGGAACCCTATGAGAAACTGTGTGAAAATGGAATGTTAAAGAAAGAATTCTAGATTGTTGAGAAAAAGGGTTAATGCATGCCCTAGAATTTCCTATAGTGTTCAAGACTGAATGGATAAGAATAATGCTTAGCAAAATACATGATGGAAGCTTGTGGTTGGAGGATGGCCTAGTGAAAATCACAAAGAGAATTGCACATAGAGTGATAGGATACCCAACCCTAGATCGGCCAAAGACCCTTAGGAGTGATTCTAAGGAGGCAATTGAGAAAAATACTAGTGCCAAGTGGAACAAGAGAGAGATGAAAATTGATACCATTCAGGAACCTCTTGTTGCTTTTGCTATCAGAGTCATTGCAAATAAATTCTACCAATCCAACAGACTCAACAGTGTGCATCACATTGCAGTGGATGTTGGTTATAAACTGGTGAAAAAGGATCATACTTATGATCTTGTAGAATTGCAACTACAACAGATTAATGAAAATTTAGTAGCAATCAGAAGAACCAAGGGCGCCCAATGCAAATTTGGTGCTATTTTGATTTTTATATTCTTTTATGTATAGAATGAGTTTCCTTCTTTTGGAAAAGTTGTATGGAAAACTAATAGGTCAATAATAGCTCAAGTTAATGAATATATAGAGCATATGGGAGCTAATTTTGAGACCTTGATGACTAGCTATTTTGAAGACTTTAAGAAGTCAATGAAGCAAAGGTTAAGAATACCAATTTCCTTAGTAGAGAAACATGTAAATGATGTATGTTTACATGTAGATATTGGCTATACATACATTCAAGTTTCCATACCAAGAGTGAGATGGTTAAGACATCTTGGCTATGAAATAAACATAGATGAGGCATCAAAAACAATAACAACATTATTAGCCAAGGAAGTAGACAAAAGTGCACCACATTTTGGAACCTATGACATGGTGAGATCAAAAGTGGATATGGAGTTGAAAACTACCTCCACACTGAAAAAGAATGATAAACTTTTCAAGAAATTAAAAGCCAAATTTGGTGAGGGCACTGTAGAAGTAAAAGAAGAAGAAGGTGAAGAAGCCAAGGATGATGAAGAGGAACAAGGTTAGGGACCACTTGCTTTAACCCAAGGTATGGGGGAGGATGCTAAAGAGGAGGGAGGTGCCAAGTAGGAAGCACCCAAGGCTGAGCCAAAGAAAATAAAAGTTCAAAAATAGTCAGTTGCACAACCAAAGGGAAGAAGAAGGTAACAAAGCCAAGCCCAGCCAAGCCAACTACAAGGGAATATACTAGGGATACAACTTAGGTGGAAAAGGAACAAGAGAAGTAGAAGGCTACAAAGCAAGGAGGGCTTGTAGAACCAAAGAAAATAAGAAAGTATATTGCACCTCCTGAATCAGATGAAAAAGGACAGAGTCTGATTAAGATCAATTTAGATTGGTAAGACATTCTACCAAGTCTAAATTAGAAAGTGTTTGCAATAAAATTAGAGATAATGTAGATCTAACTGGTCTAAAGACCATTGATTTTAATAAGTTTTCAAAGGAAGATCAAAACATAGTGGAATAGTCCATCTACACTATGATGGCTAAGTTCAAGACCACCCCACTTAAACTAGACAACTGAATGTCTAAGGAGCTAAGCTCATTAGTTGAAAATAAATGGCATTACTATCTTAGGATGGAGAAGGAAATAAGGGAGTCTAAATTAGCTCATGTAATGCTAGACCTTACTAAAGTTCAAATAACTAATGCTAATAAGAAACATGGGAGAAAATTTGCACCCAAATATAGAGCCTTTCAAATTTTGCAAAACCAAATTGAAGATGTGCAAAATTTGACACAAATGTGGAAACTAATTTATGGATTGACTACAATAAAAGAAGGGTAGGAAGACCCCTTTAAAGGGAGAAATGAGGAAGAAGAAGAGGAAAATAAGAAAGAGGAGGAGGTAGAGAAAGAAAAAGAAGAGGAAATAATGGAGAAGACACAGGATGAAGAGGCAATAGCTGAAGAGCAACAACCAAAACAGAGTGTCCAAGACACCCAACTACCACCACCAAGTCCTCCACATAAAACACTTACAAAAACTATAATTGTTAAGGATGTTCTTAACCCTTCATGTCAGAACATCAACCCATTGACTACAGAGGATCTCAAAAAGATCCTTCACCAAACTACACTGCAATCACAACTATGTACAAACCTAGTTTTGGTGAGTGTGGATGAATTAAAAAAGGCTATAGAAAAAATTACAAGGGAGAAGGTGAACACAAAAGAACCACCTTCACAACCTCCCACAGCTACAATAGATCAACCTAAAGAGCAAGAAATACATGATAAAACTTCTTAGGTTGATCATGCATTCACAACAACTGCAACTGTCAAGAAGTCAACAAAGGAACAAGCAGGACAAGATGTTGCCATAGCACAAATCCAAGGTGCACCTCCTCAAATAATCATTATTGATCAAGGTAGTAGAGAAGAGGAGAAGGAAGAGGAGAAAACCTCTAAGGAGTAGGAGGCAATACATACATTGGTGAACTTTCCTACCTTGGGGACTCCTACTAAAAAGTCAAGCATTGTTGTAGTACCATTGCAGATTTCAGCACTAGGCTCGAGCTCCACCAAGGTTGCAAGGGAACTTCACTATGGAGACCCTAAACTTGATGAAGAAATAATCATACCCAGTTATGACTCCAAAATAATGAATTTAGCACAGATAAATGAAGTGCAAGAGGCACTGGAGAGAAGGAATAAATAAGAGATACTCATAAATGAGTATAGACAGAAGCAAGCACTTGTAGAAATCAAAGATATATTCCTTGATGCATTCAGCTTGGCAGTACCTAATGAAACCTAGCCCATCATGGAGCAATTGTCCAATATAGTGGACTAGGTATAGAATGAAGACCTTGATACTAATGTTAAATTATTAGAATGGTTTGAAAAGAAGCTTCAAATGAAAGTCAATGAAAAAATATCTAGTGAAATAGCACTTTCACAAGTTGAATTGGCTAAGAAGGTTGAGAAAGTGAAGATAGTACTTGGGAATATATTCTCATTGTACTCAAAATTGTGTGACTCATCATTCTTCACACAAGAAGCTAGCCAAAGGATACTGAGCTTGGAATGAAATATCAAGATTTCTAGCACACAACTACCCAAAGATCCAGCTCAAAGTGAGAAGCATTTTGCAACTATGCTTCACACACATAAAGAGTTAGTTGTATTAATAGTAGAAGAGGCCAATGTCAAGGCCAAACTAATACAGATTCAATCTTCCATTACCCCACTTTTGGAAGTACTCCATAAAGAAATCACCTATGCAAAAAATGTTCTAAAGAAAGATCCTAATCTTTCTACATTAGAATGCCTTGTACATCTTGCAACAGAGATAGCCATCCAACACAAATCATTGGAAATTTCTTTAAATAATTGAGATGCTTCTTTGAAGATGATTATGGAGGTAAATAAAACATTTTTGGCTAAATATTTTATTCATTCTTAGGACCCTTTGATATAAGTGTCAAAAAGGGGGAGATATTATTGCATGGAGTAGATGTAAATAAGAATGGGGATATATTACATTCTTTGAAGGAGGAAATAATGAATAGCCAAAGGGCGAGATATTCAAATTCACATTTTAGGAAGTAATAAGGAGATACAACCAAAAGGATGCAAAATTACAAGAAGATGTGAAAAGGGGAGTAGAAACAAAGGCAGAGTACAATCAAAGCAAAAAAAAAACAAAGGCAAAAGAATGATAAGACAGGCAAGGCAAAGAGTATCAGATACATCAGCATGAGACAAATTTAGCACAAGAATATTTGGTTGTAGGAATGGAATTTTGGTTACAGAATTGGTACATCAGCTCAAGGGGAGTTCCAAGATTTTTGAGGTATACAAAATTTTGAACAAGTTTTTTTGAAGTTTTTCACATATGCCAAAAAAAAATTGTAGTATACTCATATAGATTAGATGCATAATGTTTAGTTAAGTTTTTTTGCCACTCATGTCAAAGGGGGAGATTGTTGGTCTCAGATTGGTTTTGACATTTGAGTGTCAACACACTTAACCAATTCTCAAGATGATGCCGAGTATAATATAGAAATTGAGCTATAGCATGTGTCAAGCTAGAGAACTCAATAGGTGCCGAGTGAAGTTCAAGTGCCAAGTGATAAGTGATATCAAGTCACTATAGCTGCCAAGGAAGATATAATTACTATAGGAGCTAAGTGAGCTAGCTTTCCTATATGTTCTGAACATCAACGACTAGTAAGTGTCGAGTAACACAGAATCAACATATGAGTTTGTGCCTTCACAAACTCAGATGTAAATCATTTTTTGAGCTAACATAGGATGAATCTCGAAGGCTCTTGAAGATAAGATCAAATATTTTTCATTACCTTTGTAATCAGTGTGCAACCAATAAGAAAAAATGGAGAAGACATGCAAACAATATGAAAAGTGCAAGAATTGAGTGGAAAATGAAGATTTAATATTGATCGTAGATTCATACCTAATCTTAAGTCTTTGAAATCTTTAAAAGGAGGATGAAACCCCATTATACATATGCATGAGAGAAGTGCATGGGTGAATTATAGCAAAGTGCAAAAGGGTGTAAAGACTTAGAGAAGAGCAGAATAGCATTGTAGAATCTATTTAATCAAGAATAGAGTATTAGAGTTTCAAGAAGAGACATATCAGATCAAGCAAGGATCAGAGTAGAAAGAGCTGAAAAAGGATCTAGAATTAGCAATTAAGGATTACAAGTCATCAAGTCAAGACATTACCATACTTTCTAAGCATTTTATTGTAAGAATGGAAATCCTATGTTGATAGGTTGGCTTAGTAGCTATATTGGTTTAGTAGCCATATTGTAGATCCTTAACAAGATTGTAAATCCTTTAACAGGGTAGCATTCCAAGTGAATATTTGTAAATCTTTTAACTAGGTCACTTTTAATAGGGTGTAAAGTCTTTAATAGGATAGGCCTTTCATAGGGCAGACCATTGGAAGTGGTCAAACTTTGTAACCTTGAACAATTACGATGTGGGTGTCATCCCCACCCTAGTTTTACCTTCTAATTTTAGAGGGTTTTTGGGATACCAAATCTTGTGTTATCTACTTTCATGCATGTCTTTACTTTCATGTTTATTAGATGAATTAGATGCATGTGAATGTTTTTAGCTAAAAGGTTTTGAAAAGGTTAAAGTTAGTTACTTTTGATTCACCCACCCCCCTCTCAGAAGTAAATCTTCCCACTTGTAAATTGCAACAATGGTTTTATCTTTTAATGCCAAGAAATATGTGATTTAGATATTCTAGAAAAGTTCCCCAACACAGTCACCAAAAATTGTTGTTAACAGTTTGTCTTCCTTGGATTTGGTTTATACCTTGACTCTCAATGCACCTAGTATGGTGGAAAACAAAATAGTTAACGATAGAATGGGTCAATGTAGTAATCTATCAAAGGCCCCTATATTGAAAAGGTATAGCTCCCTTGTAGTAAAAATATTTTCAAAGATCTTTTTTTAGTAGATTAGCTAATTTTGGGGTATGCTCTTAACCAAAGAGTAGAAGAGGTATAACCAGATTACCCAACGGTTCAAAAAATCTATGCCAATTTCATATTATAACTCACAACCTCCATAGATATGAATGTATGTAAATTATTTTTAGTCTCATATAACACCTAAAATGCAATATATTCTATCTTTTGAATCTGAGATGAAACAATGCAAAACTATCTACCAATGCACATTGCATAAGAAGAAAAAGTATGGTCAACTAGACAATACCTAGGTTGCCCCAGTTACTCAAATTTGACCTTAGATTGCTTCCTATTTAGTCACATTCATTAAACAAATCCAAAACTTCTCATATAGCAAGGAGATGCATATGAAATAACTTGCATAGAATAAGGAAATTGAGATAATATTGCAAATGGGGGAAGTAAATCTTAAAACTACTGAAAAGGTTGAAAAAAAAAACCTAGTTTATTTGCAATCTCACAACTTTCATTAACAACACATTTCATTCAAAGCATGACACAAGACTTAAATGAAAAAAAAAATTGAATTGCAAATGTAGAATCTCACACAATAGTCCCAACTAAAGGGGTTTTCCCACATAATAATTTTTTTGATCTTATTTACACTTGAAAAAGTTACATTTATAGGCCTTCTTAGGGATGGTCAGTTACACTTGATGATTACATTGTAGAGAAACTATGACTAACTAAGTTGTCATCCATTATAAATCCTAAGTCTATGAGGAGAATGGAAAATATGGCTACAATATCAAGTTAGAGAGGGACATAAAGAGAGAGAGGGAACACTTGTCACATTGCATGAAAGATGTATGTAACACTTCTGATAGAGCATTAGTTCTTCTTCAGAGTTATGAATTTAGTGTTATAGGCCTATGTTGCTTCAATTTTATTCTTTAGCTCCATGACACTTGGACTAAGGATTTTGTTAGCTCTGACCATCCAATAATCATGCATCTCTATCATATCTTCCACTCTGAATATCCTTGATTTGAGATTTTGTATTGCATGTTTCAGGATGGAGTCCACTATAGTGAGTTCTGGAAGCTTTGCTACTTGGAATTTTGCTAGATTAGAAATTAATTCAATAAATACAACAAACTTAGTCTTCATTCACTCAACATCCACCAACTAATGATTATTGGTGACATAAGATTCATTATGCAAGACCTTTAGATATTCAAATATTTTATCCATTTCCTTCTTTACCAAATCATAGACACACTTTAATTCATTCTGAGACTTCACTGAACTCTCATATTCGAATTCCAAAGATTGATTCCAATGAAGCAATGACTCTTTGCTAGATTTAAGTATCCCATAATCCACAACCACATTGGTCTTCATGTCAATCACCTCTTGTGACAAGGGCAATTGCTTTGTTAAGCTTTCTAATTCCTTCTTCATTGAGTCCTAGTGCTTTGACACTGCTTCTCTCAATCTATCTATGTCTAACAATAGATATCCAAGATTCTCTATGAGGAGAGGACCTTGTGCCTTGAGTTCATCTATCCAGGCATGATCAAATTGACCAAATTTCCTCTCTTGATGTAGCTTAAGCAGTAGGTTCTTGTTCTCCTCTACACTTGGATCAAATTTACTTGAAGGTGTGGTTCCAAGTGTAGCTCTAATGTAATCCATTGATTTACTATTTGAGTCCTTTAGTACCTCTTTTTTAGGCCTTAAATCCTCCATATTATCTTCTATCTTTGTATTAGTTAATTTATAGATATTGACCATAGTCATGCACTAGAATTCTCAAGTCAACATTTTTTATTTTAAAATCGTTTGGAGTTAATTCGTGAAACTTTCCCTTTTTTTGGGGTTCTACAATCTTGACAAAAAAATGTTTAGAATTCAAGTCTATTTCCAATATTGTAATGGTCTTCTTGTTAGCAATATGGTCATATAGAAATATTGAGTTTTTTCATTTATGAAAACATGTATTCAACGTTTCATTTATGCATTTAGAGTTAGAAAATTGTCTATGTGTTAGACAATTTACAACAACATAAAGATAGATGAGATGTGTACAGATGATTCATTGAGAGTTAGCTTATGCATAGTTGAGGAAAGCTCTATGAAAGTGTTATGATGACATGTACTAGTGTACAGACTATACTATGCAAGTTATGATCAAAATACTAGTATAGGTATTCGATAAAGCATAATAAAGCATAGCAGATAATTCAATTGTATGACTTAAGGAATTATTTTGGTAAAAAATAATTACTAAGTCATGGTGAGATGATTTTGTGGATGTTAATCCATAAGTTATTTTATATTATGTCAAGTGTGTGAAGACGTGAAGGCTAGCTGTAGGGCTATAGGATCAAATAGCTTCCTCACCACTAGAAGTGTCGCCTTGCTCCTGCTAGAAAATGGAAAGGAAGTTGCTTTAGTAACTGAAAGGGCTAGAGTTTTAAATTATTGAGATGTATCTTGCTCCTGCCCATCCGAAAAATTATTATCACCATCTAGGTTAATGACAAGAATAGAGGAAGAGTCCTTGACTACTGATTTCTCCTACTCTTGATCTTTATCTTTTTATCCCTCCTTATCTCCCACTTTTCTAGTATCTACAAGAGATCTTCCTCCATAGGGTTGAGGAACTTGTATATTATTTTCAAAAGGTTGATCCTCTCCTCAACCAACATATTGAGCAACTCTAGTTGATATTGATGTGGCAATAGTGGTGGAAGTGGCAGTTGGTGATGACTAAGAAGTTCAAGGTGCTACTCCACTAGAAATACTAGTGGCTCCAGTTCTCTTGTTCCTTGCTCGGGTCCATTCTACACACTTGTCTTTCCTTTTGATGATGCCAACCATGAGGATTTCCATTGTGTCAATGAAAGGACCATAAGGCATAATTAACACTATAGGAGTGTCCTTGATTTGTTCATAAGTGGAGGGATTCTTATAAGAACCATCATCTACAATACCACTAACATTAATTTTGTTATTATATAACTTGATTTCATCAATAGTTAGCCTAGACCAATACCTTTATCTACTTTATTACTAATTATGATATTTGAACCAATAATCCTTCATATCTAGAATATTTTTATAAGTGTATCCTAGCTTTAGATGATCTTTGATAAAATTAACAAGATCATATTGGGGCCTTAGAACCTCATAGTCAATCAATTTGACCTTGCTCTCAAAGGCTTTCACCAAATTTTGGGAATCATAACTAGATGCCGAAGAATAAGATCCTACCACAATTGGGAAGGGGATGTTGGCTATCTTCTTTATATTGGAACTTGGGGTATTCACATCTAGAATCTATCTATGTAATTAACAAATAGTATTTTATCTTTAGGATACCTGGAAAGTCTTTTTTGAAAAACCATAAAGATGCAAAAGTCTACATTGGTAAACTGAAGGACAAGATTGATGATCTAAAATCTAGAAAATCTCAAGAAATAAAATGAGATCTTGAAACATGAATTAAAATTTGTTGAACTAAAGTTGATTCTTAAGAAATATGGTAGTAAGAGTGAACCTAAATTTAAAATTGAGAATATGGATCTTAGATCCCAGTTAAATCAAGTAACATTTATTCTATTAGTGAATAGATTGATGAATAGATATTTCACCATAGACCTTTTTATGATAAGATAGGACTTGGATATCTTATTGGAGAGAGATTAGCCAAGAAAGTTGAAATCAAAAGAGAACTAGATTGAGTTATTGATTCCTCTAAAGAATCTGATCTGAGTAAGGTAGAATCAAGTATAACTATTGAAGTATCAAAAGAGATTGAATTAGTTGATTTGTTAGTGAAACATGATGAACCTAATAAAATAGAGCAAGTTGATAAACCTAAGAAAGATGAACCACCCAAGGAAGTAAGACATAGATGTAGGTGTTTCATATGCAACGAATTTGGTCATATGAAAAGATATTGCACAAGTCTTTTAAACCTATTACTAATTTATATTGTTATAATTGTCATGGTTATGGACATAAAGAAGTAGATTGTAAGAAACCTAAGTTTGATGGTAATAATTCAAAATAGTAGAATGTTTAGGAACACTAACCCTATAGGTAATGAAAGAGGGATATCATAGAGTAGATCCAATGATGGAGAGAGAACTAATGGAGAAAAGAACCAGTTTGTGTGTTACAAGTGTATCAAACCTAGACACAATGCAAGAAATTATAGAGAATCTAAGAATCAGAATGGAACCAATCAAAGAAGAAATGCACCTATATGTCAATTATGTAATAAATAATTTGGACACATAGTGAGATATTGCAGAATGGATAAAAGAAAGTTCAATATAAATCCTAACTACATAAGGAACAACAACAAAAAATGATAGAAGGAATGGAAATGGTAGTGACAACAGTCAAAAATAAGAAATCAAGGAACATGTTGATGAATTCAAAGAGGAATTTTTGGATAGCTAAGGATCCAAAAAGCTCTTATATAGTTTTGGACAAACAATAATTTGATGCACCTAATGAGACATTGAAGTTACAGATTGTTTATAAATCATCCTTCCTAAATTAAGCAGTTTTAGAAGAGGTAGAGCATCAGTTGGTTAGAATTGATGTTAAAGAGTGAGTTGGAAGTTGTGTAGTTAACATAAGGTAGAGGAAGTAGAGAGGAACCTATGCTTAAGTGTGTAAGTCTAGATATGATCGCAATAAGTGGGAATTTAGAAAACAAATTTACTAGTGAATAGAGACAATATTTGAATTTGTGGTAGAGATGCACATTTAATGTCTAGTCCATTTTGAAATGATTTAAGGATTATGGACAAGAGTGTGAGTACCATTTGTTTATGTGAAGTGCCTTGAGTGAATTGAAGAATGATTTGACGATGAAGTAAAGTGTGAAGAAACAAGTTTGAAGTGCAAAGTTGTAGAAGCCCTAAAATGTGGTGTTAAAGTATTTTACAAAGATAAAACTAAGTTTTTTCAGTGCATACAGTTGAATTGCAATGACTAGTTAGACAGTTTATAATGTGAGTGAAAGGTCATGGTATGTACTCAAGAAATATTCATTTGTTTACCTTACAGATGATTGGTTAGGCACATTTTTACAAGTTCCAAAGAATGTGCTTCGTGTTGAAGACATCAGAAGCTATATACATTGTAACATTGATAGTATAGGTGATAAAGATATACACAAGGACTTAAAAATTATATGTAATAGTGACCTATCCTTGAAGTTTGAGTATGCATACCTAAGTGAGTTGAATTTAGTAAAATATATGTTTTATATAGAGTTTGAAAAAAATGATTGGACCTGAATCATTCTGAGTAGGGTACATGATAATGTGTTCTAATTAGGTGATGCCGAAGTTGAAATTTACACTAACATAATTCATAAGGTCACAAGATTGAGTAAAGACATATTCTATCCTATAAATGAGAAGAATGTAAGGAAGATGGTTAAGATACACCTAAATACAAGATTTGATGGAAGGAAGATGAAGGTAGATTCAATTTAGGACAAAGGAGTGAAATTTTTGATTAAGATATTAGGGTACAAGTTTAACCATGGTTTAAGGGTTAACTTAGTACCAACTAGACTTTTACATGCAGCTTATGTAATGGAAATTTAGGGAAGAAAAGTAAATTTATGTGAGATTATCAGATTGCAATTGTGCATTCTTTAGATTTGAGTCCTTACTGACTCATTTTTTCTTTTATGCAACAAGGAAGTTCCTAGGAGTGATGAATTGGGATAGCAATGAGTGTGCAATGAAATTAGTGACTCAATGCTATAGATCAAAATTGGAGAATGTCAGAGATGATGACAATGATATAATGATGAAGAGTTTCCAAATTGAAATGAAAATGAGTTTCACAACACCTCCCTCCATTGTAGAAAAGTAAAAGAATGATTTATGCTTCATAGTAGAGACAAACTATACATGCATGGAAGTTGTGGAACCAAGAGTTAATTTCATAGAGCCCATGGTATATAAATGAGCACAGAGCTTGTAGAAGGGTATGAACATATCATACTTCAATTTGAGAAGGACATTGAGTGCCCTCGATGGGGAACCTATGATGAGAATATGAGGATAGTTTATTCTAAACTACACAACAAGTAGGGTAAAAAGAAAGTGGAGAAAGTAATTGATTCCATGTTTAAGGGATCGAGTATAACTCGAGAAGAGTTAAATGGGGTGAAGGGAATTGCACTAGAGATGAAGACAAGTGGGTATTCTGAAGTGATAGTAGCAACTCCTATTGATGTTGGAGGACCTTTAGAAGGTGCAACCATTGCACAACCATATGTGTAGGCTCCCATTGTACCATATGTAGTAGTTGGGCAAGTGCAACCAGTAGAGACAAGAAGTAAATAACCTAGAAGGAAACCAAAGGTGGAAACATCTATTGCATAAAGGAAATCAAAAGGATTGGTGAAGATTAAGTAAGAAACTACACAATCCACCAAGAAAAGGGTCAAGCAGACCACCAACTAACCAAGAAAAAGAAGGAAGACACCACAAGTCAATGATTCTAAAAAATCTGAGGATGAAGCTGAAGATAGGCCAGTAGAGAAAGTAATGTAGGAAGGTAGAACTCTAGTAGGTAAGAAGACATGGAAACCAAAGGTAGAAAACCTTAACATGCAATTTTATATAGTTGAAAAAGTATTATAGTTTGTACATTAATATGGATAGAAAGTAGTTAGAGAATGTCATAGTAAGAAATATGATATTATAGAATAAGAGGTTTGACAGTATACAGAGTAAGATTCTAGAATATCTAGTTAATAGATTGTTAAAAAAAAGAAAAGAGTATTGGAAGAAGACAACAAATTGAGAATAACAATGATCAACAAGTTGTATGAATCCAACTCGAAAGAGGACTCTAATAGAATTTTGAAGGGTATTAAGCCCTTGCTAAGGAACAAAAGAAGAGCAATTCTTCTCATTGGAGTAAACTCTAAGGATGTTAGGAAGGAAACAAAGGAGGCAATTGTAAAATACATGACCTTAGTGCCAAAGGTGAGTGCACAACCCAAAGCTAAGAACCCACTATATGTACAAGCCAATACACCTTCCAGTGATGGGGAAGAAATAAAAGAGACACAATAGTCACTATTACCCATGCACATTGTTATGGGTACTAAACACATGTGGACAATACACACATAACTGTGGATGCAAAGGAGAATCCTTTTGTAGCTTTTGGCCAAACTATTGTTGGTAATATCATAGAATATACTAGCTCTGATGATGATGAAGAAGAGAAAAAGAAGGAAGAGGATGAGAAGAAGAGATAAGAAGTGGAATAAGAAGAAAAAAAATAAAATAAGAGGAAGAAGTAAGGAAGAAGAAAGAAGAAGAGGAGAGAAAGAAGGAGGAAGAAAAGAAGAAGAAATAAGAAGATGAAAGGAAAAAGGAAGAAGAAGAAGAGCTAAGGAAGAAAGAAAAAGAAGTAGCTGAGAAATTGGAAGAAGAGAAGAAGAAAGTTGAAGAAGAAAAGAAGATTGTAGTTACATCCACTCAAGTTGTAACTGTATACACTAATCTAATGTGCTAGAAATACTAATTCAATGAAAGCATTTACACATTAAACTAACATAACATATAAGAGAGACAAAGAGAAGACAAATTCAAATGAGAATGTGAGCCATGGATAGGCTCTCTCAATGAGCTTGTTCTCTTGTTTTTGAGATGTGTCTATGTGTAGATTGGGGATGTATGCTCAAATGCTCAAATGGCTTCAATGGAGATGGGTAAATGGCAAATTGGTAGCTTTGTGAGCTCTCAATTTGGCATTATAAGGGTATGGGTATGGGTTTTGGCTCTCAAAAGGGCATGATAACTTTACTCAAATGGTTGTCATTGAAATGGCTTGGGAGGGGATTCAATTTATAGGCTAAGGGCTTGAGGGATGCAGGGCTAAGATGCAAGGAGACATGAAGGCTTAAGGGGGGCTAGGATGCACTCAAAGAAGAGCACATGGATTGTGCTTGTTTAGCACCAATGGGAAGGTGACACTTGTCACAAGGAGGATGAATATGAGAGGGTAGGGTAAAGGGTTGGTTAAAGGCATGATGATTGGGGTTGAGTATGTAAGATAGAAGTAAGAGGAATGAGTGTGGAAGAGGGAAGAGTGTGGAAGATGGATGTAAGAGTCATGAGTGGGCTTGTAAGAGTCTTTTATAGTTTGTAAGAGCACTCATGACTTAGTGGTTGGGATTTTTGAGGGGAGACTTTGATTTGGGTTAGGAAAGTCTTAAACTTGTTTAGGGAATGTGACAACATTAGGGGGTGGATTAGGCTTGGGTTTAGGATTAGATTAGGGATGTTAGAGATTTGCAAGTGGATGGCATTCATGAGGGTGGGTGAGTTAGTGGCTAAGCTTGGTTAGTATGGGTGGATGGGGTGGATTAGGCTAAAAAGAGGGTTTAGGGATAAGTTAGGGGCTTTTGGATTTGAGGATTTTATTTATCAAATAGATTTATTTAATAAATGGGGATTTTTGGAATTAGATAGAAGAAAAGGATTTAATTGATAAATAATAGGTTATTTGATTTATCAATTAGGACTATAGATGATTAATTAAATTAATCAGCTAGGGATGGAAAAGGATTAATTAAATAGGAATTTAATTAATGATGCCTTTAGAGATAACTAAATAGGATTACTAAAGCGGTGTAATCAAATTTAGGTGTCTACAGTAACTCCTATGGTAGTAGTAGCAACAACAACAATAGTAGTGACATCGATGATGATGATAATTAGAAGGTATTGATAAGCTCATTGAGAAAATTGTTTAAGAAGAAAAAACCAATAAAATATTTGGAGAAGACACTGACTAAAGACTTGGACCAAATGCAGAAGATAGTTACCACAATTGTAGCCATTCTAGACTTTCAATCTAAGGCCAAGGAAATCATGAAGACCTTTGATGAGGAATTCACAAATTTAGTTGAGGTAGCATCGACACAAGCTTAGATAAAGCATGATGCAACATTATTTGATAATTTTGCAAAAAAGTGAGAAATGATTTGAAGGAACTAGATGTAAGCATCAAGGAACTTAGGAAACACATTGATGAATGTAATAAGTTGTATGGGCAATGTGTGTTATCATACAATTACCTGACAGACTTTAAGATTTAAAAAAAGGGTAAGATGAGTGAACTTCAAACACTCACTACAAAAGTACAACTCCCTGAGACCATTATTGAATAATATGGAAGAGAAGTGGAGAAGATCCACAGTATGATCAATAGCTTCGATTCAGATAAGGAGAAGGTAGAAAAAAGGTTCTCTAGTATTATAGAAGCCTTGTCACCAAAGATCATCATTTTGCAGAGGCAACTGGAGGAATGTCTTTTAGAAAAGACTTCCTATGATAGGTTTTTCTATACTGACTTAAGTGTAGTTGAAGTGACATCCTATGCACTACTCACACTACCTAGTCTCTTTGATACAGTGAAGGAGAAATGGAAGAAGGAAGTGAATAGGCTAAAACTTGTTTATGCAAATCATTTTTTAATAATAACAAGTTGATCAATAGTAGGCCACCCAATTTTTGACACCTTTTCCATTGATGTCAAAGGGGGAGTAATATATAAAGGAAAATTGTATATGTAAGGGGGAGCACACTTATGTATCAATGTAAGGAGTGATAAGAAATGTAATGGTCCATCAAAACATTAATAAAATTGTTATGTTTTGAAGGCAATTTTGTGTAGTTACTTTTTTTTTTAATGTATGACATCATTTTGGGACCTAGCCAATTTTCCCAAATGTTTCCATCAATGCCAAAGGGGGAGATTGTTGGAAATATGGTAGATAGATATCTTGAGTGTTGTCATTTATGGAAACATGTATACAACATTTCATTTAAGCATTTAGAGTTAGAAAATTGTCTAAATGTTAGACAGTTTGCAACAACATATAGACAAATGAGATGTGTATGGATGACTCATTGAGAGTTATCTTATGTGCATTTGAGGAAATGTCTGTTATCATTTCATGATCACATTTTCTAGTGTGTAGATTTGTATAGACTATATGGCACAAGTTGTGATTGAAATACCAGTACAGGTATTTGATATAGCATAACAAAGCATAGAAGAGAATTGAGTTGTATGACTTAAGGAATTAATTTGGTAACAAAATAATTACTAACTCATGGTGAGATGAATTTTTGGATGTTAATCCATAAGTTATTTTATACTATGTCAAGCATGTGAAGACATGAAGGCTGACTAAGCAGAGATTTTCTATTATGCAAGGTATAAGTAAAGATCTTACATTGCAAAGATAAGTGAGCAACATATGTGTGATCTATGTGATATTTGTTATTGATGTGAATTCAATGACATGATAAATGAACTATGTGATGCAATATCTAATGTATGATCAAAGAAAATGTGAATTGCAGCAATTAGAAAGTATTGTATGCATATTTATTCTTGTGAAGAACTTTATTGTATAAATGCATATTAGGGTAGGGGTCTCTTCTTATATACATTGTATTTGATCTACCAACTCCTAACAGGGTTTAGGATTCTAACAAGGCCTAGTCCTCTAACAAGGACTTGAGACACTATATGTATTTCATAGACTCCTAATAGGGTCAATATCCTTAACATTATTCTTTTGTTTAGTGGATCATCTAGTGGGTATCATCACTATAAAGGTTTTCCCTTGGCTAGGGTTTCTCTAATTAACAAATAATGGTTTTATGAGTTCTCTATGCACATGGTTATACTTACTATTTAGCATTGTTGTTTTACTTTCACATGCAAGTTATAAAGTAATTAACAATATTTAGTTGTGGGAAAAAGTTTGTAGAATATTGATCCCTCCCCACCCTTAATATTATCTATCTCTAATACTTCTACATCTTTTCTTTCTTCAACATGGGATGGGATTGAGTTTCTTGCATGATGAGGTCTTTATATGGAGCACTTTCCTTGCTTCTCCTCTTCTTTCTATCAATGGTCTCTTCCAACCAAGATTCAGTTGAACAGATATTGAGTGCTAACTGTAGGGTTGTAGGATCAAAGAGCTTCCTAGCCACTAAAGGTGTCACCTTTCTTCTACTATAAAATGGAAAGGAAGCTACTTTAGTCACTGCAAGGGATAGAGTTTACCTTTTTGAGATGCACCTTGCTCCTTCCCATCCAAAAGAATGTTTTCGCCATCTAGGTTGATGATAGGAATAGAGGAAGAGTCCTTGACTCCTTGACTACTAATTTCTCCTTCTCTTGATCTTTATCTTTTTTTCCCTCCTTATCTCCCACTTTTCCAATGTCTAGAAGAGATCCTCCTCCACAGGTTGGAGGAACTTGTATGTTCTTTTCAAAAGGTTGATATCCTCCAGTGCCAATAGATTCAGCTAGTCTAGTTGATGTTAATGTGACAATAGTGGTGGAAGTGGTGACTGGTAATGGCTGAGGAGTTCCAGATGCTAAACCACTGGTAGAACTAGTGGCTTCAGTTCTCTTCCTCCTTTCTTAAGTCTATTCCACCCACTTTTCTATCCTTTTGATGTTACCATCGATGAGAATTTCCATTGTGTCAATGAAAGGGCCATCAAACATAACTGACACTATAGGAGGGTTATTGATTTGTTCAAATGTGGAGGGCCACATATAAGAAACATCATTTGTAATATCACTAACATCAATTTTTCTTGGAAATCTGATTGAAAATGAATACTATCAAAGAGGGAGATTGTTGGAAATCTAATTGAAAATAAATACTATCAAAGACGGAAATTGTTGCAAAGAAGGAAGATGGTTTATAAAAAAATGCTTTCAATCATTGTTTTGTCATTAATGTCAAACCTACTCTTTGTTGGAATGAAAAATGCTTATAAAGATCCAAGTACTATCACTTAGTTGATTGATGAAGAGGATTTAATTAACAAGATGTAACAAGAGTACCTAAGGGAAAGGTTGAGTTATGGTGGTAGACACCTAAATCCTTTAGAAAATAAAGTATTTTTATTTTCTAAAAAAGTCCCTGATGACATCATTATTTATTATTTATTTATTTATTTAATTAATTTATTTATTTTTATGCCATTAAATCCCTTTTATCTTAATTAAGAATATTTAATTAAGGAATCTCTCCCAAAAATGTTTAAATCTTATTTAAACATTATTTCCTTATTTATTAATTATTTAATTAATAAATTGATCGAAAATTCCAAAATAAATAATTTATTTATTTTTTGCCCAAAACTTGGCCAATTTCCTTAAGACCACTAACTAACCTCTTCCAAAATCTTCTAATCCTTCTTTAATTTTGATTAAAGGCTAATCCCATCATTTCCTACCCCTAATTCCAACTCAAAATATTTAATTAAGATTAAATATTAATCTTCATGTTTATTAAAAATGTTTTAATAAATATCTCCTCAAACCAAACCCTTGAAATAAATAAAATTTTATTTATTTTCTAAAAAACCTTATTTATTCTTATCCTAGGAAGTTCTAGACTCTTCTAGAAAGTCTTCATCCTCATCCAAAGCCTAGACTCTTCTAGAAGATGTCAATCTTTATCTTTGACCCTAATCCTAATCCTCCCCCTAACCTTGTCACATTCCCTAAACATGGGTTAAGACTTGCTAACCCAAGCCAAAGCCAACGAATATCTCCTCCCTCACCCACCCTCATTAAATGCCATCCACTTGCCTATATCTAACAAGCCTAATCTAATCTTAACCCAAGCCTAATCCAAGCCTTAATCATTTGCACATTCCTAAGTCAAGCTTAAGACTTTCTTAATCCAAACCAAGTCAAAATATCTCAACTCTCTCACAAATATCCCAACCATAAAATTTTATGAAGCCCACAAAGCCATAAATGACTCTTACAAGCCCATTCATTTCTCTTACAAGCCATTATGAGGGTCTTTATGAGCTTTGAGCCTCTTTTGTTGACCCCTCAATCCCTCTTGCTCTAACCAATGACCTTGTGACATGTGTCACTCCCTGATTGGTTGTAAGGAAGCACAATCCGTGTGCTCTCCTCTCATTCAATCTAAACCTTCCATAAGCTTTCTTCCACCCTTGCATCCTAGCCCTTGATCCCTCAAGCCTTTTGCCTATTTAAGGAATCCTCTCACAAGCTATTTTAACACAATCTAGAAAGTAAAGCCATAATGTCATTTTGAGAAGCCATTTTTACATCAAATCCATTCACCAAAATTTATCAAAAATCCTCCATTGAAGCCCATTTGAGCATTTGAGCATACATACATAATCAAGCCATCTTAGCTATTAGACACACCTCTACATCAAGTGATCATACTCATTGATTGAGCCTATCCATGGCTCATATTCTCATTTGAGGACTTCACTTTATCTCTCATGAAGTTATGTTAAATTAGTATGCAAATGCTTTTTGATTGTTTTAATTTAGTGTTTCTAACATACTAAAAGTAGCATATACATTTTGGCACGCCCGGTGGGACCCCACATGGGTCATCTTCATTAGCTTTTTTAGTCAAGTTTTGTATGTCATTTGCTAATTTTGGCTAATTTTGCTTGTTTTTGTGATTGGTAGGATTGTATAAATTAGTTTTGCAGGTCCACATGAGCATGAAGAAGACAAAGGAACTTATAGTCTATCTCATAGTGTTTGCAGAGTTTTCAAGCTTATAGGTGGACGAAGCACTTGGAATTCTTCTTCCTCTTCTTGTCTATATTCTTCTTCTATTCCATCTACTTCTTCTTCTTCTTCTTGAGGGATCTTGGCCTTTTTTTTTAAGGAAGCAAAATCATACACACTTTTTTTTTAAGTGTTTAAAATGAACCCCCAAATCATACTTAAATCCATTAAAAACTAAAAAATTTCAAAAAATAAATAAATCTTTTAACAAGTGAAACTAAACCAATCCAATCATTTGCATCCTTGCAACATCAAGGTTTTAGATGCATTCATGCAAAGTTATGAACACTTCATTTTTGGGAATTTAAAAAGAACTTCAAGTTTCCATTTCAAAAAGGTTCAAAATCAACACTAAGTGCACACTAAAATCTAAATCAAACTCAAAGCATCAATCAAGGATAAAATGAAACTCATTTAAAAATATTTTAAAGTTCTTTTAAAAATCTCATGAAAAATAAGAGTCCTAAATGGTTGCCAAAATTGTCCTAAAGGCTTTGTTATTTGTTCCAAACAAAGTTCTTGTTGCAAAATCTTGAATGTTTCCTAGGTTTTTCATGCATCAAAACAATCTAGGAATATCATTTTTTTTAAGCTTAAAACATGCAAGCTAGAACACAAAATCTTGAATGAAAACCAAAATCCAAATAGTCATTTTCACTTTTGAGTCCAAAACAATCTTGAATGATCTAAGGTTAAAACAAAGCACTTCAAAGTTCTTAAAACAACACGCAAAATCTCAATCTTGAATGCTCAAAGGAAAAAACTTGAATGATTAATCACTTGTCTTTGAATGCATGTTGCTAAAATCACTCTTGAGTGCCATGGATTAAAATCAAGTTTATTTTTAATTTTTTTATGAATGCATGATTAAAACAACGAATCCAATCTTGAATGCCATAGTCAAATAATCATCTTTTGGGGCTTAAAAAGAATCCACATTTTAGAAACTTTCTAAGTTATTAAAATAAATAAAGACACTTTGAGTGAATGTGTTGTTGGACTCACCCTCTTTAATCACCCATCATTCTAACATTGGTTGCAATATCAGTGCCATATATGGGGATGGGTCTACCTAAGAAGATGTTAAGTGCTCCACAAAAATCAAATTCCACTCACTTGAGTTTTTATTGGTTTTTCTAAGATAGAAATTTTTTTGAATGCACATTAGTCTTGCTAACACTTCATTTGGGCATAAAAACTAAACAAATCTTGACATGGAGGGCCTCCAGACATGCACTTGAAATTGAGCTTTACACACATCTTTGTTTTGGCCTTAAAATGAACAAACACCAACTCTTGAATGCCTTAACAAAAATTGATCAATACTTGACGTGGAGGGCCTCCGGGCGCGCAGGTTTACTTTCTTGTTGACCCTAACTCTTCTTTGTGTATTCATTCTTCGATCACTTATCTTTTGTTTCCACATTTCAAATTGGAATTGAATCTTTTCATCTTAATCATGTGTATTTTTAAAAAGTCTAGATCAGAAAACTTAAGCGTCAGTTAGAAAAGAACTCTGTCTTTTAGCCCAAGATCATCCAAGTCTTCTCTCCCCTTGTTGTCTTTCGAGGCCATCTTGGGTGCATAAGATTAGGATCCAAAATCTTTTTTAAGTTTTAGGAGGCATGCTCGAGGATTTCATCACCACTTGGGATGATCTCAACTCTAGTGGTTCGGTGGAGTATAAAGATCGGGAGGTGAATCCAAAGACACCTCTCTTGGTATCAAAATTTTGTCACTCGGGCTAAGCCTCAAGGAACTTTATACCCTTGAGAAGTGAAAGAGGAGAAGTGGGTTACCACTCCTCTTGGATGTGTGACATCTTTTTGGTTTCATCTATGGATTTGGGCCTCACTTACCTTGCGTATATCAAGGACTCCCTAGCTAAACCAAATTTCATCCTTGTAGAAAGCTTCCTAGGATGTTGGTGTGTTTGACGTTGCTCCAAACTTTTGTTTGCTTGTTTGTTCATAGATTTTGAATGAATGTTTTCCAACTTTGGTCAAAATCCCAAAAAAGCAAGGCATACTTAGCATTGTCACTACCTCATCAGAAAATCATCCAAGCTCCCCCACCACAACCAAATCTATCTAGTTCTTTGCTTTAGAACAATCCCAAATCCAAAGTCCATCCAAATCATCCCCCTAGCCAGCTAGCAACCCAATCCAAAATCACCCAAGCCTTTAAGGAATTGTTGTTACTCTGCCAAAGTTTTCTATCCAATCAATCTATCCAAATCCCTCAATCTCACCAAGGTTATCCCTTTGACAGAGCTTTGTCTAGGGTAATCTAGCTTTGTCACTTGTCATCCCTCATCACCTTAAGCTAAAGGTTGGGATCCACAAGTGGTCAATCTTGTGTCATTCCCATAGGATCATTTGTCTATCCTCAAGTTGACACCAACAGCCACCAATCTTGCACATAGGAAAGCAAAACTCTCACTTTTTGACAGCATACCCTTGAAGTCTTCCATCCATAGGAAAGCCAAAAATCTTCGGCCAATCCTCCTTAGGTCTATCATGCAGCTTTGACTCTCCCTAGGAAATCTTTCATCAGCCAATCCAAAATCTACGCTTAATCCAAATCCAACCATGAGCTTTTGTGTTCATCCATATGCAAGACCCCATCCCCATCCAACTCATCATCAAAACATGAAATCCCAACCCTATCATGATGAGTTTGGTCGCATTGTCCTTTCTCCCACTACATCCTATTCCAATGATGATGAAAATCTTGTTGAATATGATGGGTATCTTGATAGCCTTAGATGCCTTCCACCAACCATCCCCCAAAATCCAAGCATTCCTCCAAACTATCTAGTCATTCCATCTTATATCCTAGCTTCTCCTCCATCACCCAATCAACTAAGCTTCCAATCTTCCACCCCCATCACAACAGCTATTCCTATCAATCCACCACCTCCACCTCTGATACATGAGTCTCCCAGGAATCTCCTAGAGGAGATATAAGAAAAGCCACCTCCAACAGTCGATAAGCAATGTCATCTAATCCAACCATGTGAAGTAGTCAGAGTTGAAGCTTCCCCATCTATAATATCACCTCCATCTCCCATAGCTATCATCCCCATACCATCCATCAAATTGCTTAAAATCCTTCCACTTCCTGCAAGCATCAAAATCCCACCACCTGTCAAATCCCTCCAAATCCTATCCACATCACCTCGAAGAATTTCCCAAATCTCCCATAATGACCCTTATGCATCCATCTTCTACTCACCCATCTCCACTAGAAAATCTCCCATCTATCCATCTGCTACCTTTGAAGAATCCATCCCTTCACCTCCTATCGCACCATCCACTCCAATCCAATCCTATCAAGATCCTGCTGAAAAGCATGTTGACATCCTCCAAAGCATAAATGAAGATATCATCATACCATGTCTTCCATCCATAGTGTAGTCACCATCCCCTCCATCTCTAAAACCTCAAGCCATACCTCCTCTACTACAGGATATCTTTTCATCCCATCAGCTAAATCAAGATCCTATCCTACCATCTCCTTCACTCCATGCTTCCATCTTACCACCTATCCAAGCTATTCCACCATCTATAATCTACCCTCTTGGTTCACTTACATTCATCCATGGTGGCCCCCTCTTAGCAGAAGAATTAAGAATAGTATCTGCCCATTGCAATACATCTAATAAAGCACTTCTACCATTTTCTACAAGAAAAAAGTTTCCTCAGCTCGTTCAAATGCTCAATTGATGGAATTATCAAGGTCAAGGTTTAGGACCACAAGATCAAGGAATTAGAAAGCCTATTATTGCACAAAAGAATCTAGGATTTCATGGTTTTGGATATGTATCCAAAGGCTCAACATCTAAAAGTGTTGGTACACGCCATCCCCAAACCAAGCCTATCTCTAGGCCCACCATGCCAGCCTCCCATCACTCCTTCAAGAAATCTTATGTCATCCCCCCTCCACCATCTTTGCAACCCAAAACAACCTACCATATCCCCCCTTCATCTACTAAATCCATTTTGGGTCCCCATGTCCCAAAATCTATCATCCTCCATCCTCCTATCAGCCATCATAAAAATCCTATTCCCTTCATTCCAATGCAAGATCAACAAATGCACATATCAAGGCACGTCATCCATCATCATCCCCCTACATGCTCTTCCATATCCTCTCTATCTCACAAAGCTTCTCCTAACCATCTTCCCAAAGCTTACCACAACAATGTGAATGCCAACTTCAAAATGCATAAAGCTAAAAATCCACATCCTAGGCAATTATATGTCTATTCTAAAAGGCATACTCCAAAAAGGAAAATTCCAATCAAATAATGCAAAACAATGCAAAAGCCTATGAAAAGAAAATCCAAAACCATGTGGATCCCAAAGAAAAAAGTTGAAACCCAATGCATAATGGCATCCACCATTGCTAATCCCCCATCCAGTGATTCATGTCCCCCATCTCCTAACTCCATCTTGGGTGCCTATATCCCCAAGTGTGCTTCCACAAATCCTCCATCAAGCCTGCATCTACCATCTATCCCCCATATGCTCTTTTCACACCTGTCCCAACATGTGCCAATGTTGATCCTGCAAGCATCCCCATCTCATGCTCCTTTCCAACCTTTTCATCCCTCCATCTCCTACCATCAATCCCATCTAATCTGATATATTGCATAAATCACAAATCCGGTGTACCAACAGCTAGCAACAAAATTAAACATTCCAATAATCAGTGAAAAATCCCAAAAAAGCCCAAAATAGCTAAAGAAAGCCAAAATCATTCCAACTAAGTCCAAAGTCAAAAAGTCAAAAAAAGAAAGAAAAATAAAGAATCCACTGGTGAAAACTTGGCAATTCAAGCGCCTTGGACAAGTACCATGATGAAAACTTGGCAAACAAGCATTATGCGTAATCCAGCCATCCCCAGCTTAGCCTATCATCCTTAGGCTTTTGGTCACATCTTGCCATCCAGCTCTATCTTGTAATTTATCCACCTATCTTTCATCCTCCAAATTTTATCTATCACTATCTACTTATCTTCTGCAACCTCACCCCATCATCCCCACTATCATCCATCTCGCTAGCGCCTTCAGCTTTTCCATCCTAGCTTCAATCCTATCACATCCATCATAAACCCTCCTTCTGCATGTCATGTTCTGACTGGGGGCATTGTATTCCTTGGAGATCTTGTCTTTTCCATCCTCCCTTGTCATTGGTATCTCGCTCTAGGCTATCCTCATGAAAATCCAATGTCATCCTCTCATTAGCCATTCACTCTAGTGCCATCTATCAGGTCAGCTACCACCAACCTCAGCATTGTCTCCATCCTTGGTCGCACATCTATCATCATCATTGGATGCATCCTGCCAAATCCATATCTTCTGCTATTGCCTCATCCTTAGCTTCTGCATCTTGCACCAACTTGAGCCATCCCGCTATCTTATCATCTAGAGCTCCTGTATAGCTTTTAAATAATCTTGTATCCAATGCTTGTATCATACCTTCTATCATAGCTTGTATATCCAATCTTGTCCAAAACAACTTGTACATTTGTAACATATCTTGGTCTTTCAGCTTGTACATCCTCTTTAGCTTAGTACCATTATATCTATCTAGCTTTCATGTCAGTTCATCCTTGATCAACATCTTGCACACATCGCACAAATCTTGGTTAACTATTCCAATGCATCCTTTAGCTAGATCTTCTATCACCAAAGTGTTATCCTTCTTAATTTAGGTTGCCAAGTGCATCACTCATCCAAATCCACCAGCTTAGGTGCTCTCCGATAGATCCTTGCAGGATATAGCTTTCCCCATGTCTGATCTTGGTTCGCTAGTACTTCGTCCTACCCATCTCATTAGCAAGCGGTTCTCTTTTGAATTTTTGCTTGCTTTTGATTTAGAATCTTCCCTTTTGGGTCTTGAAGTGTCTTTTCCAAGCAATCTTTTTGTTCCCTCCTCAAGGTAGCCACGATCTTCCATATCATGGTATGCTACGAATGGGGCACTCTGAGTGTATGGTTTTGATGAAGTCTTTTGTTTGTTTCTTTTTTCTTGTGGGTTACCCAATGTCAGTTCCACGCTATTTCCTCTGGGTTTCATGTGTGATGTTGGGGCAATCCTTGTGTGTTTTTTTCGAGTCAATCTATTAGTCCTTTGGACGGTTGGTGACACAACCTTGATGTTCTTGGTAACCTTGGCAACTAACCAACAGTCCTATAGAAAATCTAGTGCTCAACTACATGGTGGCACTTCTCTTTGAAGTATCCCCCTGCTCAAAAAGCTCCAATGGAATCCCTTCATCTCCATTATCCCCCATCCATATCCAGCATCTATCTCTCCTACCCTAGCTTATGCATCAGTATCTCTTTGAATCAATCTTCACTTTTAGCTTTAGGGATCCACCAATCCAATCAATCCACCAAGCCTCCTCTTTTGAGATCCACATTCCTAGTCCTGGGGATCTTTGAAACCCATCTTCTGCTAATATGACTCTTTGAAATCCTGTTGCATCAACTTTGTAATCCCCTCATCCCTTCCCTTATCCTGGATTCCTTTTTATGACGCTCCACTCCTTCATCCTCTACCTTCCCTAAAATCTTGAGCTTGTTTTCTCTTGTGCATCTGATTCTCCTTTATCATTCTCCCATAATGAGAGTTTGAACTAATTCAGCCCCTTCTCTTTGCCAATTTGAGTCTCCTTGCTCATCCCGAATTCTTGTATTTTTCAAGAAATAGTTGAGCCTCATTTCCTCTCCCCGCCACCTTCTTGAGGGGGCATCTCATAGTCTATTCTCTCCTTCTTATCCAAGAATGGGGCAACTTTGTTGCTAAAACATCTTCCTCATGTCGTTTATATTCAAACTTCTTTGAAATAGTGTTATCTCAACACTATGTCAAAGAGGGGCAAAATGTAGACACCTAAATCCTTTAGAAAATAAAGTATTTTTATTTTCTAAAAAAGTCCCTGATGACATCATCCTTTATTAATTAATTCATTATTTAATTTATTTATTTATTTTTATGCCATTAAATCCCTTTATCTTAATTAAAAATATTTAATTAAGGAATCCCTCACAAAAATGTTTAAATCTTATTTAAACATTATTTCGTTATTTATTTATTATTTAATTAATAAATTGACCAAAAATTTCAAAATAAATAATTAGTTTATTTTTTGCCCAAAACTTGGCCAATTTTCTTAAGACCACTAACCTCTTCCAAAATCTTCTAATCCTTCTTTAATTTCAATTAAAGGCTAATCCCATCATTTCCTACCCCTAATCCCAACTCAAAATATTTAATTAAGATTAAATATTAATCCTCATGTTTATTAAAAATGTTTTAATAAATATCTCCTCAACCCAAACCCTTGAAATAAATAAAACTTTATTTATTTTTAAAAAAAACCTTATTTATCCTCATCCTAGGAAGTTCTAGACTCTTCTAAAAAGTCTTCATCCTCATCCTAGAAAGTTCTAGACTCTTCTAGAAAGTCTTCATCCTCATCCAAATCCTAGACTCTTCTAGAAGATGTCAATCCTTGTCTTTGACCCTAATCCTAATCCCCCCCCTAAGCTTGTCACATTCCCTAAACATGGGTTAAGACTTGCTAACCAAAGCCAAAGCCAACGAATATCTCCTCCCTCACCCACCCTCATTAAATGGCATCCACTTGCCCATCTCTAACAAGCCTAATCTAATCTTAACCCAAGCCTTAATCATTTGCACATTCTTAAGTCAAGCTTAAAACTTTTTTAATCCAACCCAAGTCAAAATATCTCAACTCTCTCACAAATATCCCAACCATAAAACTTTATGAAGCCCACAAAGCCATAAATGGCTCTTACAAGACCATTCATTGCTCTTACTAGCCATTATGAGGGTCTTTATGAGATTTGAGCCTCCTTTGTTGACCCCTCAACCCCTCTTGCTCTAACCAATGACCCTGTGACATATGTCACTCCCTGATTGGTTGTAAGGAAGCACAATCCATGTGCTCTCCTCTCATTCAATCTAAATCTTCCATAAGCTTTCTCTTACCCTTGCATCCTATCTCTTGATCCCTCAAGCCCTTTGCCTATTTAAGGAATCCTCTCACAAGCCATTTTAACACAATCTAGAAAGTAAAGCCATAATACCATTTTGAGAAACCATTTTTATATCAAATCCATTCACCAAAATCTATCAAAAATCCTCCATTGAATCTCATTTGAGCATTTGAGCATACATACATAATCAAGCCATCTTAGCTATTAGACACACCTCTACATCAAGTGATCATCCTCATTGAGAGAGCCTACTCATGACTCATATTCTTACTTGAGGACTTCACTTTGTCTCTCATGAAGTTATGTTAAATTAGTATACAAATGCTTTTTGATTGTTTTAATTTAGTGTTTCTAACATACTAAAAGTAGCATATACAATGGTTTTGTAATGAAGTGCAAAGATCAATTAAGACACTGATTAAATGATGTATTGATAACATACTTGAAGATATAGAAGCTGGCCACACTTAAGAACACTGGAGGAATAAGTTGAAACAAGGTTGACTGCAAAGCTTAACTAAGTCCATTAGTGAGTGCCGAGCAAGCTAGTTTGAGCCGAGCAGCTTTTTAGTTAGTGCCGAACAAATGAAAAATCTAGTATGTGTCAAGTGGTATAGAAGGAGCTAAGCATATTCAAGTGTTGAGCAAAGTAACAAGTGTCGAGCATCAGTAAAATGTAGTTGATCTTGAGTAACATAGTATGTGTTGAGCACTAGAATTTCAATAATGTTGAGCTGCTACATTATTGGAAAAGTCAAAGATTTGCCAGATTTGAGCTAAAAATTTTGTTATCTTGAATTTTGTGAACCAAATGGAGGATAAGGATGATGAGCTGGTGGCACATAATTTTATGTAAATAGTTTTTGAGTGAATTCAAGAGGATTCTTCATGATGTTTCTATAAGGAACAAGATATGGGTTAGATTCAATGAATCCTACCTAATCCATTTGAACTAAAATTAAAGGAGGGAAGAATTGAGAAAGAAAAGTAATTGTAGACTTCTATTTAAGGACTCACAGGCCAAGAAGCAAGAGGATAGTGTGCCAAATTGTGAAGTGGTTGAAAGGTGTCAAGGAGAAGACATCAAAAGGGGAAGGAAGAATAGAGCATAGAGACTTTACTTTGATCAGTGGTTAAAAAAAATATTGCATTGGCACATCAAGCATGAAGAGTTAAGGAGACAAAGCTTGAAGAGGAGGACAAGATGTCAGAGTTGCATAGACTAAAAGCCAAGAAAATTGTGAAGAGTTGAACTATGATCTAAAATTTTTAAGTTAAGTTGTGAGTTGTATCAGATCAAAAGCCTTTGTTGTTACTCTCTAACAATTGTGCAAGTTAGGGTAAAATCCTATAGACTTAGGTTGGTTTAATAGCCATTTGTAAATCCTTTACTAGGGTGGCTTTCCAAGTAAATGTTCTAAAGTCCTCTAACCAAGCCCACCTCTAATAGGGTGGTTATATCCTTTAACTAAGTCAAATTTAATAGTGGGTTGGAGCCTTTAACAGGGCAAGCTTTTCACAAGGCATCACTTTAGAAGAGTGAGAATTGAGTAGCATGTTATTTGTGGTTTTTTTTCAAATTGGGTTTCGATGTAAATCACTATGTTATGTGTTGATCTTTCATGTGTTATTCTTTCATGCTGATTTATAGTAACTTGCTAAGAAGGAAAGCTTAAGCTTGGATGAATAAATAGTTTTTTGATAAAAAAGTTTTAATTGGACATTTGGACTTTGAATAATTGATTCACACCCCCCCCCCCCTTCTCTTTTATTTATTCTAAAGCATTTCTAAAAATTGATATTAGAGCCATCTACTAATTTAGTTTAAAGGTACTAGAAGCAAGAAGATAAAGATGTCCAAGAGAGAAGTTCTCAAGTTCAACAAAGATAACTTCCCTATATGGAAAAGTCAAATGAAACTACACCTTGGATCAATAGGTGATTATGCAAAAACTTCAATTGGAATGGAACATGTAGATCTAGTTGGAGACCTTATTATAGATGATTTGAACAAAAGGAAGGAGCATAATTAGATGCTAGAGATTGCCTCTACACTCAACTATGCTGAATTTGATGACATCAAAGGATGTGATTCTGCATTCAAGATGTGGAAAGCCCTATTAAATATCTATGGAGGAGATTAGAATGTTCAAAGAGAAAAAAGAGAAAACCTTAGAGGAAAGTTTGATGAAATGAAAATGGAGGAAGGTGAGAATGCTAATCAATATGCCTCTAGAATGAAAGAAGTGGTAAGTGCAATAAGAAGTTTGGGTGGTCATTTGGAAGATGACACTATCAATAGAAAATACTTGAGAACTTTGATCCCCATCTTGCTGATAAAGAATGTTTTCAATCATTCTTTTGTCATTGATATCAAACCTACTATTTGTAGGAATGAAAATTGCTTATAAGATCCAAGTACTATCACTTAGTTGATTGATGAAGAGGATTTAATCAACTAGATGTAACAAAAGCACCTATGGGAAAGGTTGAGTTATGGTTTTGTAATGAAATGTAAGGATCAGTTAAGACAATGGTTAAATGATGTATTAGTAACATATTCAAAGACATAGAGGATGGTCACACTTAGAAATACTAGAAGTATAAGTTGGAATAAGGTTGACTACAAAGTTTGAACTATGTTCATTAGTGAGTGTCGAGTAAGCTAGTTCAAGTTGAACAAATTTTTAGTTAGAGCCAAGCAAATGCAAAATCTAGTGTGTGCCAAGTGAGCTTCACATGTCAAGTGAAGTTCAAGTGCCAAGTGATATAGAAGATGCCGAGCATCAGTAAAATTTAGTGGATGTTGAGTAATACAATATGTGCTGAGCATCAGTAAAACATAGTTGATGCCAAGTAATGTAGTATGTGTCGAGCATCAAAATTATAATAGTGTCGAGCTACTGCATTATTGAAAAAGTCAAAGATTTTTTCAAATCTAAGCTCACAACTTTGTTACCTTGAATTTTGTGAACCACTTGGAGGATAAGGATGATGAGCTAGTGGCACAAAATTCTATGTAAACCATTTTTGAGTGAATTCAAGAGGATTATTCATGATGTTTTTAGAAGAAACAAAATATGGGTTAGATTCAATGAATCCTACCTAATCCATTTGAACTAAAATCAAAGGAGGGAAGAATCGAGTGAGAAAAGAAACTCTAGACTTCTATTTAAGGAGTCACAGATCAAGAAGCAACAGATACTGGTGTGCCAAATTGCAAAGTGGTTAAAGGGTGTCAAGGAGAAGGCATCTAGGAGAAAGAAGACCAGAGTACAGAGAATCTGCTTTGACAAGTGGTCAGAGAAAGAAGATTGCATTGGTACATTGAGCATGGAGACTCAAGAAGATAGAGCTTAAAAGGAGGGCAAGTTGTCAGAGCTACAAAGATTGAAAACTAGGCAATGTTATGAGCTAAAGAGTGATCTGAAAGCTACAAGTTAAGTTGTATGCTATAATCAGGTCAAAACCCCTTATTGTTACTCTCTAGCAATTGCATTAGTTAGGGTAAAAATCTTATGGACTTAGGCTGGTTTAATAGCCATTTGTAAATCTTTTAACAGGGTGACATTCCAAGTGAATGTTTTAAAGTCCTCTAACTAGACCCACTTATAATAGGGTGGATAAATCCTTTAACCAGGTCACATTTAACAACATGTTGTAGCATTTAATAAGGTAGGCCTTTCATAGGGCATCACTTCATAAGAGTGAAAATTGAGTAGCATGTTACTAGTTGTTTTTCCCAAAATGGTGTTTCCATGTAAGTCACTATGTTATGTGTTGATCTTTTCATGTGTTATGCTTGCATGCTGATTTACAGTAACTTGTTGAATAGGAAAATTAAAGCTTGGATGAATAAATAGCTTAATGGGCACACTTTACTTATTGAAAAGTTTAAATTGGACATTTGGACCTTGAATAACTGATTCACCAACCCCCCCCCCCTCAATTATTCTAAAGCATTTCTAACACATCTATGCTATTAGAGTTTTAGCCATCCAAGAGCTAAGGTGTGTCCCAAGAAATCAGCTAACTTTTGAAGGAATAGTAGGAAGACTCAATGCTTTTGAATTGTCCAATTATGATAACTACAGACCTAAGAAACTTGAATTTTCTTTCAAGGCTAAGCTATCAATGAAAGATACTGAGGAGGTGAAATCAAAGAAGAAGAGTAAAAAAGGAAAGCATGCATCTAGTGATAGTAGCATAGATGAGGAAGATGTGGAACAATTGGAAGCATTATTGGCCAGAAGATTTCATAGGGTCAAAGGTAAATTCAAGGGTAAGCTGCCTATCATTTATTTTAATTGCAATGAAGTAGTACATATTGCTGCAAGGTGTACACAGAAGAAGAACTACAAAGAAGGAAACAAGTACAAGAACAAAAGAGAATATGATAGCAGAGATTACAAGGACAAAGGTAAAAGATGCTACATTGTTGAAGAAGATTCAGATGAGAATGATGATGAAGTAGTCTATGTAGCCATGAACAATGAATCCGATGAAGATGAAGCAACAACACTAGTAACTTGTGTGAACAAGAATGACAAGTGGATCATTGACAGTGGATGCTCACATCACATGATAGAAGACGAAAGTAAGTTTATTACCTTTACCTAGTAGGATGGAAATAGTGTTAGATTTGGAAATGATGCTCCATGTTAAATTAAAGAAAAAGGTTCTATTAAATTTACAGAGAAAATTTCATGTGATAAAGCATACTATGTAGAAGGACTGAACTATAATTTGTTGAGTGTATCACAGTTAGGAAAAGTAGGTTGCAAAGTAGAATTTGGAAAGAAAATTTCCAAAGTCAATGAAATTGATGGAAATATGATAGAAAAGGGTGAACAAGCTAGGAGTAATTTTAATTATAGCTAGATATGGAAGATGCAACCTGTCTCATTATTAAACTTGATGATTTTTGGTTGTGGCATAAGAGGCTATGTCATGTTAACTTTGACAATTTGATTAGCATCAACAAAATGAAGAAAGTCAGAGGTTTTCCTAAGCTAAAGAAGCTTGAAAATACAATGTGCAAACAATGTCAACTAGGAAAGATGACCAAGTCAAGTTTCAAAAGTAAAACCTACACTTCAAAAGAAGTACTAGAGTTGGTGCATATTGACTTATGTGGCCTAATAGAAGTACAAAGCTACCAAGGAAATAGATACATAATGCTATTTATGGATGACTACTCTAGGATGATGACAGTCATATTCTTAAAGAAAAAATACGATGCATTTCAAATGTTTAAGTGGTATTTGGCCAGGGTTGAGAAGGAAATAGGAAAGAGTTTTCCTGAGATCAGATAAAGCAGGAGAGTTTACATCAAAAGAATTTGAGACATTTTGTAATGATAAAGAAATCAAGAGACAAAGTTTACCACCAAGAACTCCACCATAGAATGGCATTGCAGAACGAAGGAATAGATCAGTAATAGACTGTGCTAGAACATTAATGATGCAGAAAAATGTTGCTCTAAAGTATTGGAGAGAAGCTGTAAGTACTACTATTTACACCCTGAATCAAGTATAAGTCAAGAAAGGAAAAAATGCAACACCTTTTGAACTATGGTATGGTCACTCACCTAATGTAAAAAATTTCAAAGTATTTGGTTGCAAATGCTATATTCTTAAAGATGCTAGAAATGGCAAGTTTGATGCAAAGAGTGATGAAGGCATATTTTTTTGATACTCCACTAGAAGTAAAGCATATAAGTGTTTGAATACTAACACTAACAAGATTGTGGAGAGTGAAAATTTAAATTTTGATGAGCATGCAAAAGTCCAAGTTGAAGAATTCAAGAAACTAGAAGATTATAGATCTTTTGTATACTTCTATGAAGGAATACCAATTGAAGATGATGCTACAATCAAGTTGGGAATCAATAACAAATTTTAGGATCAGCTAAGTCATAGCCAGTGAATGTCGAGCTACATTATGAAATTCTCGAAAGTGATCTGCAAAGTGACTCTGAAGCTGAAGAATTAACCATGGAAAGAAGGATAGAACCAAGACTATCCAAGTATGTGAGAAGAAATCACCCTATAGAACAAATCATTGGAGACAAGGATGCACGACCAATGACAAGGAATAGACTAAGGAATGAATCATGTCTGCTAAGCAAGATTGAGCCCAAAACAGTGAAAGATGTACTACAAGATGATAATTGGCATAAAGCTATGGAAAAGTAGATAGATTAGATTGAGAAGAATAATACTTGGACCTTAGTTCCAAGACCAACTGATAAAAATGTAATTGGTACAAAATGGGTCTTTAAAAACAAACTTGATGAGAATGGTGAGATAACAAGAAACAAGGTCAAATTAGTTTGCAAAGGCTATGCACAAGAAGAAGGACTAGACTATGGAGAAACATTTTCCCCTATTGCAAGAATGGAAGGAGTAAGAACACTATTTGCACATGCTACTTATAAACATTTCAAATTCTACCAAATGGATGTAAAGTCTTCTTTTTTGAATGGTATATTGGAAGAGGAAGTTTACATAGAACAACTAGAGGGATTTTTTGATGAAAATAACAAGGATATGGTTTGTAAACTGCATAAAGCACTCTATGGTTTGAAGTAAGCACCTAGAGTCTGGTATGAGAGACTGCACAAATTTTTTTTGAAGATATGATTTGCGAGAATAGATGACAACAAAAAATTGTACATCAAGGTAGAAAAAGGTAAAGACATTTTGATATCTAGAATCTTTGTTGATGATATAATATTTGGAAGAAAAGATGCTCTATTCAAAGATTTTTTTGATCAAATGAAACATGATTTTGAGATGTCAATATTTGGAGAAATCAAATTCTTTGTTGGATTGCAAGTACATCAACTGAAGCATGGAATATTTGAGACCCAATCAAAATACATCAAGGAGATACTCAAGACATGAATAGTGGAAAGATTTTCTGCAAATCCAAGAGAAAATCATCTAATGGCAGTAAAGAGAATATTGAGGTACCTAAAAGGAACTGATGACTTTGGTTTATACTAAAAGAGGAGTCAAAAGTTTGAATTGAAAGCCTACACTGATGTAGATTAGGGAGGTAATATTGATGATAGAAAGAGCACTTTTCTTAGGGAAAAGATTGATTACTTGGACCAGCAAAAAGAAAAGTTGTACCTCACAGTCTATAATAGAAGCTAAATATGTTGTTGTTGCTATCAACTGCACTAATATTGTATAGATTAAACATCTATTGCAAGGCATGAAAGAAGAGGTAAATGAACCTATGATACTCTATTGTGATGATACAAGTTCCATCAACATATCAAAGCATCTTGTGATGCATGGCAAAACAAAGCATATTAAAATCAAGTATCACTATGTAAGAGAATTGGTGGAAGACAAGCAAGGATGGAATATGTCAGTTCAAAGGAACAGATTGCTGATATCTTTACAAAAGCACTACCTAAAGATTCTTTTGAGTATCTTAGAGGTAAGTTAGGGGTGATACCCCTAGCCAAGGCTACTTGAGATAAAGCAACACTATCTTGCATCACATGAGTTGATTGATTGGCATATACACATTGATGTAGAAGATGTTTACTTTAGGATCATGTTTGAAGTAATCAAAATGCTAAAGTTCCAAATCAGTCACAAGAAAGGTGATAGAGGGAGAAATTGAAGTACCTACAAATGCTATACTTGCATGTTAAGATGTTGAAATAGTATATCTTTGGCATTGTTGTTAAAGAGGGAGAAATTATGTAAGAAAATGATCAACAAGATCAAATGGACAGAGAGAGAAGTAGCTAATATTAGAACATGATCAATGCATGCAAAAGGAGAAATAATGTAAGGAGTCTGGAGAAATAGAAAGAAAAAGAATGTTTAGATATGTAAAAGGAAATAACATCTCAGAGGGAGAAAATAGTACAGATAAGAATCAATCAGAGGAAGATAGTTTATTAGCAAAGAATTTAGAGGGGGTCATAAGCTAGTTTATGTTGTTGATAGAATGAATAGTTTTCAATAAAGTTCTTTTTTTGAAATTTGATTTACTATTTTAACCTATTTAGCATTTTGTTAACTTGGTTGATCAATTTGGTTTGCCATCAATGCCAAAGAGGGAGATTGTTGGAAATCTAATTGAAAATGAATACTATCAAAGAGGGAGATTGTTGGAAATCTAATTGAAAATGAATACTATCAAAGCGGGAGATTGTTGCAAAGAAGGAAGATGGTTGATAAAAATATTTTCAATCATTGTTTTTTCATTGATGTCAAACCTGCTATTTGCTAGAATGACAAATGCTTATAAAGATCCAAGTACTATCACTTAGTTGATTGATGAAGAGGATTTAATCAACAAAATGTAAAAAGAGTACCTAAGGGAAAGGTTGAGTTATGGTTTTGTAATGAAGTGCAAGGATAAGTTAAGACACTGATTAAATGATGTATTGATAACATACTTGAAGATATAGAGGCTGGCCACACTTAGAAACATTGGAGAATAAGTTGAAACAAGGTTGACTACAAAGCTTAACTAAGTCCATTAGTGAGTGCAGAGAAAGCTAGTTCGAGGTAAGCAAATTTTTAGTTAGTGCCGAGCAAATGAAAAATCTAGTATGTGTCAAGTGATACAGAAGGAGCTGAGTGTGTTCAGGTGCCGAGCAAAGTAACATGTGTTGAGCATTAGAAAATCTTAGTGGATGCTAAGTGAATCTACAACAGGTGTCGAGCATCAGTAAAATATAGTTGATGCCAAGTAACATAGTATGTCCCAAGCACCAAAATCTCAATAGTGTCAAGCTATTGCATTATTGGAAAAGTCAAAGATTCACCAAATTTGAGCTGTCAAATTTGTTATCTTGAATTTTGTGAACCAGATGAAGGATAAGGATGATAAGCTAATGGTATAGAATTTTATGTAAACCATTTTAAAGAAAATTCAAGAGGATTTTCCATGATGTTTCTAGAAGGAACAAGATATGGGTTAGATTCAATGAATCTTGCCTATTATCCATTCAAACTGAAATTAAAGGAGGGAAGAATCAAGTGGGAAAATCAATTCTAGACTTTTATTTAAGGAGTCATAGGCCAAGAAGCAAGAGGCTAGTGTGCCAAACTATGAAGTGGTTGAAAGGTGTCAAGGAGAAGATATCAAGAGGGGAAGGAAGTACAGAGCACAAAGACCCTACTTTGATAAGTGGTTTAAAAAAATATTGCACTCGTATATCAAGCATGAAGACTCAAGGAGACAAAGCTTGAAGAGGAGGACAAGTTGTTAGAGCTACAAAGACTAAAAGCTAGACAAATTATGAAGAGCTAAACTATGATCTAAAATCTACAAGTTAAGTTGTGAGTTGTATCAAATCAAAAGCCCTTGGTGTTACTCTCTAACAATTGTGCAAGCTAGGGTAAAATCCTATGGACTTAGGTTAGTTTAATAGCCATTTGTAAATACTTTAATAGGGTGGCATTCCAAGTGAATTTTCTAAAGTCCTCTAACCAGGCCCACTTCTAACAGGGTGGTTAAATTCTTTAACTAGGTCACATTTAATAGTGTGTTGTAGCCTTTAACAGGTCATGCCTTTCACAGGGCATCACTTTAGAAGAGTGAGAATTGAGTAGCATGCTACTGGTGGTTTTTCCAAATTGGGTTTACATGTAAATCACTTTTTTATGTGTTGATCTTTCATGTGTTATGCTTGCATGTTGATTTATAGTAACTTGCTAAGTAGGAAATCTTAAGCTTGGATGAATGAATAATTTTTTGATGTAAAAGTTTTAATTGGACATTTGGACTTTGAATAACTGATTCACCCCCCTCTTAGTTATTCTAAAGCATTTCTAACAAATTTTATCATTATATAACTTGATTTCATCAATAGTTAGCCTAGACCAATACCTCTCTCTACTTTGGTACTCATTATAGCTTCCGACCCAATAATCCTCAATATCTAGAACATGCCTATAAGTGTATCCTAACTTTAGATGATCTTTGACAAAACTAGCAGGATCATATTGGGGCCTTAAAATGTTATAGTCGATCAATTTAACCTTGTTCTCAAAGGCTTTTACAAAATTTTGGGCATCATAACTAGATGCACAAGAATAAGGTCCTACCACAATTGGGCAGGGGATGTTAGCTATCTTAATTATATTAGAACATAGGGTATTCACATCTAGAATATGCCTATGTAATTCAACAAGCACTACTTTATCTTTAGGATACCTGGGAAGTGTTTTTGGAAAACCATTGAATGCTTTGATCCTTAGGTATGAGAATGATAGAAATTGAATAGAACAACATCCAAACTAACTCACTATTGATTTAGCCAAAGGTGAGAATCTTCACTTAGGACACCCTTGCAACTCCCATCATAGCTTGATTGTGAAGGCATCATTCACCTTTACATATTCTTCAAAGCTCTTCTCTAGTTGTAGATGAGGATAGAACTCATATACGTAAGTGTTCTCATCAAGGTCTTCAATTTTGGGATGATGTGTGGCTAAACCATATATTAGGTATGATGACATGTAAAATTGCTTGAATGCTTTTTCCAAATTTATCCAAGAGGCTAGTTCTTCACATATGATTTGGGCCCAATAAACTTGTAGTTCATTTGCATAGACGGCTTGAACCATATAGAAGTGATGGTCAATAAAATCTAGGATTTCTTATTTACCCTTTAATCTTAGCAATAGGGCTAAGATATCCATAGTTTCCCTCTTCAAAATGGTTCAAAAGAGTGTCCTTAATATTTTACTCCTTTTGGAAAAAGGAGTTTGGAACCAAGTTGTTTGCATGTCCTCTCTTCTTGGAGTCTTCTTCTCATTGAGCATTGATGTAGAAGAAGACAATTTTATGTCATAGTACTTGTCCTTGACTGGAATTTTGAATATAGACTGCACCAATTCTTTGTTTATTAAAAGCATAATAGATTGGTCTAGGAATATTTTTTTTTTGGTTTCTGGGTTATATGCTTCAATTTATTCCTTTACCAATTTTGGTTCATGCACAACCATGGGAAAACATACAAATTCAACTAAACCACTTTCCTTTAACTTTTGTGTGATTGGATAGAGGGCCTCGGTGTTTAATCTTCTGTACAAACTACCAAGATCATAAAAATTGAAAGAGGTATCATAAAAGTTATTTTGCTCACTCTTTATTCCAATCAAATGATCAAACCTAATAGCTCATATAGCTCATATAGAATGAGGGACCTCATTTGGAAAAAGTATGATCATATAGATTAAGAAATTGGGTCGTTGGCACCAGACAAACAAAGTAACTCATAATTAATTACCATAATGATCAATTTTGTCATAAATCAGGCAAAGCAATGACTATTTGAAATATATTCCACCCATATGATAGCTCATAAATCTGACCACCATAAAATTCACTTTAATCTCCTATAGTAGTGAGATTATTTCCTTTCTAAATTCTTTTACTTGAGTTTACTAAAAACTGCCCTCTTTACTTGGGAATCTGGAACAAAGGCTTGTGCTTTAATCTATTAAGTGTGGGGAAAGAGACAATACCTTTCTTTTCCATAGGCTTACTTTTTCCTTTGATTTCCTTTGGTTTTGTGGTGCAATGGGTAGACTACTCCTTTCATGCCTTGAGTACTTTACCTATTTCTTTTCCACACAAGGCTTTTTCTCTTGGTTTCTCAACTTAGCTTGGAGAAGCCATGAAAATAATTCTTTGTATTGAGTATGAAAAAACTTTATTTCCTTTGTATTTATCTCTTCTTTGTAAATTACTCCATTAGAAGCATCATTCTGACATCTCCATAGAATATCCCTACATTAGGTTTAAGAATTGTTTACCTTCCTTGTCTTCTGGAAAGGAAACCTTGAATGTTTCCATTAGATGAAAAAGCACCATTGATACCTTCACTTTCTAAAGAGAGAAGCACTTAGAAAAAAATTCCTTAGCCATGGCCACTTTTCCTTATATATCCTCAAGATGAATTTCTGATCATGGAGTCATTATTTAATAATGCATATCAAGGGCCTAGATTAATTTCTTTATAGGATCACACCTGGTTCCATTGGACACATGGAATATTCTGAAGGAAACACAATTGTCTTGCTTTATACCCATAGCTATTAATTTTAAAATCATAGGTTTTGATCTAAGATAACATCAATGATTAGGATATGACCTTAATCTTTAGAAACACACTAGAATTTGTTCACTCCTAGAGGTTGAGTAATTGAAAACGTGAAGTTATGCTCCTCTGCATAGAACTAAACTCTAACTTTGGATCTTTGATCTAACAGTTTCTTAGCATCATATTTTTCTTCTCTTAGTCTTTTATAAATCTGTGAATGCCATTGTTGCTCATTTTTTAGGGCCTTACTTGATGAAGTTTGCCAAAGATAGAAAATAAGTAGAAATGGATGGAATCTAGAGAAAACACTTGCTTGTGGTGGGAAACAAACTACAAACCAAAGAAAGGCTTTCTTCTCATTGGTAAACTGGTCATCCAATCAACCCTCCTAATCCTAGATCACCAAAGACCTTAATGTAGTGAAATGAAAAGAATCTTGGATGTAGGCATAAGGGGGAAATGGAGTAGGGAAAACCCAGAAAGATCACAAAGGGAACCTCAAAATATTTGATGAGAAGAGAGCCACCTAGGGGCTATCTAGACAAGAACTTGAACATAATTTCATTGAAAATTTCTTCAATTAGAGGCTTAAAAAGGATAGATAGAAATTCTAGAAATAGTCTACTAGAAAAAAAATTCTCTCATAATACTTATTAACTAATGCCTTAGATATTCTTGATCTATTCTTCATTTTTTCTTGAATTCTTCAAAGTAACCATTCAAAATTGACTCAAAATTGTCTCCTAATTGACTGATAAATTCATTAATTTTTTTGGTAATTGGTTTCTTCTTCCTCCAAGTGATATTCCCTTTAGTAGGAAAATAATTTTCACATAAAATAATATGAAAACTAAAAAAGAACCAAACTTACACATTGTATTTTTTTCCTTTCTAATTCTATTAAGATTCTCATCCAATTATTACAATTCCAGGTTAGGTGGGTCATAAGAATAACCTTTCTTCACAATTTTCCAAGTGAGGTAAACTGTAACACAAAGAACTTTATCTGCCTAAATTGATTGGTAACACTTGTGACTTATAACCCTCACAATAAAAAAATTATCAACATCCTTTATGGAAGAAATTGTTATACCATGATTATTCCACACTTCTATTATGTTTTCTTCAATAATATCTTCTCTTTGGTATATTGAATAGTCTTTACTTTGTCTATAATAGGGTAACCATTCACATGGTGAATAATTTGTTTCATTATCTCTATTGGTCTGCCCTCTAGCCACAACATCATCTCATGCACTTGACTTAGAATAACCTTAAAATCCACTCTACTTTGAAAACCTTGGGAAAATCAAGGGCATGGGTGATTCTAGTCTTGACGATATGCTTGTGATTTTTTTAAAGTTTCCCATCAATGCACAATCTTTTATATGCTTTCCTTAGCTCAAAATCACCTATTTTTCTAATCTTGCACATACAACATGACCTAACATCATGAATTAGAATAACTCTAGGTAGGACTAATAATGGGGAACCAAATGCATCACCTTACATCACAATCTCTAGATATGCCTTGAACTTTGGGGGTTTATTACCTTCATGTAAAATTAATTGCATATCAATAACCTTTGATGCTTCACCCTTCTCTATAGTTAAACTAAATGTCATTTTTGAATTTAAGGTATGAAACTTGAACTCTACTTCACTCGATATCAACACAACCTTTAGATCTCTTTCAATTGTCAATGACACACTATAAGATCTTTGCACAAATCTCTTAGCTTTTCTCTAAATTCACTCTAACTTTGTTGCTCTTGAAATATTGAATTCAATATATTTGAATTGAATGAAAAAATTGATTATAATGGTCAAAATTTTTGATTTTAGGGCCTCATAAATTTCACATACACATAGTGGGTGTATTACAGTTGTCTCAACCTTCTCTACAAAACTTAGCAAACATACTTCACATTCCTTCAAGTCAGCTAGTACCACAACTCGGTCAATGCTAGTTATCTCACTTGGTTGCTTAACACTTTCATCCTCCAATGCTGATACTTGGAACTTATTAAACTTTCCACTCAGCTTCCCTACATTACTTGGTAAAAAATTCAAAATTTTCCTTATGCATCTACCAATATGGTAATTTGGACTTTTTCACTTCCAATATTAGGAATTGATGTGTGAGTTAATATTTTAAAATATAGTTCCATAAATATCTTTTTATTTAGTTTGAGTTGGGGGAATCACCTAATCCATTTGATTGGGTGATCATAACTTCATCATTTACACTTCTTTCTCCTTCAACTTTCTTTTTCTAGTTTTGATTCATCTAGGTTCTCACTTCTTTAGTGTTAAACTTTGTCTTGCCATTGTTTTCTTCATTATTGGATGTTGATTCTTCTTTCATATAGTCTCTGCTTAGTCGACTAACCTTCTAATAGTTAAAACATACTAGACCAAAATTTCTCTAGTTTCATGATCTTCCTCTGAGGTGTATCCTTGCACAATTTTATGTGATGTATCCATACTTAACACATAATTGAAAATTTTCCAAGTATTGTAATCCCAATTTATGACTTGATTTTCTACAATGATGGCATGTAGACTTTGTGTTCTTTGATTGTGTACTCCTTTGTTCTCCTTGTTTTGATGATTCTCCTTGCTTGGTAGATGATATGAACTCAATATAACCAAATCTAGTATTATCATGAGGTCTTCTTTATTCTTTTATTTGTTCATTAAGTTGTCTCATAGCCTTACTAGATCTATTCATTCTTTCCATGATTTCCTTTAATTCATCACTCGACTAAAGTTTCAATTGATTATTCTTAGATCTCATATTTGTAATCTCTTCCACCTTCCTAGAAATATCATGATTGACACTTAATAACTAATTGACCATGTCAAATTGATTGTGAATCATCCTTTGCACTTCATTGATCCTCTCATCAAGACTTTTAGCCATTTTCCTTTTATCTTCATTAGTCATTGCCTTGTCTTCCTCCACCTTTTCCTTTTGTTTAGTCACTTCCCATAGCCTTACTAATTGTATTTAATGTTCTCTTTTTAGTACTCTTATTTCTGCATTCAGGATATTTTTCTTCTCCAATAGATATACTAGTGTTGCATCAGTTTCACTAGATCTACCTTCATCAGATAAGTTCTCAATTTCCTCCTTGTATTGCATGTCATTTTTTTGAATTTCCATCTCCTTCTTTCACTTCAAGGATTTCTTCAGTTCCTCATTTATAGCCTTGATTTGCTCAAATGTAAGCCCTAATTATAATCTTTTGATTCTCAATCACCTTTCCTAGTTTTTAGGCCTCCACCTCCAAGATGTTTTATTCTTAAGTAGTTAGACTTCTTGATTAGAGAACACAAATTTGATACCAATTGTTGGAAATGTAATAGGGAAAGTGAGATGTTGAGAGGGGGGTGTGAACCAGGATCTATATAAAACTTTTACCACTTCAAACATGAACAAATTAAAACTTAATTCACTATGCATATCAACCTTAACCTTAACCATGCATCATCATATATCAATATCATATCTAACATAAAATAACATGAATAACACATATAATCAATTGCTCAACACATGATGCTAGATGTGGTAATAAAAAACCCCTCCAAGATGAAGATAAAATGGTGGTGGGGATGGCACCCAAAAAATCTTTATTACTATAGCAATACGATGTGCTTGTTAGGGCTACAAATTTTGATCACTTTTGATGATCTACCTTGAGAGGAGTCTACCCTATTAAGAGCTTACAAAACTATTAACTCTAACTTGATTAATTGATTTTTACATTATAATAAATTCAATACTCTATTAGGAGATTTACAATAGGCATGTTAGGACTACTCTATTAAGATATCCATTTTATACAATGGTTATAATGTATTCAATACCATGATCCTTCAATTTTCAATTGATTACTAATGATATATCTTCTCTTTCCAATATTCAATTACCTCTATGCAAAAAAATATGCTTTATCTCCTTTCTACACTATGTGGTCACCATAGTCCTTTGACATATGGTTCATTTTCAACTTTACAATCCTTTCTCTAACAAATTCAACAATAAAAAATCATGGCATAAACCCTTCTTTTATAACCATCTAACGAAGCTTCTAGATCTTGATCAATGATTAATATTCTTTTTCCTTTTTTTTCTACTTGAGCTTTTCATTTTCTGATTAGTTGATCATATAACATAGGGATTACTAATCTGTAATTATAGTCTAATTACATCCATGATTGACTCCTTGATCATATAAATATTCTTCCAACTTGGAAAAATGGTTTACTTATAAGTTTGTGTCATTCCAAACAAACAAAAAACTATGTTACTTAGCTCATATAGCTTCTAGCACTCAACCCATCTTGTCCTTTCACGTTTTCCCTGGGCATGAAATTGGCTCAATCATGACTAAATATTCCTTCTAAATTTCTTGATGCATGTTGCCTCCTACATCACACCACAATCACTGAAATGTTCAATGACACTTGTGTGCACTCAACAACTATAACTGCCTCAAAACATAGGAAACTTAGTCACTTCATTAGTTGATAATAGAGTGGCCTATATGATTAATTAATTATAGTGATGACTGACCAACATTTCCTAGTAAATAACTAAGTAGTTTTCACTAACTAAGAATACTATGATTGTTTTGAGGGTCAACCATAGCATGCTACCATATTGCAACAAATGATTGACGAGTTACATCTCAATGACATAACTTTCACAATGGAAGAAACTAGGGAGATTTTTCATAAAAGTTAAATCCTTTTTGTGCCTGGTTCTACACTTAAATAACTATTCATATTAGATCAGGTGAGAAAACAAGAAGATGCAATGTTTTCCACTAAAATTGAGACACTGGAAAAAATAGAGGAGTCTGGGTTTGAACCTAAAATAGAGAGTTTGGATACTTGAGTTACATTCAAGGGTGATAACCCTAAATTTATTTATATCTATAGAGGGACACAAGGAATGAGAGTGGTTCAAAAAATTGACAACACTAATCCCTCAATTTATGCTAGTAGGTTGATGCAAAGGGCTATGTTTAATAAGACTCAGATGAAGCATATGAAAGAAAGGATTGAAGAGTTGTGGATAAGGCAGATGACATGAATTTCAATGTATATAAAGATTAATAGGCTAGAAAGTGAGCTCCATAGTTTGAAATCCTTTCCTATACCAAGTGTGATTGTCGTTCACTAGGAAACCCACATTATTGCAGTACAAGAAAAAAATTTGAAGAGGTCAAAGAATAAGATGTACATATAGAGTGCACTTACAGGAACCTTGAAGATATCCTAGCATTCAAGATGAAAATGATTTTGGTAAAATGCAATAAAATACATGAAAGATTCAAAATTGTAAATTGCATTCTTGAATTTTTAAGGAGAAAAAAAGCTACATTGTTAGAGTTGGAAAGAAAAAGCCCTCCTAGTTTGAATTGGGTAGGCTTTACGAGACTACTAAAAGAGATCTTGATGCTCCTTAGCACATTAAAAGTTATGTTGATATGTTGGAGGCCATATCAATGAAATTGGTGTACATGGGAAAAGAGAAACAAAAGATTGAACAAAAGATAGTACTCATTGGTCTTGTTGAACATTGTATTATACTTGCTTTGAAGCATAGTGAGACAAGGACTAGAAACTTATAGGAATAGAGTAGTGAGATGGTGACACTACCTTAGAGGACCCTCACCTACTTCAAGGAAAATAAGAACTTTCAAATAAATTATTTTCATACTTTCTAGGATAAGATTATTACTTTGGAGTAAACTCTAGACTGATGTACATGTTCATCCCAAATATTTCCCAATTTGTATGGCCAAAACATGCCCAAATTTTAAAGTGGATCAATGAATGTATGAAATTCCTTGAGCCAAAGAAAGTACAAGTAGCCACCAATGAGGAAGAGGGGGCCACAATGGGAGAATGACAAACATGAATTTTTTTGTTTTTTACTTTATATGCATTATTAGTTTGTAGTCGGATAGCTAGTTATGAATCTAGTTGAATTTTGAAGAGATACATGAACCTTTGTTACATCCCTTAATTTTCTATAAGAAGGGATACCAAGATCTCATTTTAATAAGATATAAGTTATAACTTATACTAATACAATTTTATTAGATATAATTCCTTTTATGCAATATTACAAGACAAGTTGAACTTTAATGATTTTTTCATTTTCAAGGTTTATGCAATCTCCACTATTTTGTTATTGTTCCTTATTTCAAATAGAAATATAAAGATAATTTCCCTTGATGTTCAATTTGGATATTTAAATATTGAATAACTCATTTCCAATATTCTCCTTTTAAATTCATGTTGTTCTAGATGGATTGAACTTTTTATGCATCTTTGATCATCAAATATTACATGTTATATGATGTTTGTCTAATTGATCTCCATCACTAGAGTTAAAATCATTTAGATTAGGGTTCATATACTTCAAGTACTTTGTCCAATAATTGATGATGTGCACATTTTCTTTAGAGTTTTGATAATACTTTGATTATGTGGGTTAGACTCCATTTACCCAATGCCAAAGGACTTGTCTTGCTATGATTAAGTTGACTAATAGTTGTAATTGGTGAAGTTATTTACTTGATCACCTACACCACATTGAGTTATTGTCACTATTTTCATCCAACTTTACATTTACCAAAAACTCTCAAAAGTTTTATTTCTCCTTGAGAATAACTTGAAATTTCAACAACATCAATTAAATAAATCAGTATAAGTAAGATAAATCAATATCCATAAGGTATACCCACCTAGGTTGGTATTGTTGGGACTCAAAATTGCCGTCCTGATTTGAGTACCACTCTAAGCTTTTGAGCCCTTAAAGTACATTTTAATGCATGATTACTCGGTTGTCCATTTGAGACCTAAGAGGTGTTTATTATTTCTAACACCTTGCATTCAATATATCCATGTGTTACATGAAGATAAATTTCCATTCTGATTCATTATGTGAAGCTTCATTTTGAGCAATGTCCAAAGCTGCATTTTTGCCCAAGTGTCAAACAGCAACAATGGGCCTGCTTTGTTATTGAATATCTTACATGAGGTTATGTTTCATGACTTGCTACTTTGGGAATGTTTAATATGAATATCAAAGAACCTATGTTTCATATTTCAAGTCATTTTGACATATTTTGACTAGGTTTCAAATCCCTCAAAGTTGGTTGTTTATTGTTGTCATGCTGATGTAAATTATTCAAAATTCTAGGAGGCCCTATTTGACTTGTTATAACTTTGACCTAGTTGACCAAAATGAGATATTTCCTTTTGCATTGCATTCTAGAGGCCAAAGACTTATTATTTTTTTGATTTGAGCTTATGATGAATCTATTTGATCAATTTTCGAATGTGATTCCATATGCAATTTGTAAAGTTTTACTGGTGTCAAGAAATGCAGACTAATTGGTACCCCTACTCAGGATGTCATAACTCTGAATCTATGATAGGTGAGATCAAATGGATTGTACCATTATACTCTACTCTATTTTTTTTTTAATTGTACCAATTTGCAAGTCTTGATGAATCCCTTTGCACATTTTCCTAGGTCCATTCCATTTGCAAAAATTACTTGTCCACTAGTGTTCCAGTTCTACAAGTCCAAGTAACCCACTTTGACCACTTGCCAAATTTGCCAGGTATTTATCATGAGCCCAAATCACATATTTATACTCTCCTTGTGATAGTGAACTAATGCCCTAGTTTTTGTTCCCTTAAGTATCTTCTTGACCTATTTTCGAAGCCAAAACCAAATGCATTTTATGGTTTTCTAACATGTTTGCTTGTAGGCAATTCTACGGAGGCAAATTTGATGGTCAATATCTTTTGATTGAGTGATCATCATGACACAATATTTGATAGGGTAAGAGATTGTTGAACACAAAATTAGTATGTTAGCTCTTAGCATGTGGTTATCTATTTCATTCAATTTTTAAGGCCAGTCAGAGGACCTATTGGTGTGAAATTGGTAGTTTGCAAATAAATGTTAAAATGAGTTTTAATTGACACTTCAGTGATGCTATAAGTGTTGAATTTGATTATAATCAATATCAGGTGATCATTGAATCAATCTTGAGGGTTAGGTGTTTTAGTTCAAAAAAACTTTAGCCAGACCCACTTTGGCACCTGACGGACTCTATTAAATTAGAAAAGTGTCATGTGAATTGAATTGTCTTGATTATAAATTTGAAGTTCAAATTGAGAGTGAAGTGTTATTGCTTTCTCATATCAATATGTGCAAGATGTTGGTGGTCCAATTAAATGACTGAGAAGTGCTTGAGGCATTGTGTTCACAAATAAAATAAAAGGATCTTAATAAGGAGCATGCATATAAATTAGGGAAAACATTTGAAGAAGGATTAGATTTCAAAGCTCACATAAAGAAATTGAAGGAAAGACTTGATAAAGTTTTCCCAAAACATGGCAAGAGGGATCAAGCATATAATATGTGAGTGTGGGTCATGCTTAAAACTAGTAATCTGACGTGTCTACTAGGGTCATGGTTCTCTAATTGAAGTCAAATGAATCTATGGGTATACTCACCTATTTTTTGTAGAGCCTAAAGTAGAAGGGTCTAGCCTTATAGTTGGCCTAGTTTCTAAAAGGATATGTTGCAGATGGGAAGTAGTTGCCCCTATATGTGTTCTATTCTCATCAGGGTATTTTGAAGTGTAACATTTCAAATCACCAATAGGTATATCTTGAAGTGAAGAGGATTTTGATCATTAAGTATCAGTCCTAATCATTGGCTAAATTAGAAAAGCAAGGCTTATAGGTTTTTCAACCAACAATTTGAGGAACCAATAACCTTGCCATGTTGCATGTAAATCTTATGATTATATTATGAGAATATATGTTTTTTTGGATTTGAATATCTATGTTGTTGTTTGTTTTCCACTTTCTAAGGGATATGTTACCTCTAAGGGGGGTCCACCTAACCCTATACTATAATAAATGATATCAAAGAAGAATTTAACCATGTTCTAGTTGTGTATTTATTGTCTATGGAGCCCTAGATCTCTTAGTTTTTAGGTGGAATATTATGGTTCTAGCTTGCAATTGAAGAGGACTCACAGATGGATCTCTTTGGTTGTGAAGCCTTGGTGTGGGAAGATGAGTCTTCCTTGACTAAACAAATCACCAAATTGAGGAATGTTTTGAAGATGGAAAGAAGAGCCCCAATTGTGAGGTAGCTGGAGTCTTACAATCATATTGTTGATGTAAGGAAATTAGACTTTGAGAGGAGCTAATTGATTAAGATTTGTGATAAATTCAATCAAAGGATTGAAGAGAAGATCGAGTCTTTTTTTGAGGTTGGCATCTACTAATCAAAAAGAGAGTTATTTGGCTACTTATGAGGATTATTCAGAAAAGAAGATACTTTTCTGATGAGGAAAAAGTAAAGGTTGACTTTGTTGAAGATGATGAGGTATATGTTGGTTTCATGAGCATATGGGTTAATATGACATGAAAATTATAGAGCATATTATGGTAGACAATGAGATTGTTGAGAATTTTAATTGTGTTGATAATTTACATGTTGTTTTTTATGTGTATATAGATGTTACTACTGACATAGATTTGGATTTATATGTTTCTAATATGGATTTTCTTGTGGTTGATATGGTTGAGGATCTATATGTTGCTACTATTGTAAATTTGGCTTACACATTTCTAATTTGACTTTGGAGTTACATGATATTGTTGACATGGATTTCATGTTTGAGGATATTAATATTGTTGGTTGTGATCAGTTATAGGGATTTTTTTTGAAGCCTTATGATGTCTAGTTTATTCATGTGAGTGAGTATGCTAATGGGTTATTATTAGTATGAATGTTGATGATACTCCTATGGGGGAGTATATTAGCATTGGTGGAGACATGATTCATAGAATATGTGTTGCAATCATGATAGTGTTTGTCATTGATGTCAACATGATGGTTACTCTGTAAAGACTGGTAGAGTTACAAAGATAGAAGAATTTGGCACAATTTGAGGATTGAAAATAATCTTATGCACACTAGAGGTTATTCTTGATAGTATGTCTAGATGCTACAGTTAAGAGTGTGTATGTAAATATGAAGGTTGGATAGAGTTGTGAGGATTTTAGTGAAGGCAACTTCCATACAACAATTCTGAAAAGTGGGTACTACTATTTTAATTTTACCTCTTTACAAATATGGAATTCGCTTGAAAAGACTAAGATAGAGGTTGAAGACATGTTAGATATGCCTTGGTCAATAGGGCATAATCTAAAGATCATCGAGTGAAACATTATGAAGACTGTGAGCTAATAGTTTGTTTATAATCTTGGATAAAATATAAAATTATAATGTAATGTGTATTGTAATATCTTAAGATGGTCCTATGTTTTTTTATTGTAAATCAAGAAAGCCTCACGATAGTCTTGATAAAGTTTTTTAGGACTTGGTATGAAGGAAAGAGGTTTTCCTTGGATGTAAGTATGATATGTGATCATATCTTTGTAATATATATATATATATATATATATATATATATATATATTGTGAAAACTTGATATGTGAACTTGTGAAGATTATAGCAGAGTTTTGTGTAATTGAGGAATGGTGAGCTTATAAGGAACTATATTTGCAAAGACAAGTTGATGGTTGGACAGTTGTTTTATACTTGTATTATTTAGAAGGAACAATACAAAGGCTATTTAGACAGTGTATTAAGTTTTCATCCTTTCAACTCCTAACAAGATTGGAATCTCCTACTAGGGATTCAAAGTCTCCTAACAGGGACTCATATGTACTAAGTACTTCATTGACTCCTAATAGGGTTTATCAAATAGCAAGGAACTTTTATTAGTACATCATTTTGTGGGTACCATCCCCACTGGGATTTTCCCTCTGATCAAGGATTTCCCTAATTAACATATCTGGTATTATTATGCATGATTATCTTTCTATGGTTGTTACATCTACTATTTACATGTTTTAGAATTAATAAAGATATTGAATTTTTTTGAAGAGCATAAATGGTTCACCCTTGCCGCCCACCCCCCCCCACAATTATCTTGGTGAAATTTACTTTCTAACAGTTAGTTGTTGTACAAAAAAAATGATGTTTGAATGGATGGAGAAGAGATGGTTGATGTGTAAATTTGATCTTTTTTCTAAGAGGAAGTGTAAGCCTTTGGTGAAGATGAAGTTGGGTGTAGATATTGTTAATCTCATATTGGTTTTGACATATGAATGATAATATAATTAAGTTATTTACTTAGTTCATCCGAAACAAGTAATACATGTCGAACATAAATTTTCAAAAAGTATATGTCGAGCAATAGATATTTAGTGTGAGTCAAGTAACTAGTAAGTGTCGAGTCACTCAAGTATCGAGCAAATGATATGTGTTGAGCTATTTAGATGTAAAGAGATTAGTGGATGCCAAGTCATTTAGAGGCTGAGTTACAACATTGAAGTTGTAGTTGATGTTGAGCATCACAAACTTCAAGTGTTGAATTATAGAGTTTTGACATAGTTGTTTGTAATGGCACAAAATTCTATGTAAACCATTTTTGGGCTGACTTAATGAATGATTTATGATCTTTTTTGATAAGGATGAATCTTAATTATGAATCCCTATGCATTACATGCATCCAATCAAAAAAAGGGAAGATTTAAGCAGAAATATGGGTGAATCACTACCATACATTCATACCTAACCCTACTTCACCTAGGTCTTCTTAACAAAGATAAAAACCTAAACTTTCTAATGAATGCTAAAAATAATTGAAGAGAGTTTACATGCACAAACAGAGCATTCATGGTGATTAAGGTTTCATGAATTGAGTTACATTGTAGAATCAGTTATAGGAGAATAAAGGAAAGGAATCAGAGGACAACAAAGATACATTTTATAGGAGAACAAAGGAAAGGAATTTGAGGACAACAGAGATACATCTTATCAGAAATGATCAAGTACCCATCAGTATAGAGGTGATCGGTTATCTAGTAGTAGAGTGCTAACTGTAGGATCATTGTTGAGACATTCTAATAGGTGAATCATTTAAATATCTTAACAGAATAGTCCTAACAAGCTATGTTGAAATCCTCTAACAAGGTTCTTACTTAATTGTGAGTTGAAGTCCTCTAATTAGGCACACTTCCAATAAGGTGTTAAAATCCTTTAACAGGGTAGAAAATGATTCATGGTCAAACATTATAACCTTCATTGGATACACTTTATTATTGTAGTAGCGAAGATTTTTGGGTGTTATCCCCACCCCAATTTTACCTTCTCCTTAGAGGGTTTCTAGGTAACCAAATATCTTGTGTCATACATGTGTTGGATATTTTATTTTTATGCTATGGATGTATATACTTAATTTGGTATTTTAGTTTATAGGCATAGATTGTGAGATGGATCTATGGTGAATAGTTTTAGAGGTTGAAAGTTTTAATTGCTAATTCACAACCCCAACTCCCCCCCCCCAAGTTTTGTATTGCATTTCCAATAATTGGTATCAAAGCACTAGGTCTCTGAAAGAAAAGCTCTGCAACTTTGAGGAAAGGTCATGAAGATGGAAGTCTACAAGTTGGGAAAGATTATTGAGAACTAGACAATTGAAATACAACTTGCCCTACATCAACTAAATAAAACAAGAGATGAGTTAAAGAGATCATTATGGAGAAGGAAGAAAATTGCTATCGAAGAGAATGACACACAATACCAAGAGATTGGCACTACTAAATTATTTGCAAATGGAAACTCCAATAAATTTGATGTAGCAATTACAGATCTAATGGAAACAAATGGAATCCTAATTGAAGGTGTCAAAAATTTAAAGAGAGAACAAGAAGTCCAATCAGTATTGCTATGTGAAGTGACCACATAGAATAAGAAAACTAAAGAGGACAAAGTCATGATTGAAGATGACAAAAATATTTTGACCAACAAACTAGAAGAGAAAACATTAGAGGTAACTAGGATTGCTAAAATGCAATTGGAAACTTTGGATCAAATGATGATAACAAATCATGAATGATCACAACACTGAAGTTGCAAAATGAACAATTGAGAAATGATCTTAAAAGAGAAAAACAGTTTGCTGAAAGTTTTAACAAACCTAATGAATCCATCAAGTACTTTGAACAATTGATGAGATCCCCTAGATCCAACAGTGATACTTCTAGATTGGGATACATTAGTACTAAAGAAGGAGAATCATCCAAAAGTGGTGAAGAAAGAAGTAACAAAGGTACGAACTCCAAACCTACTTGTCATAATTGTGGTAAGATAGGTCATACTACTAATATTTGTAGGAGCAAGACTACAAATCATAATTCTAGGAAAAATTTCATGCATCATTGCCATAAATGCAACAGATAAGGACATCAAGCACATGAATGTAGAACCAAGACCACAAGAACACAAAGATTTGAAGGATATTGTTATAACTACCAAAAGTATGGACATAAAGCATATGAGTGTAGATCCAAGCCTAAATGGTCATTAAATAAGAAGATAAAGGTAAAGCACAACGAAAACTCTTATAATTGGGATTATAATACAAGGTATAGTTGTCACTACTATCAAGATTATCGACATATTGATGAAAATTGCATAAGAACACATTTTAGAAGTGACTATAGTAGATGGTTGAGTCAAACCACATGTTTTAGCTATTTGAAAACTGGTCACATAAGAAAAAATTGTCCAATAAGGTCAAAGGCACCAAGTAGTGATTTAAACAAAGGAAAAGGAAAGGTAGATGTTGAGAAAGTCAAAGATGAACTGAACAAGACATGAAAGAGAAAGGAAGATTGCAGCATGTCAAGTTCAAAAGGGATCACTTCACCCAATGGATTAGGTGATCACACCACCTCTAATTAAGAAATCAACAGGTATGTGGGACTGATATCTAAAAGATACACTATATATTAATTCCAAGTATTTAGTTATGGAAAGATTACATATGCATGAATGAGATGCAAGGTCTTGTTAAAAATCTAGAAGAAATTTTTAAGTTTTGCTAGTTTTCATGTTAGTGTTGAGCATGAAAAGTTTCACTATGGTTGCTGAGTGAAATGTTAGTTGATGTTGAGCTATCAAAGTTTTTAGTGTTAACCAAGATCGTAGTGTTTCCCAAGTGGAAAGGAAACTTCATGGAAGTTGAGTAAGTTGCAATCTTTATTGAAGTCAAGCTTATGCTATGTAAGCACTAAGCATTAAATGCAAGGTTTTGAGGTCTATATGATCGATTTCTACTCATTTAACATCATTTGAATTTGAAGCAGAACATGAAGAGTGGAAGGAAAAATTAAAAGAGATCATACCAGTGTTTGCAAGTAAAATTTAACAGTCACTCGACATCATCACAAAAGATTCACAAAGGTATTTATCATGTGCCAAGCTATGCAATTTGAATTTTTGCAAACCCTAGTTTACATTATGGTGCCTAGTTCTTTAGCTTCTAAGGTTAAAGAGGGTAATGAAGTTCTAAATGTGCAATTGATAAGTAATAAGATCAAACAGCCAAAACTTAGAGTTATTCCTGATATTGCTTATAGGCAAGATCCATCTAGTGCATTGTCGATGATACCACCAAGAGTTTTGATGATTCAAGATGTAAGATGTTGCTATACATGTAAGGTTGGTAGCATAGGAGAAATGGAAATTAGGGATACCTATGGAAAATTATGTGAAAATGGAGCATTGAATGATGAATTCAAAATCACAGAGAGAAAAGGGTTGACCCCTGCCCTAGATTTTCTAAATGTTTCCAAGATTGAATGTATTAAGATAGTCCTAAGTAAAATTCATGATAATTCTATGTGGTTGGATAATGGTTTGGTGAATATCACCAAGAAAATTGTACATAGAGTAATAGGGTATTCAACACTTGATTGACCTAAAACAATGAGAAGTAAATTTAAAGAAGTCATTGAGAAGAATATAGGGGTAGTGTGGAACAAATGAGGGATGACAATTGATACTATTTTAGATCCCTTAATTGCATTTTTAGTGAGGATAATAGCACATAAATTCTATCAATCAAGCAGGATCAACAGTGTAATATGTATTATTGTTGACATTGGCTATAAGATAGTCATGAAGGATCATACCTATGACCTTGTTGAGTTGCAGATGCAACAATTGTCAGAAAATTTGGGAGCTATAAGGAAGACCAAAAGTTCACAATGTAAATTTGGCTCAATTCTTGTATGTTCTTTTATATACATAACACTTTCACCACATTTGGTGAAGATGCATGGAAAAAAAATAGATCAATTGTAGTGCAGATAGGTGAGTTTATTGAGCAACTTGGGAACAATTTTTAGTCAGTTATGACAAGCTACTTTGAGGAATTTAAGGAATCAATGAAGAAGAAACTAAGGATACAAGTTTTACTAGTTGAGAAACATTTCCATGATGTTTACTTTCTAGTTGACATTGAGTTTACATATGTTCAAGTTGTTGTTACAAGGGTAAGGTGGCCAAGGCCACTAGGCTATGAAATCAGTGTTGATGAAGCCTCTACAGCAAATAAAATTACTTGCAGAAGATGTTAATGCTAAGGATACTATCTTTGGAAACTATGATGTAGCCAGATCTAAGATAAGAATGGATTTGAAGATTTCCCCAGTCATTAGGATGAAGAACAAAATTTTGAAGAAGTTAAAAGAGAAATTTGGTGAAGGATCAGATGAAGAAGAAGAAAAGGAGGAAGAAGGTGAAGAAGAGGATATACCAGCTCAAGCACCATTGGCCTTAACTCAAGGTCAAGGAGAAGATCAAGCAAAAGAATTCAAAATTGAAGAAAGTATCAAGGGAGAAGAAGCCAATGAAGCACCTAAGAAAAAGAAGAGGAAATATAAGACACCAGCAACTAGCAAACCAAGGAACATTGCAAAACCTAAGCCTATAGTTCCCTCTATAAGAGCAAGCACAAGGGCTACTAAAAAGAAGGCTCAAGAAGTAGTCAATCCAAAAGAGAAGATGGCTAGACTAGTTAGCAATAAAGAAGAGCTTGAGAAGAGACTAAGGAGAAAATATGTTGCTCTAGATGAATCTGATGAAGAGAAGACAAAATCTACTGACAACAACCAGTTTCAAGTGGTAAGTCATAGTCGTTCTTCAGATAAAGAAAACATATATGAGAATATAAGGAACAATGCTGATTTATCTAGTCTCACACATATTAAATAGAATACACTTGGAAAATTTGATATGAACCAAGTAAAGGAGTTAATTTATGCCATGATGGAAACATTTAAACAAACTCCAATTGAGATTGCCATCTCTCTATCAAAGGAATTATCTGATAGAGTTGAGAAAAAGTGGCAATATAGTCTAAACATAGAAAGACAAATCAAAGAGACTACACTTTCTAGAGTGATGCCAGAACTAGATAGAGAGATGATGGCCAAGGCATTAAACAAGCATACTGGAAAATTTTCACCAAAATATAGGGCATTCAACATATTGCAGAACAAGGTTGAGGATATTGTACAAAAGACTCCTTTGATTTGGAAATCACTATATGGTTTGACAACACCCAAGGCAGGCACCTATTAAGGTAGGTGAGGACAAGGAAGAGCAACAACAAGTAACTGAGGAAATCATAGTTGATACTGAGCCAATTACACAAGAGGAAGACACTGAAATAAATGTAGATACATAGGCACCAATTGAGGATGAGCAAAAAATAGAACAGAGTTTACCAGATACACTAGTGTTGAGTGTCAGTCCTCCACATGAAGTGAACATAGAAAATGATGCTATAAAGATAATGGATGTTTCTAATACTATCACTCAAAACATCAATCCCCTCATAGAAGATGACTTGAAGAAGATATTGGTGGAATCCACTACCCAAGCCAAACTTTGTAAGAGTCATGTACTAGTGAGTGTTGATGACATTGAGAAGGTAGACAAGGTATTTGTAGGGAAGGAAGTATAGAAACAAGCTACACCTACATCCCCTCCTCAATTTTCTATGATATGACATACATTACCCCTTGTGGTAAATCAAAGGAAGGAGCCAGCTACATCTACCATCAGTACATTGGCACAAAGTACTCTACTCTCAGTCACTATAAAGGAAAGTAAACATGATAAGGGTGAGATAGTTGGAGAGCAGAAAGATGAAATAGAGAAGCCTGAAGGAACACAAGTTCAAATAGGTTAGGTAGACACTCCTACACCTACATCACAAGATCAAGGTGCATCTATGAATGTAGAGAAGGAAAAGGATAAGATTGAAGAGCTCGGTATGACTACCAAACCTAAGGAGAAATTAGCAATACAAACACTAGTAACTTTACCAAAAAATGCTACTCCTCCTAGTCAAGCTCTTCATAGGCTAAGTATTGAATCTATACCCCTAAAATCTTCATGACAAAGCCCAAGAACATCTAAGGTAGATGAAGTCACATCATTTGTTAATGTGAACTTGGATGAAGTGATTGAGTTGCCCAGGTTTGATCATGCAACTATCACTATTGAGAAAATGAGCATACTCCAAGAAGCTCTAGCAAAGAAGAAGAATTGAGAATCACTCAAATAGAAGCATAGGCAGAAGAAAGCCTTGAAAGATATCAAGGACATTTTCATTGATGCATTTAGTCTGTTGGCTCCAGAGGAAAACAAGCCAATAATTGATTAGTTAACCATCTTAGTGGAGAAACTAAATGACACAGACCTAGATTCAAATGTAAAATTACTCAAATGGTTTGAGAGAAAGTTCCAACATAAATTTCATGAAAAGACATCAAGTGCTATTGCACTTTAATAGGTTGAGTTAGCAACCAAAATAGGCAGTGTGAAGAAGGTACTACAAAAAATCTTCTATTTGTACACCAAATTATGTAATCCCACACTCTTCACACAAGAAATAATGAGTCATATATAGAGTTTGGAGAGTCATATATAGTCATTTGGTATAACTCTGCTAAAATCTCTAGCTCAAATGGAGAAACTATAAGAATTTGGCTTAGGCCAGAATTCACCCAAGAACTAAAGAACTCAACACAAGCACACAATAGACCAAAATAGATAGAGTATGATCAGAATGATGATATTCATTCAATAATGGCATTGAGAGTACACTAGGAGTGCCTAAATATAAATGCCTCAAGAGAGCTTCTAGAATGCATAGAAGTTAGCATCATGATATGTCATACAGCCAGGCACATGTCCACTAGATATGGGTTATCCTCCATTAAGCACGGGATTAAGTGTGATGATGTGAGGATAAGCCTACAATGGTGTAGCATGCAAATCAGTGGAGTAGACAACATGTGCTAAATGAGGAGTGCGGATAACTGTGTTGTCAACATGACAACTCAGTGAATGATGCATACTCCTGTGTTGTAGACACCATGTGCATAATTAGAGTTGCGTAACTCAATGAGAGTTCAAAAACTCCTAAGTGTCTCACCTAAAATAATAATAAAATAATGCAAAATAATTAAATAATGCATTAACCTAAGTAAAACTTAAGTAAGTGTAATAAGTAAATACTTATTTACACCAACAGAAACATTTCAAAAATCTCCTCAACTCCCAAAGTTAGTTAGTAGTGCTACACATAGATGAAAAAAATATCAAAGCTAAACTAGCCTTTTCTAAAACACTCATGAAGTAAGATCCACATATTTCTACTCATGAAGGCTTAGTTCACCTTGCCACCAAGCTAGCCATCTAGATCAAATCATTGGAGGTAGCTTGTGATAATTGGGATGTAGCATTGAAAATCATACTTGAGGTCCATAAATCATTTTTGGACAAACATACTCTAAGTGTATAACCCTTTGACATCAGTGTTAAAATGGGGAAGAAATATGGTATGGGAGAAAGAAATAAGAGGTATGGGGGATATAATATCTTTGAGGGCGATACACAAATTAGCCAATACAAATCTACTAAGTAGGAGGAACAATTTTGAGTTCAGATACAAAATAGCACAATCAACTCAGGGGAACTTATTGAATTTTGAGGTATGATTGATGAGTCATAAGCTTTTGCATAATTTTGAAATTTTGAAATTTTGTACATATATGGATATTATCTGAGATATTCTTGAAAGGCTAATGCTATTCATACATGATCAAGTATTTTTCTACTCATGTCAAAGGGGGATATTGTTAATCTCAAATTGGTTTTGACATATGAGTGACAATATACTTAAGTTATTTACTTAGTTCATGCTAAACAAGTAATACATGCCAAGCATAAGTTGTCAGATAGTAAATGCCGAGCGGCAAATATTTAGTGTGAGTTGAGTAACTAGTAAGTGTCAAGTCACTCAAGTATTGAGCAGATGATATGTGCCGAGCTATGCAGATGTTGAGTCATTTAGAGGCTAAGTTACAATATTGAAGTTGTAGTTGATACTAAGAATCAAGGACTTCAAGTGTTGAGTTACATAGTTTTGACATAGTTATTTGTAATGGCACAAAATTCTATGTAATCTATTTTTGGAGCAACATAAGGAATGATTTATGATCTTTGTTGATAAGGATGAATCTTAACTATGAATCCCTATGCATTACATGCATCCAATCAGAAAAAGGGAAGGTTTAATCTAATATGGATGAATCACTACCGTTGATTCATACCTAACCCCAAGTCACTTAGGTCTTCTTAAGGAAGACAAACCCTAAACTTTTTAATGAATGCTAAGAAGAATTTAAGAGAGCTTGCATGTACAAATAGAGCATTCATGGTGATTAAGGTGTTATGAATTGAGTTACATTGCAGAATTAGTTAAAGGAGAATAGATGAGAGGAATCAGAGGACAACAAAGATACATCTGATTAGAAAGGATCAAGTACACATAAGTATAGAGGTGATTTGTTATCTAGCAGCAAAGTGCTAACTGCAAGATCATTGCTAAGACATTCTTACAGGTGAATTAGTTAAATCTCTTAATAAAGTACTAATAGCCTGTGTTGAAATCCTCTAACAAGGTGCTAACTTAATTATGATTTGAAGTCCTCTAATCAGGAACACTTCTAATAGGGTGAGACCTAACCATTTTTGGAAGCCTTAAATAGGGCAGACCTTTCACATGGTAGATCATATTTCATGGTCAAACATTGTAACCTTCATTGGATACACTTTATTACTATAGTAGTGAAGATTTGTGGGTGTCATATTCTCCTTGGAGGGTTTATGGGTAACTAAATATCTTGTGTCATACATGTGTTGAATATTTTACTTTCATGCTATGGATGTATATGCTTAATTTGGTATTTTAGTTTATATGCATAGATTGTGAGATAGATGTGTGGTGAATAGTTTTAGAGGTTGAAAGTTTTAAGTATTGATTCACCCCCCTTCTTAGAGTTTACTTCCCTATTGTATTTCCAACAGACATTTCTTTTGGCTTCAAAATGTGGGACACACTTTTCTATTTACCTCACAAGTATGATACAGGAGCATCATGCATGGTTTTATTTTATCATATGAGTTACTTATGTTTGTAAACTTGGGGTTTTTCTTGAGTGTTTAATTAATTTAATCTTCTAGACCAACTTGTGGCTAGTTAGGTATAAGTATAGAGTCTTGAGATGTCTAGAGGGATCATTTTATCATGGAGTAGTTAGAAGCATTTGGAAGGATGATAGCTTGGAGGTGGATCTTCACATATGAGGATTGAGATGTTTCCTTTTTTGTAATGGTTGTAACTAGGAAGGCCTTATAACCTAACATGTTGGATCTAAATATTATGATTTTATTATGGGAATATATGTTGTTTTGGATCTGAATATCTATGTTTTTGTATATTTTACATGGTGAGGTTACTTGTTAGGGGATAGGTCACCTCTAAGGCTGGTACACCCAGCCTTGCATTGCATTACTTCTCTCTTACTTCATTCTAATATAGTTCTCTTTCAGTTTGCAATCTATATTTTCAATTCCTTTTCTCTAATGCATCCTAATGATGTAGTATGATATGAAGCATTGATTCTAAAAACTATAACATAATCAATCCAAAAAGACACAAAGTATGCATCTCTATTTTCATCTTTTTCCCTTGATATGGTCTTAGTTTCTCTTGCATTATCTTGGTCTCCATTGTGCCTCTTTTAAGTATCTTTGCTTCTCCCTTTATCAATTCGTGTAATAGGGATATTATAGCCTTGATAATCTACCTTCCAAATAATGCAAGTTTCAAAGCTACAATATCCCCATGGGGTGAATTTATCTTCATTTTGGTTGTCTTCCCTCCTTCCCTTTGTTTATTTCTTTCCTCTCTTTGGTTTTCCTTCTTCTTTTTTTCCTTTCACCTCTCTTTCTTTATTTTTTCTTTTTTTCTCGATCCCTTCCCCCTTTTTTTCTACCCCTATTATTGCTATTGGTCTCTCTCTCTCTCTCTCTCTCTCTCTCTCTCTCTCTCTCTCTCTCTCTCTCTCTCTCTCTCTCTCTCTCTCTCTCTCTCTCTCTCACACACACACACACACACACACACACACACACACACTTCGTAGCAATAATTTTTCTTCTTTTAAGAAGTTTTTCAAGGTTTAGCACTAGTTGTTCTCATTAACATTTTATAATAATTGACAATATAAGTTCATAGGTTTTAACTCTTGTCTTTGTATTATTATATCCTACATAATCCTTCTCTAAGAATTTAGAAAATGATTATTAGGTTACAATAATTCAAATTGAAGAATTTTATTTACATTGAAATTTATTAAGCTTATAACACTTGATCTTAATTTTCATTGGGGAATAGCCCAAACATGTATAAGAAGTAATGTATGTGTATCATTCTTCCAAGTCTTGATTTTGTATAGCCTTCATAATCACTTACCTCGGATAATTCAAATAGATGATTGCCACAAGATTAGTGGTTACAAGGTTGTAAGGATTCAAGGGTTAGGAGAAATATGCAAAAAAGGATGAACAATTCAATTATCTTCATAAAAAATGCATTTATCTTGAATTAATAATTGTACAAATATCTTTTATAAAGTAAACTAATTGTTATTAATACTAACAACTTGATCATAGCTGGTAGTGGAAGGTGTTTATTGTGCAGGTTGATCAAGAAAAAATAAAGAACTTCAACTATAAGGGAAGAAATGTTCTCACTTCACAAATGTCAAAATATTTTAAATCACTAAAGTAGCAATAATGTAATAAGTTTATAAATTATTTTTATGAACTGGACATGTTTCTGTTGGTCTGGAGTGAAGCTTAATGTATTACTAAAAATTGGCTTGAATAAGCCTCAGGTGACATTGAGGCTTTTCTTTCCTCATTTCTTTTCCCCCAATGTCTGCACTTGAATAAAGTGAAACAATCTAATTTGAAATTAATAACATAATCAAGGCTAAGGTCATTTATCAATAAAACAAATTAAAAAATATTGGATTTAGTTTTGATTTGGGCACATATTTCTTGTAACACAAAATTTTCATATATATTGAGCTTATTGTGGAGTGTTTTATGTGTCAAATAAGGTATTTATTTTTTGGTGATAGATATATATTGATTTTAAAATAGAGTATGATATTTATGTAAAATGTCTTCAAACATTATCTTTTGAAAATATTACACTAACAAATGTTTATGTCATGAAACCTTATTTTGATTATGAAACATATGAATCAAATGAATAAATTATATTTTACAAAATGGTAAAATGTGATTTAAAAAGATTTAATCCTCGATATTCCATTATAAAGATATTTTTATATACAAATAAGAAAGCCCTTTCATCTAAATAATTTCAAACAAAGTAATATAATATGTTATTGGAAACATTTTTAAAAAATTTCTAAATGATCTTCAAATAAGACACCTTTATATCTCTACCAAAAATGAAATTGAAGTGAATTAGAGAGAATTTGTTTTTTTGTATTAAAAAAAGAAATATTTTATTTGCAAATAATAAGATACCAAGAGGTAGCATAAAGTAATAATATATCACTATAAAACAAGACTGTATAGACATAGACATTGAACATAACGCAGACCATCATAAGGAAAGTACAATGACAAAACTTTGTAGACTCCTTTGACATAACCAAACCAAAATTTAGTGATATCTTGATATAAAAATTAAGTGACATCAATCTTACATAGCTGAAACAAGTTGTGAAATTTCATATTACATTTCTTGATCTTGAATCTACTGAAGCTATATTCTAGCAAAAACATTCTTCTTTGCAAAGACTAGAAGCTGTGAGTACAAAAAAAACCTTGAATGGTTATCTTAGAATAAAGAACTAGAATGTTGATTCCTAAGAGTAATTATTTGAGAACATAGAAGAACATTTAGACTTCCATATATGTCTTGAAATGACTTGCCTAATTGAATCAACAATGAAATCATCATGTAACCCAAGGCCAAGAAGAGCATCCTTCCAATTTAGTCTATGATGGAAAACAATTTAAAGGTTTTTGAAAATTGAATTCCATAGCTTTTTAACAACTAGGTACTTTCCAAAAAATATGTTTCATATTTTCAATGTTTGAACAAAACATGCAACTAGCCAGTCATTCTTTGATGAATTTAACTCTACCACGAATAGGCAACTTGTGACATAAGAGTTTCCAAGCTAACAATTGGGTGTCTAAATTAGTTTTGGATCTCTATATTTGTGTAGACATTCTAATCCACCTTCTAGCAACCTTCTAGCACAAAATTTACAATTCCATTTATGGTTGAGGCATGTAAGTAACCTCCACAAAGGTAACTTGATTCAATATAAAACATTTAAGAAGAAATTGATGAAAATGAGAAGAAGACAATAATTTCAATTCTTTAAAGAAATATCAATCACTGTTAGTATAGATTTTCATGACTAACTTAGGGGGAACTAATGATTGCACAAATATAATAACTTTTAAACTTAGTATTCAACTCAAACTTCTCACTAATTTTCAGCCATGAAGACTAGTTAAAAACATAAAAGTCCCATAAGTCTCTAAATTGTTGTACACATTTCTTATACAAATAATAAGCATATTTAGGGAAGCAAACAACAAGCAGTTGGTTATGATAATAATTTTGTTCCACCAAATTGAATATGACACAAAGCTAAATCCATGCTAGAGTGAAGAACCATTCCAATGAAGAAAGTGGCAAATTTGTAGCCAAGTGGACTACAAAGGAAAAGAGGTTTTGGTTTTAAAGAAAGACGACACAATAAATTTATTAGACCAGCTAATTGACTTTCATTTACTATTGGTTGTAGGTTGAAAAATCTGATTGAAAACAAGTATTTTCCAAGGCTCATCCCCCTTTGCTGCTCTAATAACCCATTTCACAATAAGATAGAACCCTTGAGTTCTAGGATCAATAAGTCTCAAGTCACCATTAAGTATAGGTTGAATGCACTAAGACCAAGAAGCTGCAAAAAACCATCACTTCCACCTCATTTCAACCAAATAAATTTATTGATTAGCTTATTCAAATCCTCATATTTCCTCGTAGAAGGTATCCAACATGAAGAAAAATAAACATGAGATGCAATAAAAAAATTATTGGCCACTTGGATTCTTCCAACCAATGAAAAAGATCTATTGCCCTAATTAAACAGTTTATTTTTAACCTTGTTTAGGAACCAATCCAGAATGTCAAGAAGAGGGACTCCCACCCCAGAGGGAATGCCAAGATATTTGGTAATCTCTCCATGTTTAATAGATCTCCACTCTTTGAGAATCCACTCAAGAACATGTCCAACATGCGACATCATGAATTTGGTCTTATTGTGAGCTAGTTGAGATCCAGATGTAGCACAGTATAAGTCAAGGATATCCAACATGTTCTTTAACTTGTCTTCTAAATTTTGTGAAAATAGCAAACTATCATCAGCAAAGTGAGAATTGATAGCCACCTTATTCCGAGGAATATATATACCTCTAGAAAGATTCATTTGATTGGCACCTTGAATTTGAATGAGCTCGTGACAATAAGAAATGAAATGATCAAATGAAATTCTTTTGTCAAGAGGAATGAATAAATTAGTTATGTGTCTGTATTCCGTGCACCAATCTGGTCCTTTTGAACAGTCACATCATCATCAAGAAATAGAATTTTGATTAGCTTTGATAAATTTCTTAGATACATTTAGGAAAATACAATTGTAAATGATTCAATGTAGACAAGTACTTGGGATTCATGAACTTCATATTAGGTGCATCCTTGGTTGCATTTTCTAGGTTGTTCTTGATGTAAAGCCTCTGCAAGTTGGTGTATTCAAATAGACATAGAACAAGGACATAAGATGAATTTAAGAAAGTATAGTCATCCACAACCTTCACCTCCATATATGAATCATTGAATAAGTACATCTACATTTTAAACCACACTCATTATTATGATCTCTACATTGAAAATTATACTGTAATGTATACCATAATATATTAGCTATACTTTATAGATTTTACCTTTGCTTTACATTGATATAATGAATATATATTATGATTTAAATTGTAATGTGTATGTTAGTGTATTTATGATTCGCATTGTCTTCTTTATGAGTTGGATGGAATTCATAGAAACTCTTACCCATATTCATGGAACAAAAGTTAGGCAAGAGAGGCTCCTACATAGAAGACAAACAAACTTTTCTTTGTAAAAAGAACAATAGAAGAAGAAGCTTCCAGCTTACAAGTGGCATAATAAACAGGCCTTGAAAAACATTAATCAACTACAAGCATGTATTCAGCACAAACTTCATTTATTATTGTCATACTTTGACATCTGTAACCCACAAAAGTCAAGACCCAAGATACCCACCTCTCTTCCCGAAGGTAGGGGGTGGTGTTTTCTTGTCCCAAGAGTCCTCCTTTCTTGGCAAGTAGGTTTTATCACCAAGATGAACAATTGCAAGCCATACATTTGCATCAGGAGTTTTGTTTTCTTGAGACCATTGTGTAGGCCCTAGATGCTGCAATAGAGTGATAATATAGCCTCCTAATAGAGAAATATATATCACTACTGCAACCCATTCTATCTCTTATGTGATTCTACGTATGCAACACATAATTGACCACTGCATGTTAAACCACTCTTTACACCTTCCAATGTAGAAAGATTGACACTATACATATGACAGCTGTTAAAAAATTTCCCCCCTTGGAAAAAAAGCCCATACCCTTCATCATCCTCAGGCTAAACACACCCACCAAGCCCTTTTGTTCAAAAATAGAAAAAGGTGGTGGACTTGTATTTAAGTCTACCGTCCTTATCAAAGACCAGTGAAACCCGTGAGTCATGTATCTATGATTCATAGCAATAAAATTGCTTGCTAGTTATAACACATATGTTTGTCCACACCTCAACATTTCAACGAGCCGTAGCCCCTTTGTGTTCTGTTTTTCAAAGGTGGTCCAATATTGTTGTGGGCCTAAACGTAATCCTCATCTCCTACACGTCTCCCACAAATAATGTTGCAGGAATCTTACATCATATGAATATAGGTGATTGCAAACTAAGTATAGGTCAATTCAAACCTAGAAAAAAGAAGGGTTTTGTGAGCTGAGATTGATTAAGTATAGCTCACTTGGTTTCTGAGCTCTTTTCTACCATGAAAATGTGTAGATCCAAGGGAATCATTCGTAGGATCCTTGGAATTGCTCGGAGGGTTCATGAATCTTTTTGTGTGGTATTTCCATTAGAGAAGAACCCATCTGTGCTGCATCAAGATGAATGTCATAATTATCATGGAAATGATGATAATGATGGGAGATCAAGAATTGATTTTCCAGAGGACCATCTGGCAATTTATTCTGGTAATGAACAACCCCACAGAAGATTTGTGGTGAGGATTAGTGATCTCAATCACCCATTGTTTAGGATTCTTCTAGACAAGGCTGAAGAGGAATTTGGGTTCGAACAAAAAGGAGTTCTTGTCATTCCATGTGACCCAAAAGTTATTCAGCATCTTCTTTCTCTTGTGCAATAAAAGATTCCGCCACAGTTTACTAGTTTATATGGAGAGAGTTCTTTTAAAAGGCTGAGATAGTGCAGAGCTCCATGAGCTTTGAATCAATGGAAGATCTCCATGTATAGATTTCAGGCAAGAATTTGAGATTATGTAGAGTTTTAATTGGACAATGTAAATTGTTTCAAGGCTTGATTAAGCCTTTGACAAATTTTATAATCATGCAGGTCCCATGTCAGTTTCATACTGTTTTTGTTTCTTCTCTCTTTTTCTTACATGGCTCAATGAATCTATGTGGACCAAAATATGTAGAAAAAGAGTTGTGTACGAGAAGAACAGAGTTCGCAAAAAATGAAATGGGTACGAGCAGAGCACGTGAACTACATTATGTGAAAAGCTCAACTTGGAGTAGTTTCCAAAATTCGTATAATTATGAAGTAACGTTGAATTTCAGTTTCTACTTGTAGCTAATCTTCTTTGAAAGCTTGTGAATATTGTCAGATATTACATTTGGAAATCCTTGGGCAGACATTTATGGTTGCAAAATGTGGAAGCATTGAAAGGCACGTGAACTGTTTGATATGTGGTCTCATGGAATGCCTCGACTGCAGGATATGCACAAAATGTGCTTGGAAAAAGGATACGCAAACTTTCAACCGGATGTGTTTGACTCGACTTAAATCTATGCCTGTATATATGATAAAGAACTATGCAGGTGTGGGATATACAAATATGTGAAATCACAAAGAAGGCACATGAATCGATGGCCAGAATGCTTCAAAGAGGCATTTTGTCATGGGTTAGGTTGTATGGTACGTGTATTCATTTGGATGGGTGTTTAAGTAATTATCAGATATGTGTACTTTAAGTATTGGGTATTCATTGGAGAGCATTATCGCTAAGAATTTGGGTTGAGATTTATGAATTTTGTTTTGGTTTTTTGTTTGTTTATCAGCTTGTTTTTATTAAGCTTGATGCAATAAGTAATCAATTTGAAACTTTGATATAACACTGATTAACAGTATATTAGTGTTCAAGTCAAAAATTTATCATTTGCAATATGTCATTGCTATATGATTTGCCTTCTCTATTATGCATCTAAACATTTATCATATATTATTATTACAAGCATATTGCAAAAATGAAACTGAAAACAATGCATTACATTTACAAACTTTATTACTGTTCTTGTTTTGAAAAGTCATTGTTATGACTAATATTTTTTATTTTCTATAACTATTAAATAACATTAAAAAAAATGCTTGACTTGCCGGAGTGTCCCCATCCTCGTACCCATACCCATACCCTACGAGCCCAAATACCCTTGTCCACGTGCAACCTTGGTCATAGAATACTCTGACTACAAGAGATCTACATAATGGATTATTGAAAATGATTTAGAGACTTTACTATAAAATGAGATTTGTAGGTGTAATGCCAGACTTGCAACCTTTGCCTCCATCTTCCATAAAGGATAAATAAATATGCAAAATGTAAAATTACATATTCGGAAGGGGTTTTGGTATTATACACTACAATGCAACATACAAATGAATGAAGAATAGCCAATAGATTTGAGGAAGGTTTACATATGTTGAAATTAGAAAACCAACTAGTTTCTAGATGTGTTTTTTGCATGTCTATTTTGTGATATTATTAAATTGCGAGGATGTGTGTTTAAGGTAGAATTTGTAGTTTAAAATTGAATATTGTTTACTCATATTCATATAAGTATTACTATTAGTGCTATTTGTCCTTGTGATCTTATGACAACTTTATATTTATAATGCAAATTTTCCTTCAATAACTATTTCATTCCCTCTTTCTTCTTACCTCTCATTTTCTTTGGACATCCTCATTGTACACATGCTTCTCATACCACTAGTACAGATTTAATACACTAATAAAGTAGTTTCATAAATTTTAAAGGAAAATTGTAGCTCCACTTCTATTATGTATAGTCCACTACATTGCGTAACTTTTTCTTTGAGGTGGTTTGATGCAAGAGCATTTGAGTTACAAGTGATTCTTCATTTCCTTGATAATTTCAATTCATTTTGATTTGTTGAGTCATTTCAGGCACCTTTCTATCAAGAATCCATTGTTTCAATCAAATTTGCACAATTGAAGTTTTTGTACTTGAACTAGTTTAATCTATAGAAATAAATCAATCAATACCCCAAAAATGCTTAAGGATTCAATGTTTATAAGCCTTTGACAATCCATTTCCTTGGTGCTTTTGAAATTTGATGAATATAACATATGTGTTAACTTGTTAAGTATATTCATATACCTATCTAGAGATTTGGCTATAAAGAACCTTATCATGCTCAATTAGAATGTTTGCACTACAAAACTTTTTGCTTGATTGAACAACATGTTGTAAAATAATATTGGACGAATTTTTTTACAACCAAGACCATCAATTCACTTTATCATCATCATGTTATTCCTCTCCATATCTCTCTATTTATTTATCTTCTTCCACCACCCATCACTAGTACATTTGTCCTTGATTTTTCGACCAAAAGTTTCGACCAAAGGCCATTTTGGTTTATATTTTTTATATTTTTTTTACAAAAAGGTCAAAATTTTGACCTTTGTAAAGTTTAATGTCAAAATTTTGACCAACACAGGATATAAACCAAAAAAAGAAAATTGATTCTCATTTTAATTCATTCTAGCTATGCGCGGGCGGGAGAAAGGGTTAAGCACAACAATATAGGAATGTAAACAAATCGGGCCTGGTGATTTTCTACATTTAGGTTGATTATATTGGACATTGAACATTTCTTAACCTAGCAAATGTAGGCATGAATCAAAATAGTCTTCTGCCCCAAATCTAGATCAATAGTCTGGATGCAATACACAATGATTTTGTATTCTTCTTATATATTTGAAACACTCACTAGACTCATCTTTGAACCTCTAATTATTTAAGTTGGCACTTGCTCAATCTTTTGCCTCTTAGGTGCTGGCTTTTTTGATGATTCTACTTCACCACCCTCCTCAAAAATTTCAATATACCCACTTAGTGGGCTCAGGACTTTGGGAATACTCATATTCATCAAAGTTAACCCTCTCTTCTAGCCTAGAGCTTCTAACTATAGTAAATTCCCTCAAATCAACATAATTCTCGAACATTTTATCAATTATTTGTAGGTAATTTAATTCAGGCTAAAATATCAAAAACTAAGATCATCCTTGTTGAGATCACTCTCCATTCTCATAAGATCAAACCATTTCATTCTTCTTTCTTTCACCTCCTATTTTTTAAGGTACTTCCTAATAATATCTTCTTCATACAAAGGCTAATGATTTGAAAAAGCTACATTTGTCATTTTCTTCAAAATTTCTTGCAAGAATCCTAGTGGATCACACATCCTTTTGTGCCAACATTTTGTACTGCCTTAGGAACATGTACATGTCATATATACCTACCCTACATGAGATTTGTTTTGGAAAAATATGGGGTGGCATTGGATAGGCATAAACCCTTATAATTGTGAAATGTTAAAACATAATGATATCCCCCTAATTATGTTTATATATAAAATTACTATCTATACGCAATGGTTTGATTATTCTCTTCAGCTTTGTAGGAATACTCTCTTCCCTAGTACTGGTATATAATATATATCTAAGAAAACTTGCAGAACCAACAACATTGCCAACCATTTCTAGGTCTTTTCATCTTCATTTTTTTTAGGTGTTTGTGGATGACTCATATCTTTGTCAATAACAATGCATCCTTTAATCAACTCAATATCATTTAGCCTTCTAGCAACTTTTGCTTTAACTTTAATCAAATCCAAGTTAACATCTTTTCTTTTCAAATCTGTGACAACAAGAATTACTTTGACAGTAGTCTTTGCTAACATGTGTTTGCATCTATTAACACTGCATCAAAGGACAAAAAAAATTCAATACCAAAAATTTGACACTCAAAAGAATCAATTGTTAACATAGTTGCAGGTAGGATAGAACTTATTCCTTGTGAAACAAGCATACAAAATGATAAGACATTAGTATCTCCAAATGTCAAAACAAGTATATCAAAATCAAAATCACATCCAACGTAAAGTTAAAGTTTCTCCAGACTTTGATAAAAGAAAAATTGAAAACAACATGTGTGCAGTTAAAATATTTACAATTGCTTTTGTACCATTTCTTTTCCTTCATATAGCACTTCACTAGAAGCTATTGCACACTACTACAGAAATGGGAGATACCCTAACACAATTATGATAGGAATAACTATCCAATTATTAAAATTAAGGAAAGAAGACACATGAGTACCACTCCCCCAAATATTGGTCCATTGTTTAACTAGGATAGGTATACCCATATTTACTTTCATTAAACACAACTCATCATATATGATATCAGAACTTAAAAAAAAAATAGATGCATAAGGATAGAATAATGCATGAAGTCTACCTTAATGGAATCTTTTTGAATATTCATTTCCATTGTTAGAAAATCTTAAGTCGTGCACTCTTATCACAATTCATTTAAAGGACTTTATCTAGTTCATATACAATGTATCTCATATGATTATGGAAAGTGTCTAACTCAAATGGTGGTTTGACATCATTTGTAATTAGGACTATCCTTCTATGAAGTCTAGGCATGTACCTAGATATAGAATTTCTCTTTAGCATTGTCTTGTGGAGGTTATATTCCCTTATTTCCTCCTCCAATTTGATATCAATATAGTGTGCACCACTTATTCCAAAAGTTTCCATGAAACTCACTCTATCAATCTTCACCAAGATGGACTTGTCCCTTTACCTTATCACTTTGGCTAGAGGGAAATAATACTTTTTAAGGTCCCTACCTAGGTCCACATCCATGAATAAATTAATCATAATCAATTTCTCCAAGTTTATCTGCCAAAGGTTGCACATTGGTACTTCCCTCACTCCATTATCTAAGAAATACATGAACAATGAAGTACCACTTTAAAAAATTTATACTAGTAGCATGTGTCCTTCCATGTGTGATCATTTCTAGAGATACTGTTAGAAATCTTTGACAGAAGCTACACAAATTCTTCAAAAATTTTCCCAACCTTGGATCTAGTGCTAACACTTGGATCCATCATTGTTATAGTGTCTTTGGACACTCGAGTTGGTTATAAATTGAAGCATTAAATTTCCATAATGAAGCCTTTGTCATTGATGTCAATGGGATAGAAGAGTGCATGAAAAATATCCTCTAGTTGAATGGGGGAGAGACTGTTGCATATCTCTATTAGGGAGATTTAGAAAGATTCATGAATATCTCTATGGGGGAGATATACAACATGAAGATGTAGAATAGAGTAGTGTTCTAGAGGTTTTCATATTTGATTGATGAGCTAAAAAATTATCTTTAAAAATTAGGAAAATATATCTATAAAAATTGAAGATAGTATTTTTTAGCAGCTAAAAAATTATCTATAAAAATTAGGAAAATATATCAATTCTTATTCCAAATATTTATTAAAAATTATAATCCTAAAATTTATCCATTTCTACACATTTCATTAGTTTACTTCATTTTCAAATTTAAAATAATAATATCATTTTTATATCATTGAAGGTGAACAATTATACTTTTGTTAGCCTTTTCCTTTACAAAAGGGTGACATAGGTTTGTATTTTTACCATCTAATGTTTGTATTATTTCTTCTAACAAAGATATAATCTAGAGATGCGAGGTCAACCAATGATATAAGATAGTCTAATGATGACATTAGCAAATGCACAAGCCCTAGTGTTGCACGTGTGAGAATTTGTATAGACTGTGAGCTGATAGTGCTATTGTAATTATTAATTAATTAATTATCTTATTATAATTAATTGGGAAAGCCTCAAGGATAACTCAAGAAATTATTTTGAAGATACAGTATAAAGGAAAGATGCTTTCCTTATTTGTAAGGAAGAAGTGATCATTGTATTGAATGCAAAGTGCGAAAAGGAGTAAAGTGTTTGGTGAATATGAGTAAGTGATACAAGGGCTTGATATTGGATGTGATATTTTTTATCTAGTTACAAGATCCGAAGGAGCAAAAGTTTGGTTGATAGGAGAGAGAAAAAGGAAGAAGCAGTACTATTAATTTCTATTATTCTACAAGGAATAATATAGAGATTATTTGGACAATGGGTTCATTGGTCTTGCCCCTAAAGCTGTTTGGATAGTGGGTCCATCTGTCTTCTACAACTCTTGATAGGGTTGGCACAACTCCTAGTAGGATTGGAATCTCCAAACAAGGATTCAAAGTCTCCTAATAGGGATTGATATGTACTAAATGTTGTTATTGACTTAGGTAATAGGGTCTATCCTTTAACTTGAGGAATATTTATGTTATTACATCATCTTGTGGGTACCATCCCCACCATGGTTTTCCCTCTAGTCAAGGGTTTCCCTAGTTAACATATATCTGGTGTTACTATGCATGAGTATCATGTTGTGGTTTCTAATTATATTCCTCATATGGTCAAAGTTTAATAAGGTTGATAATTGTGATAAGTTGGATAACTGATTCAACACCCCCCCACCCCCTTAATATTGGTGGACTATATATATTCTAACATCAAGGACCTAAGGTAAAGATTAAGATGTCTTACGAAAGAGAGATTCCTAAGTTGAACAGAGACAACTTCAAAGCATTGTGGGAACTCATGAAGCTGTATTTGGGAACCTTTAGAGATACAAGCCACAACTTCATCTCATGCACTTGACTTAGAATAACCTTATTAGTGGTCAAGGATGGTACACAAAGAACATCACTAAATGTACCATGTCCCATAGGAATAGAACCTTTCCCACAAACCTTGACGTATGTATTATTACCCATAAATATAGGTAGATAAGTACAAGGCTCAATAGAAGAAAAAATATTCATAGAAGATGCCATGTGATGTGATGCACTTGAATCAAGAAGACATTTACCTTCCTCAAGATGTGTTGAAGAAATGAGTGCTTGTCGTTTTCCTCTAGATGATGATGTAGATGTAGCAACTGCCTAATATTGAGAAGAAGGAGAAGACACTGATGAGGGCAACTGGATATTGTTCTTTTGAAGAATGTGAGTGAGCTCATCAATCTTCTTATGGAAACATTTATGTTCATCATGTCCTAACTTTTTGCAATAAGCACATTTATCTCTCTTTCTTCTAGATGTTTCCTCTCTTGAAGAGAACTTGGATTCAATATTATTCTGTGAAGTAGATTCATCACCTTTGTCATGTTGCTTAGGATCCTTGTGTTGTTTGTTTGCCTTTCCTTCAGGAGCCTTTGGAGAGGAGTCATTTGCAACCAATGCTTGATGCTTTAAAGGCTTCAATTGACCCATGTGTGCTAACTTTGCTTGTTCCGTTGTGAGTTGAGCTACAAATTCATCAAGAGAAGGCATTTTGTATGCACTACCAAGAGCATCCATAGTAGCATAGAATGTAGAAACAAAGATTAAATATTCAAGACCTACCTTGGAAAGAATAGATAATATCAATTGTTCATCATGTTTAGTAATACCACAATAGAAAGCTCCAATCTAATGTAGTTGAACTTAGAGAAAAAGTCTTGAATATTGTCAAAACCACATGGACTTTGACCTATAAGCTCATTCTCAAATTTGAATATTTTTTTATTCTATTAGGTTTACCAAAGATTCCTTCCAATGTAGTCCAAACATCACGAGGATGTGTGCAGGATGTAATATGATATAGAAAATCATTGGAGATGGTAGATCTAAGAGAGCCAAGTGCTTTATCCCTTCTATCAAAGCATTTCCTTCTTTCTATAACACCTATAGCTGGTTCTAGATCCTGTCCAAGAATCATTCTAAGCAATCCAATACTCATCAACTGATTAGAAACTGCTTGTTTCCATTCATGATAGTTATATGGAGTGAGCAATGGAACTTTTGAAAAATCCATAATGAATCAAAGAATGACTGAAATCAACTGATAACTCCTTCAAATTACTGATTTAATTAAGAAAATTGCAATTCAAGTATTCACCAAGTGCAAATATAACCAAAAAAGACCTATTTTTGAGAGTGATATGTCCACTCCAATTCATAGAAATCTTATTATAGATCTGGAAAGTAGAGGAAAAATCATGTACTTTAAAAAAAAAATTGCACCTAAAAATTTTACTAGATGTGCCCAAATAAAGCCTTGAAAGTTGCAAAAAATTGGAGTCGCAATTTTTCAAAAAATTCAAAGATAGAGATACAAAATCACCTACACCACTATGTAGATCGTGAAATTCTACCCTAAAACAATAAAAATTGCTCGAAAAAAGGAGTCCCTATGAGGAAGATATCATTGTTTGAAAATCGCCTCTAAAATTATTTTTTCTGAATCGCTGCTGCCGTACCTTCAAAAATCAAATAGCTCTAGATTTGACCTCAAATGTATGATTTGGATGAAACAAAATTTGATTTAGGGATTTTTGGACTCTTCTATATGATGCCAACCTTTGATTTGCACCAACAAGCTCCAATTTTCACCTACAATAGAAGGTCACAAAATAGGACTCCCAAAATCTCCTCCAAATTGCCAAATGCTACACCAATTATGAGTCAAGCCAAGATTGCACTTCTTGAGAAGAAGTCTTCACACCATGAGAGCTCTGATGTCATGTTAGAGTTTTAGGTGACTCTACAACACTCTTAGAATCAAATGAAAGACCAAGATAATTTTCACAAGAGATTGGCAAGACAATTGCATGAAGATGCAAGAATGCTATTATTGATAATGGACTTGATTGACATCCAATGTATTTATTATAAATGTACATAATAGGCCTCCTTATATAGGAGAGGCAATAAGAGACAATGAAAAAGAGAAGATAAGCTATCACCCAAACAACATGGAATCACATGTCCACAAAAGGTGGATCATCCTCCATTATGCAATGAAGTATGTGCAATGATGAGGATGATAATGTGATAAGTAAACTAAAGGTGGAATGAGATAACAACTATGACCACCTAGAGTGGAATTATCGTACACCATGTGTTTAATTGAGGTGCAAACTCCTAAGTGTCTCAATCACAAACTACTATGAAATGCATTGTCCTAAGTAAGCTTAAGTAAGTGTAATCAGTGAATATTTAATTACAGCAACAATAACCACCTTATTTCAAGGAATATGTATACCTCTAGAAAGATTCATTTGATTGGCACCTTGAATTCGAATGAGCTCGTGACAATAAGAATTGAAACGATCAAATGAAATTCTTTTGTCAAAAGGAATGAATAAATTAGTTATGTGTCTATATTCCATGCACCAATCTGATCCTTTTGAACAGTCACATCATCATCCAAAAATAGAATTTTGTTTAGCTTTGATAAATTTCTTGGATACATTTAGGAAAATACAATTGTAAATGATTCAATGTAGACAAGTACTTGGGATTCAGGGACTTCATATTAAGTGCATCCTTGGTTGCATTTTCTAGGTTGTTCTCAATGTAAAGCCTCTGCAAGTTTGTGTATTCAAGTAGACATAGAACAAGGACATAAGATGAATTTAAGAAAGTATAGTCATCCACAACCTTTAATCATTGAGTAAGTACATCCATATTTTAAACCACACTCATTATTATGATCCCTACATTGAAAATTATACTATGATGTATAGCATAAAATATTAGCTATACTTTATAGATTTTACCTTTGGTTACATTGATATAATGAATATATATTATGATTTAAATTGTAATGTGTATGTTAGTGTATTTATGATTCACATTGTCTTCATTATGAGTTAGATGGAATTCATAGAAACTCTTACCATATTCATGGAACAAAAGTTAGGCAAGAGAGGCTCCTACATAGAAGACAACCAAACTTTTCTTTGTAAAAAGAACAATAGAACAAGAAGCTTCAAGCTTACAAGGGACATGAGAAACACGCCTTAAGAAACATTAATCAACTACAACCATGTATTCAGCGCAATCTTCTTTATTATTGTCATACTTTGACATCTGTAACTGCCAAAATTTGTGCTGATCAAAATACCCAAATGCCAATGATACCCACAGAAGTCAAGACCAAAGATACCCACCTCTCTTCCCGAAGGTAGGGGGCAGTGTTTTCTTGTCCCATGAGTCCTCCTTTCTTGGCAAGTAGGTTTTATCACCAAGATGAACAATTGCAAGCCATACATTTGCATCAGGATTTTTGTTTTCTTGAGACCATTGTGTAGGCCCTAGATGCTGCAATAGAGTGATAATATAGCCTCCTAATAGAGGAATATATATCACTACTGCAACCCATTCTATCTCTTATGTGATTCTACGTATGCAACACATAATTGACCACTGCATGTTAAACCACTCTTTACACCTTCCAATGTAGAAAGATTGACACTATACATATGACAGCTGTTAAAAAATTTCCCCCTTGGAAGAAAAGCCCATAGCCTTCATCAGCCTCAGGCTAAACACACCCACCAAGCCCTTTTGTTCAAAAATAGAAAAAGGTGGTGGACTTGTATTTAACTCTGCCATCCTTATCAAAGACCAGTGAAACCAGTGAGTCATGTATCTATGATTCATAGCAATAAAATTCCTTGCTAGTTATAACACATGTTTGTCCACGTCTGCATGTTTCAACGAGCCGTAGCCCCTTTGTGTTCTGCTTTTCAAAGGTGGTCCAACATTGTTGTGGGCCTAAACGTAATCCTCATCTCCTACATGTCTCCCACAAATAATATTGCAGGATTCCAACATCATATAAATATAGGTGATTGCAAACTAAGCATAGCTCAATTCAAACCTAGAAAAAAGAAGGGTTTTGTGAGTTGAGATTGATTAAGTATAGCTCACTTGGTTTCTGAGCTCTTTTACACCATGAAAATGTGTAGATCCAAGGGAATCATTCGTAGGATCCTTGGAATTGCTCGAAGAGTTCAAAAATCTTTTTGTGTGGTATTTCCATTAGAGAAGAACCCATCTGTGCAGCATCAAGATGAATGTCATAATTATCATGGAAATGATGATGATGATGAGAGATCAAGAATTGATTTTCCAGAGGACCATCTGGCAATTTATTCTGGTAATGAACAACCCCACAGAAGATTTGTGGTGAGGATTAGTGATCTCAATCACCCATTGTTTAGGATTCTTCTTGACAAAGCTGAAGAGGAATTTGGGTTTGAACAAAAAGGAGTTCTTGTCATTCCGTGTGACCCAAAAGTTATTCAGCATCTTCTTTCTCTTGTGCAATCAAAAATTTCCCCACAGTCTATCAGTTTATATGGAGAGAGTTCTTTTAAAAGGCTGAGATAGTGCAGAGCTCCATGAGCTTTGAACCTATGGAAAATCTTCATGTATAGATTTCAGGCAAGAATTTGAGATTATGTAGAGCTTTAATTGGACAATGTAAATTGTTTCAAGGCTTGATTAAGCCTTTGACAAATTTTGTAATCATGCAGGTCCCATGTCAGTTTCACACTGTTTTTGTTTCTTCTCTCTTTGTCTTACATGGCTCAATGAATCTATGTGGACCAAAATATGTAGAAAAAGAGTTGTGTAGGAGAAGAACAGAGTTCACAAAAAATGAAATGGGTACGAGCAGAGCACGTGAACTACATTATGTGAAAAGCTCAACTTGGAGTAGTTTCCAAATTTGTATAATTCTGAAGTAATGCTGAATTCAGTTTCTACTTGTAGCTAATCTTCTTTGAATGCTTGTGAATATTGTCAGATATTACATTTGGAAATCCTTGGGCAGACATTTATGGTTGCAAAATGTGGAAGCATTGAAAGGCACGTGAACAGTTTGATATGTGGTCTCATGGAATGCCTTGACTGCAGGATATGCACAAAATGTGCTTGGAAAAAGGATATGCAAACTTTCAACCGGATGTGTTTGACTCGACTTACATCTATGCCTGTATAAATGATAAAGAAGTATGCAGGTGTGGGATATACAAATATGTGAAATCACAAAGAAGGCACATGAATTGATGGGCAGAATGTTTCAAAGAAGCATTTTGTCATGGATTAGGTTGTATGGATACGTGTATTCATATTTTTGGATGTGTATTTAATTATTTAGGTAGAGAGCATTATAGCTAAGATTTTGATTTAAAATTTATCATTTTTGTTTCGGTTTTTTGTTTGGTTATCAGCTTGATTCAATAGGTAATCGATTTGAAACTTTGATATAATACTAATTAAAAGTAAACTTTATCAGTGTTCAAGTCAAAAATTTATCATCTGCAATATATTATTGTTATATGGTTTATGATCTTCTTGTTCTCGTATCTTAACATTTATCATATATTATTATTACAAGCATATTGCAAAAATGAAACTGAAAACAATGCATTGCATTTACAAACTTTATCACTGTTCTTGTTTTGAAAAGTCATTGTCATGACTAATATTTTTAAATTTTCTATAAATATTAAATAACATTAAAAAAAATGCTTGACTTGCCCAAATACCCCCATCCTCATACCCACCTATACCCTATGAGCCCAAATACCCTCTTCCCCATGCAACCTTGGTCATAGAATACTCTGACTACAAGAGATCTACATAATGTATTAATGAAAATGATTTAGAGACTTTACCATAAAATGAGATGTGTAGGTGTAATGCTAGACTTGCAACCTTTGCCTTCATCTTCCATAAAGGATAGACAAATATGCAAAATTTAGTTACATATTCGGAAGGAGTTTTGGTATTATATAAAATTGTGCTACAATTCAACATACAAACGAATGAAGAATAGCCAATAGATTTGAGGAAGGTTTAGATATGTTGAAATTAGAAAAACTACTAGTTTCTAGATGTGCTTTATGCATGTCTATTTTGTGATATTATTAATTTGTAGTTTAAAATGGAATATTGTTTACTCATATTCATATAAGTAGTACTATTAGTCTTATTTGTCCTTATACATCTTATGACAACTCTATATTTATAATGCAAATTTTCCTTCAATAACTATTTCATTCCCTCTTGCCTCTTACCTCTCAATTTCTTTGGACATCCTCGTTGTACACATGTTTCTCATACCACTAGTACCTACATTTCTAAATATTTAATACACTATTAAAGTAGTTTCATAAACTTAAAAGGAAAATCGTAGCTCTACTTCTATTATGTATAATCCACTACATTGCATGACTTTTTCTTTGAGGTGGTTTGGTGCAAGAGCATCCAAGTTACAAGTGATTCTTCATTTCCTCAATAATTTCAATTCATTTTGATTTGTTGAGTCATTTTAGACAACTTTCTATTAGGAATCCATTGTTTTGATCAAATTTGTAGAATTGAAGCTCTACACTTAAACTAGTTTAATCTATAGAAATAAATAAATCAATACCCCAAAAATGTTTAAGGATTAAATGTTTATAAGCCGTTGACAATCCATTTCCTTGATGCTTTTGAAATTTGATGAATATAGCATATGTGTTAAGTATATTCATATACCTATCTAGAGATTTGGCTATAAAGAACCTTTTCATGCTCAATTAGAATGTTTGCACTACAAATCTTTTTGCTTGATCGAACAACATGTTGTAAAATAATATTGAACAAATTTTTTTACAACCAATGCCATTATTTCACTTTATCATCATCACGTTATTCCCTCTCCATATCTCTATATTTATTTTTCTTTCTTACCCCACCCATCTATCTTCATCTCTACTTCCTACTTTAAATTATCCTCACTTTAGGTAGGAATTTTGGCACCTTGCATCTCTTGTTAAATTCCATCCTCACATATCATAATAAATTAACAACCATTTACTCATCCATGTAATAAAGGTCTATCGTGACTTTTCATAGTCATTTGTTAGTGTTATTATCCATTTCATTTGTTCATAACTTATTATGTTATATTTTTCACCACTTATTTGACATTGGAGGCTACACCTAAATTTTGATTGGGAAATAAATAATCTCACACATATCACAACCACATTTCACATCATAATAAAATTTCATGCCTCTTTTTAGCACCCCATTTCCACCCATAATAAATTTTGAGCTTTCTACAGTTTGACACAAGAAAAATATTTAGACATGTAGATATTCACACTTGATTACACTATCATACATGAGCTATTTTTCTGAGTAGTAAACCCCTAATGTATTTTTTTTCCTAGGTCATCCATGTCAATCATTCAAATGCATGGGATGTTTGACCCATTCTATGTTTTGGCAAGAGATATGTTGGCTACATTGGCATGTTTATTAGTTTAGTTGTTTTGTTACAATTTACCTTTTGTCACTTGAATATGCCAACTTAAGGCCACACAAGTGTATGCATATCTTGGTTATGGGGATTTGTGTGTTTATATGACATGATTGTAGATGTTCTCTGCACGATCCATGAGGTTTGGTTATCACCTTGAATATGGGAATGCCTTTAACATGTCGTTGATTTTCTACATATATTTTCTTATAAAGGACTAGTGTTCATTAGGATCTCCTCACATTTTGAAATCCATTTTTTATAAATTCATTAATGTTATAACTTGTCTTATGTGTATAGAGGTAACCTCTTGTTTAATATAGGTTACCTTGGTATTACCACTAGTTCATATTTTATTTTGCTCTATTAAAACCTACAATTTCTTACCACATATTTAACATAATCTTTCATCCATTCTAAGAATAAGGTGTAATGTACCTTATAAATCTAATGACATGGTTTTAACCCATATGGGAAGTGTCCTAAAATAGTAAAGATTTTATTCCTCGCTATTATTTGTAATATATTCATAAGGGGTGATGGATTCCACTAGTAGTGATAAAAGTGGGTTGTCAATATAAATATTTAATATTATTTTCTCCACTTTTGGATATATATATATATATATATATATATATATATATATATATATATACATACATATATATATATATATATATACATACATATATATATATATATATACATACATATATATATATATACATACATATATATATACATATATATATATATATATACATATATATATGTGTGTGTGTGTGTGTGTGTGTGTGTGTAGATGTATATTGATGAAGTCATTTTCTATTAATAAATAATATACTAAGTTATAATTTACAAAAAAGGGTTGGGGGATACAAGATCACCCCATGAAAGTTCACATAGTTGAAGTTGGAATTAACAACTATTCATCAAAAAAAAGTATAAGAAGCAACCCTTAGGAAACTAAAGTAGTGTCAGTTGAGGGGGGTGGCTCATCCTGATCATGAAATCCCCTATCATCTCTAGGATTGGCAAGCGGGCTGGGAATAGTCTAGCCATCAACAGCATCATCAGGGACCTGGTCAGCATCTTTGGTATCAAGCTATAGAGATGAGATAGCCAATTTCAAATGAAAGGGCCATTTACCAGAAAAAACACACCAAGCACCAAGAGGAGGAGTCACTGGGCTCAGGGACCAACCTGTGCCACCATAGGGTAGGGAAGTTGAGTGGCGATGCCAACCACCATTGCCACCACTAGGAGAGTGATGGCAGGAAGCCTGCAAGCATGGCATATGTAAGCAGCAGCCAAAAGAGTTGCTCTCCTGGCGTTGGCCCCTAGATGGTGTAGTATGAACTGAAGCATCTAGAGGCACTTTGAAAACCATACAAGGGCATTACCCCAATGATTGAGAAGCTCCTAAAGGTGGGCCACCTCCAGAGCCACCTTGTTTTCTTGCACTTGAATCTACATCATTACATTATTACATATGCATGCTTTAGTGTACATAGCAACATTTATGTCAAGAAAATTATGTGTGAAAATAACAACATTTCTATCTTTCCACAGAGTAAAAAAAATCTCCATCCTGAAAGTATGTTAGATCTAGATAAATTTGCTAATGAAAAATAGGAGAATCACCCAAAATAACCATATGCCAAGAAAAAGGTTCAGGCCAAAATGGCTTAAAGAAATCATGAATCTAGTGCCAATAGTTTTGAGCATATCTACAGAACCAAAAAATATGCAAAAAAGACTTTGGCTGCCCACAAAAAGGACACAAAGGATCTGGAACCAAGGTCAAACAGACTAAATACGCACCTTGTGAATTAAGCGATCTAGGATTGCAGAGAGAAACAAATCGAAAGTCTATCGATCTGAATGGGCAAGATGGAACTGAACTTGCATATCTTATCAGGATCTAAGACTCATGGAGACCCTAGAGAAGAGGTCCTTAGGAGTCTTCATGCCACATTTGAAAAAATGTAGAGCACTAGCACCTTGAGTCTTGGCTAGAGGAATACCCTGGATGGAAAATAGAGAAGACCACCAAATTTTTTGTTGGTTCATAGAGAGCCCATCACGGAACCCATCACTAAACTAGCAAAGCCAAGGCTTGAAAGCTTCTTGAGCTTTCTATATGCTCTTGATAAAAAAAGAGCCCTGTATGTATACAGGTTCTTGCATGATGAGAAAGGTTTGAAAGTCACTTGCCTTCCATGCAGGCCTATTAATAGGGAACCTAGAACAAATGCAATGCCAAACCAGAATCTTCCAAGCTTTTTCTCCAGTAATGGCACGTATAATCCATTTTGTACAAAGAGTGTGGCCTTACTTCTTAGTGGAGAGAATACCACAACCTCCAGTAGAGTAATATATTTACTGACTTAAGAAATTAGAAACAATAATCTATGGGCTTCTCTAAGTGAGAACATGGAAAAGGTAATATGTCTCTCTTAGTTTTTAGCCATTTATGAGATTTAATATAATGTTTATCTTAAAAGTATAAGTGTCCATATTTGAGGGAAAATATTCAAATCAAAATGGGTGTGTGTTTTGCATTCTTTGGAGGTATACAAGAGTTATGGTTGTGAGGAAAAAAGACATTCCTTTGGGAAACCTTTTTGGTGATTTTGCAATTTTTGTAATTATATAAATACATCTTTTGGTTGTAGATTGTATCACAATACATCAATGTAGTTGAATGTATATCTCTTTATAATTTCTAAGGATAAATGGGATGCAAATAGAGGTTGTTTGCATGAGCATAGGTGTTGCTATGGTGGAGGCAAATAGAATAAAGGGAGTGATCGTAATGTAAGAACTCTCATTTTTATTAGTACAAGCTTGTCATATCTTCTTGGTAGAATTTGTTGTGATAGGATCTTCTCTACATAAATCTTGTTTTGTGTGGATGTTATGGTGCTAATCCATTTCTTATCACTACTATCTTATGATATTGTTAATCACTTTTCATTATTGTTGTAAGTTCACATAAGATATGAGTTTATTGAGCAAGGTTAAAATGCAGACTTTTGATATCATTAAGAAAAACAAATGCATCTATGGCAATATGCCAATCATATGTATAGCATGCACTTGGTTAAGTTTGTTACACATGCCTTATGCTTTGGCTTTGGGGTATATTTACATTGTCTGATGTGTGCATGCTCAAAGAGTTATTTGAGAAGAGAAATGGTTGTTATTTTGACACAAAATTTAAATAAAAAGTTATAACAAGAAAATTATCAAAAATTTGAAATTAATTTAAGAAAATTATTTATAAGACTTTCTACATTAAGATTTATTTTTCATTTTCAAAATATATAATCCTATTTTATTTGTCTTAATTAAGTATTTTTTTAATACTAAATAGAACTTTAATAAGTAGGATAATTGAAGCTCAAAATGTGATCTCTTTGTAATTGCTTATACATAGATAGTTAACACAACCCTTCACATTTTTAAAAAGTCTTGCACATTAAATTTTAATTTTTTAATTAATATTGAATTTAGTTCTAAATTGGGAACATATTTTTTTGTAATAATTTTTTTTCCTACATATTGAATTTATTGTGGACTTTTTTATGTGTTGAATAAAATATCTATTTTTCAGTGATAGATATATATTGATTTGAGAATAAATATGATATTTATATTAAAAAAATTCAATTTTTTTTTTTAAAGTTTACAGTAAGAGGTATGTTTGAACAAGTGTTGATGTCATAAATAATTCTTTTGATTATGAAACATGTGAATTAAATGAATATATTGTATTTTACAAAATTGTAAAATATGAATTTAAAAATATTTGATCTTTGATATTCTAGCTTTCATCCATAAAACTTCAAACAAAAGTAATGGATGTTAATAGATTTTTTAATAACAAATTCAAATTGATATTTAAATAAGACAATTTCATATTTCTACCAAAATGAAATTAAAGTGAATTCAAAAGATTTCATTGAATAATATTTACCCTAGAGATTGTCACTTGATCCATATTCATAAAATTATAAGGGTCCATTTGGCAACATGAGTTTGATTGGAATAAACATATGTAAATTCTAAAAATCTCAAATCCTTTGTTTGGGTGCACCAAATAGGAATTGACAATAGGAATATGTATTCCAATTTTGGCCCAAAAATGATGATGAAGGGTGCTCCCCTTAAAACTATAAACTCGTAACAGAAACAAGAAACAACAGAAAATACGAGAACAAAATATGGACTTCTTATTTGTGCCACAAATGTAGAATTAAAAATTCACAAGTACAATATACTAACCCACATGGGCGCCTTCATTAAAGTAATCTACAAGACAAGCTGCAAACTATCATCTAGAGTTGTTCTAGACAATGTTTGAGCCTTTCTTCAATAGGCAATTTTATGCTGCTCAAGAAGATTTTAGACATTGAAACTTAATACCTAGGGTTCATAGACCCTAGCAATACATATAGAGTTAGCCAAATACATCTTTGACAATTATTTTAGATATTTCAGGTAGCCCAACTTTGAAAGGCCATAACTCACAAAACATTGCTCTAATTGGCTATTATAGCCACTTTTTGGAAAGGCTAGCTCTTTTTTTATAGGCTCAAAATTGTATAAGCATCCTTCTATCAAGTTTTTAGACCTCATCCAAGCACTCTAAAGCCTCCAATGATGAACGTAAAGATTTTTCTGCAAATTTTTCCATCAAAAATCTGTAATAAATTATTTGATACTTAAGCTGGAGCAATGGGATTTTTATGGTAGGCTTACTACTCTAAAATGAACCTTCATGTAGAAAATGAGAACATTCCAAGTTCGTATGACAAACTTACTAAAAATATCAAGTTCCCCTAAATAGTAACCACCCCGTCTACTAGACCTTATTAAAATAGAAAAGACTAAAAAGAAAATATTTTTTGGTGATGCAAGATTGCTCTTGCATCAGATACCCAAGGTAATTTGAGAAGTGACTTTGTCACATCTCAGGTGTTCAGAGGAAAATCAAGACAGTTAACCTCCTCCCTTGCTAGCCATGATGAATCCTCTATTGGCCTCCCTTTCCATTTGACCAAGTATTCCTCATAAGTTTTGTTCCTTGTGATTTTGATAACACAACTATCCAGTATCTCCTTAATCTCCTTTGTAGCTGAGCTAGCTACTAGAATACTCCACTATGCTTTTGCAACTTCATCTCGATCACCTCCTTCATAATACTCAGTCAAATCTAAAATGTTAAATACTGGTGAAACATTCAATTTGTAAGAATTTTTCTTAGGGTAAATTCACCCAAGATCAAGGAACTCAAGCACAAGCACAAGAATAGACCAAAAGAGTATGATTAGAATAACAATATGATATTCAATATTGATTTTCAGGTACACTAGGAGTGCCTAAATATTAAGGCCTCTAGATTGACTAGGAGTCAGCACATTGATGAGTCTTACAATGAGGCACATGTCCACCAGGAGTGGATTATCCTCCATTAAGTATAGGAGTGAGTGCAATGATGAGAGGATAAGCCTACAAAGGTGTAGCATGTAAAATTATGTTGTAGACACCATGTGCTAAAATAAGAGTGCTAATAACTATGTTGTCAACATGACAACTTAGTTAATTATGCAAACTCTAGTGTTGTAAACACCATGTGTTGAATTAGAGTTGCTTACTCTAATGTTGTCAACATGACAACTCAAATGAGTGTGCAAACTCCTAAGTGTCTCACCTAAAAAATAATAAAATAATGCAATGACCTAAGTAAACTTAAGTAAGTGTAAATAGTGAATAATTATTTACACCAACACCCCCCCTTAAGTGCAACTTAGGGGAATGCACTTAAGTTTATGAAAGCTAAAATGAAAATGCATGATGGGTCCTGGCTACTAGGCCATGTTAGTTACCCATGAACAAAATGCAATGAATCTCTCATAAAGTGGAGAAAGAGGGAAAATCTCATGGGAAAACCCTCTCCCAAAAAGAGATGGAAAAACAAGATGCATGGATGGATGGAGTAATCAAGACCCCCCCATTAAAACATACATCAAGTATATACAAAAGAGAAGTATGAGAAGGACATAATCCCAATAGAGGAAAAGGCCACCCCCCCCCCCCCTGCCTCACCCCCCCACAAATGAAGAATGTCAATCATTGATAGCTACTTCAATGTAGAAGTTGATCCATGGTTGCTAAATAATGTTCCTTCCCTTTCGAAGAAACAATATCATAGGTACAAATGAGATGCTTCCCCTATGTGTAGAAAGAATCTCGATGATGAATGGTGTCTCTGAAACCTGCTCAACTGTCCCTGTGTCAATGTTGATGCTTGCCCCTTCCAACATTGCTAAAAAGAATGAGTGTAGATCTAGAAAAGATGGATGTAGAACCTATCCCAAAGAAGCAACTATCTCCTCAAATGATAAAGAGACCTCCTACAACTGTTGTACATAAGGATCCACAATCATATCAACCTGTGAAGACTGATCATATAGAGAATCGACAAGAGGGTCAGAGTGAGCCCTCACAAAAACTGAAGAAGAATCTTTGTCATCAAAGAGAAGATGTATATCATCAATGATGTCTCCCAAATCTGCTATGTATGACTCCACAAACAAACTTGAAATATCTATTATGTAGTCATCAACTAATGTTGGAGCTGGAAGACAAGGTGTACCCAACTGTTTTGATTTGCATGGACCTATCATTATAGTAATATATGCATGTGGAACATGCTGATGCTATGAGCTCATATGCAACTGTCAATAGGACCCTACATATCTAAATCTATTGAATCACTATTGTTTCTGTCACTATTAGTTTCCACAATGTATGAAGTATGAAGGGGATTAGAGTATAAGCTGGGTGAGCTTTCCTCAAAGTGAACATTCCTCTCTATAAAAATCTCATGAGTCTCAAGATCCATAAGTCTGTATGCCTTAACACTATCTTCATATTTTATGAAAGTACAAGGCCTTGGTGGTGGTGCCTTGCAATCCCTAGAAGATATGTTTGCCCATGTTGGACAACCAAGGACTCTAAAGTGTTTCAGATCTGGTTTTCTACCACACCATGCCTCAAAAGGAGTCTTTCCATCTAAGCCATTATAAGGAGACCTATTAAGTATGTGATTGGCACTCCTTATAGCTTCAAATTTAAGTGATGGATCAAGAGACTTGGCTTGAATCATGCAACTCACCATTTACTTAAGAGTTCTAATCCTCGTTTCTATAACACTTGTCTTTTGTGGACTGAATGGTACTAGATTTTGAAGATGAATACCCTCAAGCTTGCAAAAGTCTCTAAGTCTTGAGTTCACATATCTGCCTTCATTGTCCATACAAAGAACTTTGATGGCTTTCCTTGATTGCTTTTCAACAAGACTTTTGAAGGCTACAAACTTGTCAAACACTTAATTCTTGTGATAAAGAAAGTAGACCCATGTATAATGTGAAAAATCATCAATAAAAGTGAGGATGTAGCAACCCTTGCTAACTAAAGTTATTGTAAAAGGACCTACTAGAACTGTGTGAACCAAATCAAAAGCAATTGATGCTCTCCAAGACTTCCCTTTATCATAGTTCTCTTCTAGATGCATATCCATTGAACAAGTTGAATATTCACCCTTAGAAAAGTTGATTGTAGGTAGACCTTTGACCATGTTGTTGGAGCAAAGTTGATGGAGATAGTGGAAGGAAAGATGACCATGCTACTCATGCCATAATGAACTTTGTGATTGAGATTGAGTCAAAAAGGCATGTGAAGGAGACTAAGGCACAAAGTGGGAAAAAGAATAAAGCCTTTTGTGATGATTGACTTTTCCCACTACAACCAATGAATCATCTTTAAGATTGCACACCATTACTGAATCAGGAAGGAACTCAACTTTATTGCCATCTCCATAGTGACTGATTTGGTGGATTGAGAGGAGATTATAGCTAAGGTTGGGAATATAGAGAATTTCTTTGAACACCCTATTTTCCATCTCAACTTGTCATTTCCCTTCAACTTCCATTTTTGTAGCATCTCCTACAAATATGTGCAATACCTTAGACTGCTTCAATGAATAAAAGTCTCTTTTTGAAGAACCCATATGATATGAGGCACCTAAGTCAAGAATCAATTCTGCTGAAGAACTTGAATTGGCCATAAGTCCTTGCCCTTTTCCCTTTGAAGTGGGTGGAGTTGAATCCTTGGAAGCATTTGGCACATTGATTTTGTTCTTCTTGAGTAGTTTTTCCAAATCATCGATTCTCTTAGTCTTGCAATATGCACAAAATAGTTTATCCTTCTTATCATTTTTTCCCTTCTTGTTGGAAGAAGAATTGTCTTGCTATGAGGAGGTAGATTGTTGTGTCTCATATTGTGATTTTTGCTTCCACTACTTCTTCTTTCCATTGGTAGAACTTTTGCCACTTTAATTTGATTGGTTCTCATTGCTAGCCACCAATGCTTTGGTCTTTGATGACTTAAGAATACCCATATCTATCAACTTGGATTTTTCCAACATCAACATTTATGTGAATGCATCAAATGTAGGCTTAGTGAAAGAACTTCCCATGGTCAATCTATGAGTTTTGTAACTTGACACAAAAGATGCATACTCTAAAGGTAGCCTCTTCAAAATGTGATGAATCAATTGATCATCCTTCATGGGATTACCACAATCTTTAAGTAGTGCTCTTAGCTCATTGGCTTTGTTGATATAATCTTGAATTTTGTCAAAATTATTTGGATCCAAGAGAAGTAGGTCATCCTCAATTTGGTATCCCTTTTCCTCATCCACCTTATCATACAACCCTTCAAGTTTGTCCCAAGCAGGCTTGTCTTCCTTAAAGCTAGAAATGTGGAAGAAGAGATGTCTATGAACACAAATCCTAATGATTACTAAAGCTTGATTTTATTTAATTTTCCAATCAACTAGAGTTGTAGCATTAGTGGGTTTTACAATTGTACCATTAACATATAGATTTAAACCTTTTTCCATTAATCTACTCCATACAATATCTTTCCATGTAGTATAATTTTGTGAAGTTAGAAGTGGAGTTTTAGGTGAAACCATGATGTAAAAAAATAAAGGAGCACAAGAGAGATAGAAAAATACAAGAGACACCCCTTTATTCACTCAATCAAAAGATCCCCCAAAAAAGATGCTTTTGGCACTTTATATGTAGTGTGTGTACAATAGGCCACTTGTCAAAATTGACAAAAGTTGGCTTCTAATTTTGTTATTTACAACAACCTTTTGAGGCTCAAATCTATCACTAAGCATTTTAGCTCAGATGTACAACAATTTTGAAAAGTAATCAAAGCAATACAATGCAAAAAAAACCCTAAGTTTGAAAGTGATATTTTTTCCACACGAGCCTATAATATAATTATAGATCTATAGAGTAGATGAAAAATTAAACACTTTCAGAAAAAAGGAACCTGAAAATGTGTCCAGATGAACCCGTACAAAGTGTTTGAAGTTGCAAAATGCAGGATTAGACAGGTACAATCACCAAAAAATACAATTTTTAACAAATTTGTGCACCAAAACTAGAAAAGAACTACACCACTAATTTTTTTATGAAATTCTACCCAAAATAAAAAAAATTCACACCTAATTTGGAGTTTGGATGATTGAATTATGGCCTCCCATAGTTCAACTATCAAATCAAAACTGCATCTAGAGAGGGGTCTTGGTAGAAAATTGTGAGGTTAAGAATGATGGTCAAATGGTCATCATAGTAGTTCAAATTTACCTAGAAATGATAGTCAAACAAGTGTCAAATTTAAGACAGTGTTTGGCTGATGTTAGCAAAAAAGTCCCCCTTGCTGACATGGCAGGCTGACTGGATGTATGGATGGTACAAATTATATCGAATGAATGATGTGGAAGGGCCATGTGTCTACTTGCATGGACTATATGGTTGGCATTTTACATGGCAGTGAGTTGGCCCACAGACGAGTGGCACCATGTGTGCAGACTATTGGCACTTAGCTAGTAGTCGAGCTGTCCATCATGGCACAATGTTTGCTTAGCTAGTAGGATCTATAGTTGTAGACATGTCAATGCCCACATGGAAGACTCTACATGCTGATAAGATGTTTGCAAATATGTGGCACAAATTGGGCTACATGGCTAGAAAATGAGGCACTCAGAATGCCATGTGTCTATTATTTGGTCATAGCATGGATAGGGTTGAGCGATTCCATAGGTGACCGATAGTGTTGGAGGGTTGGTGATTGGAGGCCAAAAATTTTGAATTCATGGCCATTGTGTTTGAATTGTTTGGCAAGGATTATGAAAAGCAATGGCCGCAGAAGTTTTCCAATGCCGAAGGACTTCACTATTGCCGATAGTGGGATGTTAAAAATCCCACGTGCACATGATGGAGAAACTCTACAAAGTTTAAATAGTTTCAACCATGGATGGGATGGTAAACAAGGCCACCAAGATACTCAGTTGCCTAGAATGTGTGTTGGTGATACCAGAATGTAGATCTACTAGGGGTTATATGGAGATGGTCAATTGTTGGTTTCACCGTGTGTGCGTGGATTTTTTTGTTGGAGGTTATATGATGCATCTTCCAAATATTGAAGGAATATTCTATGATGTGTAGGGAATATTCTACCTATAGGGGTTAGGGTTTCACCACCCAGTTTCGGCAAAAAAAATTCTCTACAGGCCTGATGGGAAAACAAATTTCCAAAAATTTGTAGACAAAAATTCTAAAAAAGCTAATGGAAATGTAGAGAAAAAACAAATCTGATCTCAAAATAAAATTGCAGATCTAAATAATGATCATACTATACTTGCAAATCGGGCCTTTGGGTGCCAGTTTGCAAAACAATGTTTGCCTCAAATTTGACTATGGCCCAAAATAGGTAAAGTTATAGTTAATTTCTTACCAAATTGACATTCTAGATACAATGATGAGATCTATTTAGGCTCTAGATGATCCCAATGATTATGATACTTTGGATCTGGGTCAAGGTGTCCTCAGAGAGGTGAAGCAAGATTGGTCCCCAATGGCTATGTGAAGAGAATTTCCCTCAGCTCTGATACCATGTAAGAATTTTTCTTACGAAAAATTCACCTAAGATCAAGGGACTCAAGCACAAGCACAAGAATAAACTAGAAGAGTATGACAAAAATAACAATATGATATTCAATATTGATTTTTAAGTACACTAGGAGTGCCTAAATATAAAGGCCTCTAGACTGACTAGGAGTTAGCATATTGATGAGTCTTACAATGAGACACATGTCCACCAAGACTAGATTATCCTCCATTAAGCATAGGAGTTAGTGCAATGATGAGAGGATAAGCCTACAAAGGTGTGGCATGTAAAATTATGTTGTAGACACCATGTGCTAAAATAAGAGTGCTAATAACTGTGTTGTCAACATGACGACTCAAATGAGTACACAAAATTCTAAGTGCCTCACCTAAGAAATAATAAAATAATGCAATGACATAAGTAAAATTAAGTAAGTGTAAATAGTGAATAATTATTTACACCAACACAATTCAACAGGAAACTTCACTTCATAAGTATTTTCAAAATCATGCCTTTTCACTATTGTGCACGGTCCAAACTTCTTCATCTTCAGCTTATTATATGTACCCACTGAAAAATGCTCCTTTCTCAAATGAACCATGACTTCATCTCCAATCTAAAATTCCTTATACCTCCTTTTGACATCTACCTTAATCTTATATTGTTTATTCATCTTTATAATGTGCTTCCTCACCTCCTCATGGATGTTCTTCAAATGTTCATCAATTTTTTTTGCTTCAGCACTATTTATCTCTCCTTTATCCAATTGGCATAATTTAGAAGCATTTCTGGGACTACTACCATATACAATCTAGAATGGTGATTTACCAATACTCTTGTTGATAGAATTATTATATGCAAATTTTGCCTGTGGTAAAATCGTATCCCATCCTTTTGGCTTGTATCCAACCAAACATCTCAACAAATTTCCCAAACTATGATTCACAACTTATTTATGTCCATCAGTCTGTGGATGATGTGATGAACTAAACATCAATTATATCTTCAATTTCTTCCATAATGTATGCCAAAAATACCCAACAAATTTGGTATCTCGATCTAAAAGTATACTCTTGGGAAGACCATGTAGTATCACCACTTCCTTGAAAAAAAATTCTGCCACATAAACAACGTCACTAGTCTTCTTGCAAGGGATAAAATGTGTCATCTTTGAAAAACTATCAACCACTACAAAAATAGAATTATGTTCTCAATAATCCAAGAACAAAATCCATGCTAACATCCTCCCACAGTTTCTCTAGTACAAGTAATGGTTGATACAACAATGTATTCTGCTTCACTCCTTTCACCATCTGACATACTCTGCAACTTTGTACAAACTTATTCACATCTTTCTATAACTATGGCCACTAATAATTATTAGCAGCCAAGGCTATGGTTTTATCTTTGCCAAAATTTCTAGCCAATCCTCCACTATGCTTCTCCTTGATGAGATTCTCTCTTATTGAACTTCTGGGAGTGGACAATTGACTTGCTTTGAAAAACATACCATCTTCGATCATGAAATCCAACCAGTTTGTCCTATCAAGTGTAATAGGTTTGGTACAAGCCTTCCATGCTTCACCAAAATAAGATCATCTAAATAAAATGTACTGAGTTCTTTTAATCCAACCACCTCCATCTACATTTCTGTTAGCAAAATTTGTCTTCTACTAAGAGCATCTACAACTTTATTAGACTTCCCACTCCTATGTTTCAAAACAAATGTATAACTCTACAAAAACTCAACCCACTTCAAATGCTTTTGGTTTAATTTCCTATGAGTATTCAAATATTGCAAAGCTTGATGATCAATATACAAAACAAACTCCTTAGGAAGAAGATAGTGTGTCCACTTCTTCAATGCTTGAACTATAGCATAAAATTCTTGATCATAAATAGAATATTTTCTCTTTGCATCATTCAATTTTTCACTAAAATAAGCAACAAGTTTTCCTTCTTGGCTCAAAATAGCTCCTATTGTAGTACCACTAGCATCATAGTCTACTTGAAACACCTTTTTAAAATCCAAAAGTGCTAAAACAGGTTGCTTGGTAACCTTCTATTTCAATAGATTAAAACTCTTATCTGCTCCTATAGTCCACTTAAATTCTTTCCTATCCCCTCTCATTATTTCAGTCAAGGGTCCACAAATACTACTAAAACCTCTTATGAACTTTCTATAAAAACTAGCCAGTCGATGAAAAGATCTTATCTCAATTGCACTCCTCAGAGTAGGCCATTCAAGCATAGCCTTCACTTTCTATAGATCTATTTTCAGATGTTCTTTTGAGACTACAAATCCTAGGTACACCAACTCCTTTTAAAAATTGCACTTCTCTAGGTTGATTAGCAACTTTTCTCCACTTAACTTATCAAACACCTTGCAAATGTGGATCAAATGCTCCTCCAATGTCTTACTAAAAATCAAAATATTATCTAGGTAAATAATGAAAAGCTTACCCAAAAATTCCTTCAATATCTCATTCATGAGCCTCATGAAAGTGCTCAGTGCATTGGTTACCCACAAAGGCATGATTAACCACTCATATAGTCCTTCTTTGGTCTTGAAAGTAGTCTTCCACCCATCACCTTCTCTGATAAAAATCTAATGGTACCCACTCTTTAGATATTTCTTTGTGAAATACTCAACTCCACTCAAAAAATCCATAATATCATCCATCCTTGGTAATGGAAATCTGTGCACATCCTCCATTATCCATTCTTATTTGGTGCTAATTTGGCTGGTACAACATATGGACTCAAACTCTCCTGAATCAACCCCTTCTGCAACAACTCATGAACTTGTCTATTCAACTCTTCACTTTCTATTGGTGTCATTCTACGTGTTTCCTTGTTTGGCCAATTGGCTCCTAGAACTGAATCCATCTGGTGACTGATCTTCCTCATTGGGAGAAATCCATTAGGTACATTATCTAATACAATATCAAAAATCTCTCCCAACATATTTGCAACTTCTTCAAGTACCTCCTCTACTTCTTCTTTACAATCTTTTGGAATTATAGAAAAACACATCTAGTGACTGATCTTCCTCATTGGGGGAAATCTATTAGGTACATTATCTGATACAATATCAAAAATCTCTCCCAACATATTTGCAACTTCTACAAGTACCTCCTCTACTTCTTCTTTACAATATTTTGGAATTATAGCAAAACACATATGGTCATGCTTCATACCTTTGAGAAACTTTTTTCCATCAACAAAACATATTCGAGCAGCACTACATACATTTTCTTCCTTATCCTTCAAATCCTTCAACTTATGCTTCGCTTCATCTTTGGTCAAAGTTTACATATTTTCTTGGCAATCATGTACATCATGCTTGTCAAAATACCATGGCCTTCCCAAAAACATATGACATATGTCCATAGGTATGATATCACATAATACCTCATCTTGGTAGCTTCTAATCTTAAACTTCACTGAGCACTTCTCATTGACCATGACCTTGTCATCATCTTGCACCCAAGCAATATGGTATGGATGTAGGTGTTTTTTTCTCTTTAGCTTTAACTTTGTGACCATTGTTTCTAACACTAGATTGTTAGTACTTCCACCATTAATGATCACATTACAACACTTATCTTCACATCTGCACCTTGTGCAAAATAAGACCCTTCTTTGATCAAGTTCATTCTCACCACTCAGCAGGACTCTTCTGTTAACTAGGACTTCTCCTTTGTCAACATATTTAGAATGTGAGGATGGAATCTTCATTAACATGTGCAACTTTGGTTTAGCCTTCTATTCTTTGCTCTATCCTTCCTTAGTGCTGGGTACATTTAAATGCTCTTTGCCCTTCTTCTCCACAGTGAAAACATTTCCCACGGAAGCCTCCTCTTTTAGATCCTTGTCCTCTTCCTCTCTGATCTCTATTGTTCTAATCATGGAAATGATTGAAATTATTTCCCCTTTGGTTCTTACTACTATTTTGAGCCTCATCCTTTTTCTTCTAATCATCATTATAGCCACTATAAGATCGTCAGCTAGATCTTCCACCATGACCTCTTCTACTATTCTTGTTGTCAAACTTCTTGCTCAATTTTTCCTCAACTCTTAGGGAAAATTGGTATGCCTCCTCAATACTATTCATTCAAACCAAAGTTATCTCATCTTGAATACTTGGCCTTATCCCATTAGGATAATGGGCCACTTTCTCCTTATCAGCTTCTAGATGGTCAATTCTAATGAGAACTCAGTAGAACTCTTCAGTATACTCTTGAACAAATTTTCCTGTTTACTTCAACCCTTGCATCTTCTTCAATAGATCAAGCTCATAATTGACAAGAATGAATTGTTGCTTCAGTTTAGCTATCATCTACTCTCATCTAGTGATTTTTTCCTTTCCCTTTCTATTTTACTCCAACTGAACCTCCTGCCACTAGATCTTCGCATGTCCCTTCAATTTTTCCTTCACAAACTAGACCCTATCAAGATCCTCAATATTTTCATACTCAAAGTACTCCTCTAGTTCATTGATCCAATCGATCATCTACTCTAGGTTTAGATTTCCCAAAAGTGTGGGAACTTCAAACTTAGGTCTTTTTCCAATCTTAGCATTTTCTTCTACTTCGTCCTCATCCTCACTTTTATCTCGTATAGGAAGATTTATTCCTCTACGCATTTTTTCTTCCAATGCTTGCATTTGTCTCTGGAGGGTTCAAAAAACCTCAAGTGTAACACCTATAGCTCTTTCACCATGCTCTCTTCATGGAGGAATTTTCATGCTTCCACTAAAACCCTAGTGCAAACTACCTCACAATTGGTGATCTGTCAACAAGCTCATCCCAAACCATAATTCTAGTGTGAACTGCCTCATAGTCAGTGATCTATCCAGACACTCAAGAAATCTAGCTCTAATACCACTTGATGAAGGGTGCTCCCCTTAATACCATAAACTCATAATAGAAACAAGAAATCACAACAAATACAAGAACAAAATATGGACTTCTTATTTGTGCTGCAAATGTAGAATTATAGAATTCACAAGTACAATATGCTAACCCACATGGGTGCCTTCATTATAGTAATCTAAAAGACAAGCTACAAAATATCACCCAGAGGTGTTCTAGATAATGTTCGAGCTTTTCTTAAATAGGAAATTTTATGCCACCCAAGAAGGTTCTAGACATTGAAACTTAAAAGCTAGGACCGATAGACCGTAACAATACATATAGAGTTGACAAAATACATCTTTGACAATTATTTTAGATATTTCAAGTAGCCCAACTTTGAAAGGCCATAATTCATGGACCATTGCTCTAATTGGCTATTATAAACACTTTTTGAAAACACCAGCTCCTGATCTATAGGCTCAAAACTGTGCAAGCACCCTTCTGTCAAGTTTTCAAGCCTCATCCAACCACTCTAAGGTCTCCAATGATGAGACTGAAGATTTTTCTTCAAATATTTCCATTGAAAATTTGTAATAACTTCTTTGATACTTAAGCTAGAGCAATGAGATTTTTATGCTAGGCTTAGAATTCTAAAATGAAGCTTCATGTAGAAAATGAGAACATTCTAAGCTTGTATGAAAAACTTACTAAAAATAGCAAGTTCCCATAAATAGTAACCACCATCTCTACTAGTCCTTATTAAAATAGGAAAGATTGAAAAGAAAAATAAATTTGGTGATGCAAGATTTCTCTTACACACAGGATGCTCTTGCATCAAATGAGCAATTGATATTCCACCTAAATATGTGGAATTGGAATACGCATTCCTATTCCATTTTTTACTTTTTCATAAGTAAAGTGCATTAGAACTTGTGGATGAGCACAATTAGCGAGAGCTTAGAGAAGAGTCAAGTCAAAAGTATGGCATCTCCAATAGCAACTATAGACCTTGATACAATCTATTAATAATACTTGGCAAGCGTGATTCATCCATATGCAAAACATTCCTCACACATTTTTTTGATGTATAAGCCTATGTTGTTGATTAGTTTCCAAACACTTAGTCATTTACTAGGCAAGATTACATGGTCATTACTGTTGAGCAGACAAATCTTATACCAAGAAAGATAGTGATTTTTGAGTATTCAGTTGAAATTGAGAACATGTACACGTCAAGAAATTTAGTAAAGACTGAGCACATTCACAAGTCATTGATTAGAAAGCAAGTAGGTATGCATAAGTTGAGTGACAACATGAAGAAGTCTACAGGACTAAGTGATAGAGAATTCAAGTGTCAAGAAGTTCAATTTTGACATATAAGTTCATAATGGAACAAACACATGTAAACCATTCTGGCCAAATTTTATATGATATTTAATATTTTTAGACCCAACAAAGAAGGTGTTCACACATCATTTTAGAAGGTGATGATCCCAAGGCATACAATTCAACCAATTAGAAAATGAGAAAGAAACAAAAAAAGATGATGAAGGGTAAACTATCAATCAAGATCTAGAACCTTCACAAAATATATATTTAAGGAGAATTCTAAACCTAGAATTGTAATGAGCAAGAAAGAGAAGATATAGACATATACCTTATGCGAGTATGAAGGAAGGAATGACTAAGTGTATGCGCATGTGAAGAAGAGATGACTAAGTTTGAAAGCAGATTAGACAAAGAGCAATTAGAGTAGTGAAGGACTGAACAAAGTTATTAGATCAGGTGATCATATTGGAGATATAGGAAAGAGGAGACCCAAGATTAGTTTAGAGATAAAACTAAGGGTTAGGTACCAAATTAGTTATTGTCAATTGAGACATGATAAATCTCTTAATAGAGTGGTTTTAATATACCTATGTAAACCTCCTAATAGATTTCTTACTTCATTGATAGTGTAAAATCCTTTAACAACATGAGCCCTAATAGTCTCTAAATCTTTTAACTAGGGTAGACCCCTCACAAGGTAGATCATATCTTATGATCAAACATTGTAACTCTAATAGGTTAACTTTATTGTTGCAATAGTGAATATTTGTGGGTTTCATCCCCACCCCAGTTTTACCTTCCAATTTAAGTGTTTCTAGGTTACCAAATCATTGTGTTATGTGTTGAAATCTTGTATGGATGAGATATATTTCATTTATGTTTCAGTATTAAAATTTTAATGGTAGATATATTATATGCGATGGATTAAGAGTGAATTCATTAAATTTTTTTTGAAGTCAAAAGTATGAGATCTCGATTCACCCCCTGCCCTTAGTATCTTGTTTCCCATTAACTCATTCCAACAATTGGTATTAGATCTCGGTTCTCTTAGTAGGAAGCCTAATAGCTTAAGAGGATCATATTATGGAGATGGAAATCTATAAGATGGGAAAAATCATTGAGAACTAGATGATTGAAATCCATATTGTATTGTAATAATTAGAAGTAGCAAAAGAAGAGTTACAGAAAACCCTAATAAGGAGAAAAGAGATACCTACTCAAAAAAATGGAATTCAATACAAAGAAGTTGACACATAAGAACTACTTGATAGTGGAAAGACTAGTAACAATGATGAAGCATTGACATAATTACTAGGGAAGAATAGTGCTCTATCAAATGAGGCAAAATATCTCAAGACAAAATAAGAAATTCAATTAGTTACACTATGTGAAGTAATGGAAGACAAGCTCATGGCTTAAGAAAACAAAAGATAGATGGTTATTTAACTAGAAGAGAGATCATTTGAAGTACAAAAGATTACCAATAATTATCTAGATGTGATAAATCAACTTGTAATTGCAAATTAGGAAACAAATAGAAAGGATTTGGAGATCATAAATCTAAGGTTACAGATGAGCAATTGAAAAGTGAGTTAAGGCATGAAAAGGAACTCGTGGAGAGAATGAATAAACCAAATGAATCAATCAAACACTTTGAGGAACTATTGAGGTCACGTAAAAAAAAAGACACCTCTAGACTTGGATACAAAAAATAATCTTCATCTATTGAAGAAGGAGAATCATCCAAAACTAGAGAACAAAGGAATACAAAATTCAAAGGAAAACCTACATGTCATTACTGTGGAAAAATTGGTCACATGACTAATATTTGCAGAAGCAAAAATGGTAAGAAAAATCCTAAACCTAAATTGAATTTAACTCAAAGAACAATGACTCAACCATAACTAAATCTAAATTCAAAGGTCATTGTTACAACTATCAAAAGTATGGACATAGAGCTCATGAGTGCAAATTCAAGAAAATGTCAAACTAGGTACCTAAGAAACAAACTCATACATCAAGGAAAGGCAACTCCTACAATTGGGATTACAACACATGGTACAGTTATCACTATTGTAGAGAATATAGATACATTCTAGAGAATTGCATCAAAACACATTTTAGGGGAAATTACAAGAAATGGAGAAATGGAGAAATAGTATATATTAGTTGTCTCAGAGTTGGACATATTAGTAGAAACTATAAAACCAGAACATCAGCATCAGCACCAAGTAATGAAATTGAAAAAATTGAAAGAAAGAAGACATGGGTAGAGATAGTAAGAGCTGGGAGTAATGAAGTAGGAAAAGACGAGATCACCCAATCTAATGGATTAGGGGATCACACCACATCTCTCTAAGAAAATAAAGTATGTAGGAACTTTATACTCAATGTTATATTTTACATCAATTCCTACAACAAAAGTGATAAATGTTCATATCTGCATAAATAAAAGGTGCATTAAGAACAAAAATAAATGGAAACCTTAGAGTAGTGAGCATCCATGGTACAATATGTATTGATTGAGCTTTGCAATATAGAATGAGTGATCAAGGAAGGTAATATATTGATCGAATAAATTAGTTATGGTGGAGTAAGTAACCTTGATCGAGCTGAAATAGAAATCGAGCTAGCTGTCATACATCAACCAAGTAAGAAGGTATTAGATGTAGACCTAAAATGAGAATTTTTGAAGGTATTTATCAAATATGGACATTCATTTTCATTAACCAGTCAATCAAAAGAGTTTTTGAGAAGATTTCAAGGTGATCAAAGCAATCATAGTAGACTATCAATGATTTTGTGAAACAAAGTAATTATTACACTCTATGCCAAGTCAAATATTTAGTGGAGATATTGCAAAAGGTTTTGTTCTAAACCCTAGTACATGATGGAATCTAGAAGGAAAATGTTGAAGGATAGTAGTGCACAAATCATAAGAAATGATCAAAGTCCACCTAACTTCATAAATTCAATGAACCTCAAAAACACTATTAATGATATTGGAGCTTTATCATCAATTCCACCCAAAGTCTTGACTATTCAGGATGCATTATCCTATTACCAATGCAAAGTAGGAGAAATTGGAGATTTTGAGATTAGAGCATCTTATGATAACCTATGTTTTGATGGTATCCTAAAGGATGAACACAAGATAGTTGTTGAGAAAGGGCTTACCTGTGCCCTAGGTTTTCCAAAGGTTTTTAAAGTTGAATGGATAAAGATTGTGCTTAGTTGCATCCATGACATAAAAATATGGTTAGAAGGTGGACTAATCAAGGTAAACAAGGGTATCATTCATATAGTAACTAGGTACCCTACCTTGGATTGATCAAAAAGTACAAGGAGCATGAAAAATAATGAAATTAAAAGTATAACCAAGGCAAAGTGGAATGGTCATGGTATGTTAATTGGTGGAATTGAGGATCCATTAGTTTAGTTTGTTGTTTGTGTGATTACACACGAATTTTATCAATCTAGTAGGTTGAACAACATACGCTATGTTGTAGTGGATTTGGGCTACAAAATTACGAAGAAGGATCATTCCTATGATCTTGCTAAGATACAACTCCGCCAACTTACAAAGAATTTAGAGGGAGTGAGGAAAGAGAAGAATACCTTTGGTAAGTTTGGATCCTTATTAGTTTGTACATTTTTCTATGTACAAAACTCTTTTCCTACTATTGGAGATGCTTGGGATAGAAATCAAATAACTTTGGAGAAGATTAGTGACTTAATAAGCAGATTGGGAGAAAACTTTGAAGCAATAATGGACAACTATTTTAAATAATTCAAAGAAAAGATGAGAAATAGAATGAGGATATGGAAGTCAATTGTAGATAAGTATTATGATGAAGTATGTTTTAGTGTAGATATAGATTTTGTATATGCTCAAAAAAATTTTCTAAGGATAGCATGGCTAAGGCCAATACCCTATGAAGTGATATAGATGAGGTCATTGTAGCAGTCACTACACTTTTAGCTAAGGACATAGATGCAGATGTCAAGAAATTTGGCATATACAAAACTATAATTTTTGAGGTGACAGTTGAATCATGAACACCCAAAGAAGGAAAGAAAAGGAAAATAAAGATTTTCGAGAGTGGAAATAAGGAAGAAGGAGAAGGGTCTAGACAACATATAGAGGTTGAGGAAGGAAAAGGAAAAGAACTTGGTTTGTAAAGCCTAAGGATACTAAGTAGAAGAGCCTAAGGTAAAGGCCAACCTAAAGAAGGACATGAAAGGAATGGTAACACCTCAAAAGCCAAAGTTTAAGGTGGTCATCACCAGGAAAATGACACCCTAAGCCTCCTACCAAGCAAGTCATAGGGATTCCACCAAAGAAGAGGAAATTGATAGAAAATAAAATCCATCAAACACAAAGCAAGTCAAGGATAAAATTGATCATAGCACAAGAGGAGGAGGAAGATTATGAGAAGACTGAGTCTAATGAACCAACAAACTTCAAATAGTGAACAAACTCCCTCCAATGAATGTGGATTAGGTATGTGAAAAACTAAGATAATTAGAAAGTGTTATTAGATTCAAAGATATTCATTATGATTATCCAGATATTGATGATGAATTTAAACTTGAAGAGCTATGATTGACATGATGGTCAAGTTCAAGCACACACCCTTGGAATTGGGAGCTAGATTTCTAGTGGGATTGTATAAATGATGGGGACACAACCCAAGAATAGAATGGACACAACAGAGAAGGGAAATTGTATTAACTGAGAAAATAAGCTAGTACAAATAGTACAGAGAAAATAAACTTCAAAACATGCCCTAACGGCTTACAATAGCATAAATCTAGAGATAATTTCTCCTTTCAGTACCTCCTCTCAAACTCCACTCTGAACTACATTTTACAATGCCATAAATCTCCTTAAATAGACCCCAGAGGGTTAAGGACTAGGAGTACATTCTAGAAAGTGCTAGTAGGCATCCACTAACCAAATAAAAGGTTCCAAAATCTGTGGTAGAAGTTGGCGCAAATCTAGAAGAATCTAGAAACGGTAACCAAATTTTCAGGAGGCATAACTTTTGAATCGTAGCTCCGATTGATGAACCGTTTACATTTTTGGAAAGCTCTCAAAGCGCTCTATAGCCTTATGGACAAGATTTGCTCATCCCCCATTTTTTGGCCCTTTTTGAGATCATTTAATGCCCCTAACCTGATCTTGAAGCATTCTTAGGAGGTCTCCAAAACCCGAAAAACTGCAATAACTTTCAAACCGTGGGGCCTTTTGACATGATTCTTTTTTTGGAATGCTCTAAATCACAATTACATTCATCTGGCCAATTCACACCTTCTAGATCACCAAAATGATAGCCAAATTGCATGCTCCTATTTTTTTAGGATTTTCTAGCACACTGATAGTTGAACTATGAGAGTTGGAACCTTTATTTGACCCAAATGGGTATCCAAAAATGTAAAGACATGAAATAGAAACTAAGTCTAAGTACATTTTTTTTTGGGTGACATAGGATTGCCCTTATACCTTTGGATGCTCCTGCATTAGACACCCAGGGTAGATTGAAAAGTGACCCTGTCACTTTATGGATGGTAGAGGAAATCCCAAATGGGAAACCTCGGCTGCTGAAATCCAAGTTGAGTCCTCAATTGGCCATCCTTTCCATTTGACCAAATACTCTTCATACTGCCTATTTCTGGTACTCCTACCCACACGATGATCTAGAATGTCTTCTATCTCCTCCTTTTTAGAGGCAGGAATTGGACATGGCTCTTACACCAGCTCCTCATCTGCACCATCATCATGATACTCTGTTAAATCTGCAATGTTGAAAATGGAAGAAATGTGAATACCATCTGGCAAATCCACCTCATATGCATTTCCTGAGTCATGTTTCTTCAAAATTTTGTAGGGGCCAAATTTCTTCATTTTCAGCTTGTTGTAAGTACCGGCTGGAAATCTTTCTTTCGTAAGTGCACCATGACTAAATCTCCTACTTGGAATTCCTTATGTCTTCTCCTTTGATCAGCCCTAGCTTTATACTCTTGATTCATCTTGGTACTGTGTGCTTGAACCTCCTCATGTAGATGCCTAATATGTTCAGCAAATTCCTCAGCTTCAGCACTTATCCTCTCCCCTTGTTCTATCTTCCTCAGCTCTGGTGCAGTCCTTGGGCTACTCCCATATACAATTTGGAATGGTGATTTTCCAGTACTCCTATTTACAGAGTTATTATAAGCAAACTCTTCCTGTGGTAGAATCAAATCCCATCCCTTGGGCTTATCCCCAACTAAACATCTCAGCAAATTGCCCAGACTTCTATTTACCACCTCTGTTTGGCTGTCAGTTTGTGGGTGATGCGTGGAACTAAATTTCAAGTCTGTTCTCAACTAATTCCATAATGTCCTCCAGAAATACCCCACAAATTTAGTGTCTCTGTCAGAAACTACACTCCTTGGAAGACCATGTAGTCTTACCACCTCTTTGAAAAACAAGTTTGCAATATGGACAACATCATGAGTTTTGTGGCATGGAATGAAATGTGCCATTTTGGAGAACCTATCAACCACCACGAATACTGAGTCATTACCCCTTTGTGTCCTTGGCAATCCAAGAAAAAAATCCATACTTATGTCCTCCCATGGCCTTGATGGAATAGGCAATGGCTGATATAGGCCAGTATTGTGACTAAACCCCTTGGCAACTTGACAAACCTGGCAACTCTGTACAAACTTCTTCACATCCTGTGAAATTTGAGGCCAAAGATAATGTTCTCTAAGAATGGAAATGGTCTTATCTCGACCAAAATGTCCTGCCATCCCTCCACTGTGTTTCTCCTTAATCAAATTTTCCCTCATGGAACTCCTTGGGATGAACAATTGAATACCTTTGAACAACATGCCATCCTGAATCAAATAGTCTAAGCACTTGGTTCTATCTACAGCAACAGCCTCTTTACAAGCTTTCCATGCTTCAGCAAAATCAGGATCCTCGGGGTACAAATTCTTGAGTTCATCAAACCCAACTACTTCAACCTGCATTGTTGTAAGCAACAACTGTCTCCTACTTAGTGCATTTGCAACCTTGTTAGATTTTCCACTTCTATGCTTCAACACAAATGTATAGCTCTGCAAGAACTCTACCCACTTCATATGCCTCTGATTCAATTTACCTTGACTATTTAGGTACTGTAATGCCTGATGATCATTATACAAAACAAATTCCTTTGGCAATAAATAATGCCTCCATTTCTTTAAGGCCTGAACTATTGCATAGAACTCTTGATCATAAACAGAATACTTCTTCTTTGCATCATTCAATTTTTCACTAAAATATGCAATAGGCTTACCTTCTTGGCTTAATACAGCCCCAATAGTGCTGCCACTAGCATCACAATCCACCTGGAACACTTTTCTAAAATCTGGAAGTGCCAACACAGGTTGTTCTGTTACCTTCTTCTTCAGCAATTCAAAACTTCTCACAGCTGTTGCAATCCATAATGAATTATTTTCTATCCCCTCTTGTTGTATTAGTTAGGGGTGCACATATGCCACTGAAATTCTTAATAAACTTCCTATAAAAACTAACTAGACCATGAAATGATCTTACCTCAGTAGCAGACCTTGGAGTAGGCCATTCCAAGATGGCTTTTATCTTCTCTAGATCCATTTTGAGACCTTCAAGTGATATAACAAACCCCAAATAGACTAACTCCCTTTTTGCAAAGTTACATTTCTTCAGATTAATTAATGGTTTCTCTTCCCTTAGCCTTTCAAGGACACTACGAATATGCAGTAAATGTTCTTCCAAAATCTTGCTGAAAATTAAAATATCATCCAAATAGACAATAACAAATTTTTCCAAGAATTTCTTAAGTACCTCATTCATGAGCCGCATGAAGGTGCTTGGGGCATTCTTCAGTCCAAAGGGCATGACTAACCACTCATAAAGACCCTCCTTGATCTTGAAGGTTGTTTTCCACTCATCTCCTTCTCAAATCTGTATCTGGTGATAACCACTCTTCAGATCTATCTTTGTGAAGTACTGAGCTCCACTCAAGAAGTCCATAATATCATCCATCCTTGGCAAAGGAAATCGGTACTTGATGGTGATCCTATTTATAGCTTGAGAATCTGTTCACATCCTCCACTCTCCATCCTTCTTTGGTGCGAGTACTATAGGTACTACACATGGACTCAGGCTCTCTCGAATCAAGCCCTTCCTCAACAACTCCTAAACCTATCTATTTAGCTCCTTTGTTTCAGTAGGAGTCATCCTGTGAGCAGCCTTGTTAGGAAAACTAGCTCCTGGAATCAGATCTATCTGATGACTGATTTGCCTTACTGGTGGAAATCCATCTGGAACATTATCATAGATAATATCTCCAAACTCCCCTAGTAAATTTGAAACTTCAACTGGTATTTCACTACTACCTTCTTTATCTTTCCTAGGAATCAAAGCATAGCACATATGTTGATGTTTCATGCCATCTAAAAACTTCCTTCCATCAACAAGACAAATCCTAGCACTACTACATACCTTTTCACCTTCCTTTTTCATGGGCTTCAATTTGTGGTGAACTCCATCCTATGTCAAAGAGTATGTGTTTGCATGTCCATCATGTATTGCATGTCTATCAAACTGCCATGGTCTACCCAAAAATAGATGGCAAACATCCATCGAAATAACATCATAGAGAACCTTATCATGGTAACTCCCAATTTTGAATTTCATTAAACATTGTTCACTTACCAGGAGCTTATGATCATCTTTTACCCAAGCAATCCGATAGGGCTGGGGATGTTTCTCCCTCTTGAGCTTCAGCTTAGAGACCATCTCTTCTGATACCAAGTTATCAGTGCTACCACCACCAATGATCACGTCACAAAATTTATCCTCACACTTGGATCTGGTATGGAACAAACTCCTCCATTGTCCTAGTTCAATCTCACCACTTAGTAGGACTCTTTCATTTACCAAGGTCTCTCCTCTTTCTGCATCCTCTGAATGTGATGATTGTGCATCTTCATCTACATGAGCAACCCTAGCTTGGCCCTCAGCTCTCCTATTTGTCCTTTCTTGTCATTGAGGGCATTCAAATACACGATGACCTTCTTCATTGCAATGGAAATAGGTACCACGAAAGCCTCCTCTTCCTTGTCCACGTCCTCTACCTCTTCCTCTCCGATTTCTAAAGTCTTGGTCATGGGAGCGGTTGAAACCCTCATTCCTCTGGTTTTTGCTAGTACCCTCATCTTCATTTTTCTTTTGGGTTTCATTAAAGCCTCCAGATGACCTATCACTTCCCCTTCCTCCTTGACCATGCCCTCTTTGTCTTCCTTCAAACCTTTTATTCAGCTTCTCTTCAACTCGTAGGGCAAACTGGTATGCCTCTTCTACACTGGTCATTCTTACCAGACTTAATTCCTCCTGGATGCTAGGTCGCAACCCACTGATATAATGAGCAACCTTCTCCTTATTTGATTTTTCATGTCCCACTCTAATCAAGAGTTAGTAAAATTCATCTCTATATTCTTGGACTGATCTTCTTGCTTTCTTTAACCCATGCATCTTCTTAAACAAATCAAGCTCATAGTCCACAAGAATGAACTGCTTCTTCAATTTGTCCACCATGCGATCCCATCTTGTGATCTTCTCCTTTCCTCTTTTGTTTCTTTCCAATTGAACCTCTTGCCACTAGATTTTGGCATGGCCTTTGCAAACTTAACCCTATCTAGGTCCCTGATATCCTCATACTCAAAGTATTCTTCCAGTTCATTGATTCGATCGATCAACTCATCTGGTTTCAGATTTCCTGAAAATACACCCACTTCAATTGTGAGTCTTTTCCCAAACTTAGTAATGGCCCTAAAAAGCCTTTCCTCTACAAGATTCAGAACTTCCCCATCAAGTTCCCCTTCTAGTCCCATTTCTTCTTCTTCATTGTCATCCTCACTGTCGTCACCTGCGGCAACATTTGCTCCTCTACGAAGCTCCTCTTGCAATGCTTGTACTTGCCTTTGGAGGGCTCTAACCTCCTCAAGATTAACACCTTTGGCCCTTCCACCATGCTCTCTTCATGGAGGCTTCTTCTAACTTGAACCCACAACCACACAGTCCTGGTGCAAACTGCCTCATAGTCGGCGCTCTTTCTACACACTCAGGAAAACTGGCTCTGATACCACTTGATGGGGACACAACCCAAGAACAAAATGGACACAACAGAGAAGGGAAATTGTATTAACTGAGAAAATAAGCTAGTACAAATAGTATAGAGAAAATAAACTTCAAAACATCCCCTAAGGGCTTATAGTAGCATAAATCTGGAGATAATTTCTCCTTTCAGTACCTCCTCTCAAACTCCACTCCGAACTGCCTTTTACAATGCCATAAATCTCCTTAAATAGACCCCAGAGGGTTAAGGACTAGGAGTACATTCTAGAAAGTTCTAGTAGGCATCCACTGACCAAATAAAAGGTTTCAGAAGCTGCAGTAGAAGTTGGTGTAAATCTAGAAGAATCTAGAAATGGTAACCGAACTTCCGGGAGGCATAACTTTTGAACCGTAGCTCCGATTGACAAACTGTTTACATTACTGGAAAGCTCTCAAAGTGCTCTATAGATTTATGGAAAAGATTCATTCATCCCCCATTTTTTGGCCCTTTTCAAGGTCATTTAATGCCCCTAACCTAGCTTTGAAGCATTCTTAGGAGGTCTCCAAAACCTGAAAAATTGCAATAACTTTCAAACCGTGGGGCCTTTTGACCTGATTCTTTTTCTAGAATGCTCTAAATCACAATTACATTCATCTGGCCAATTCACACCTTCTAGGTCACCAAAATGATGGCCAAATTGCATGCTTCTATTTTTTTGAGATTTTCTAGCACACTGATAGTTGAACTGTGAGAGTTGGAAACTTTATTTGACCCAAATGGGTATCCAAAAATGTAAAGACATGAAACAGAAACTAAGTCTAATTACATTTTTTTTTGGGTGACATAGAATTGCCCTTATACCTCTGGATGCTCCTGCATCAATAAAAGAGTGGGTTTAAAGTGGAAGTGGGCACTGACCACTGAGAATAAAATAAGAGAGACAAGATTGGCACAAGCTATGCTAGATTTAGGGAAGACTCATATGTCTATATCCCTTAAATATTTTGTAAAGAATTTTATTCCAAGAGATAGGGCATATAAGGTTTTGAAAAATAAAGCTCATGAAGTTGAGCAAGACATCATTCAAATATAGAAAGAAGCATTTGGGTTGCTTATGCCATGTGTGGACATGAGGGAAGGATGAGACACAATATAATTTGAAGATGACTACAAGCAAGAAGTGGCCAAGATGATTGAGGATATTCAACAACTAGCAAGTCTATCTAAACAAAAAGAGACTATCACAATAGAAGATGGCATTGACACTCCACCAAATCTGAATATATTGACATAAGAGGACATTAAAAGTTTAATGAAAAATTCAAGAAATTTTTTTCCTAACTCAACTTTGTTCGAGATTGTAGATTATCCAAAGCTTGAAAATAATAATATTGATGATATTGATGTGACATCAGTTATAGAGGATACAAGTGTCGATAAAATTTGAAAGTCTTTAATTATATTTGCACCATTAACCTGTATGCCTATTTTGCAAAAAAAAGAAAATTTTGAAGAAGACACATGCACTAAATCAGTAGTAGAAGTAACATAGAAAGAGAAATAAGCTACTTATGCTCTTATTCAATTTCCAAGTGTAAAGGATGTAGAACATACAACTGTGACACCTGTGCAATAGCCAAGATCAAGATAAAGTGAGTAGGGAAACTAGTTGAAATTATCATTACCAAGTGATACACCCTCATGATCTCAAGATATGACTCAATCAGGTGAGGATGATGAGTTAGTAAGCCTTGATGAGGTAATTACATTACCTATGTATGATTTGAACAATCTCGTTGTAATGCCCCACCAAGTGATCCAAAGAATTAACCTAGAATTTTACTAAGTTTAGTAGCATTTTTTTTTTCAACATGAAAGTAAATACCACATATAACTTATGCACAATAACGGAAGCAATAGCAATGTCCATCAGAAAGTAAACATAACATACATAACAAATTACATTCTTTAAGATCCCTTAACATTGAATTACATCTAAATCAACTAACATACATGAATCCATCTAGTACAACATCCACATGAAATAATAATGATAAGTCCAATGTTTATACATTACATTTCAAATGCTCAAGCATCTACTGTACATGTCACAGGGTATGACAAGCTCAAAGAATATATATATGTGAAATATGGTACATCATCCTATCCATGATACATCAAAGTAAGGATAATCACATGATACATCATTATAGAAGATATATACATCCATCATAAAGATCAAACATAATAAAACTAAGTACACGGTTTCTCCCAACCGTTAATAGCATCATTAGACCATCGTGGATCCTAGCCATCCCTCCGTGCGTAACATTCCAAATCACCAAAGAGATCATTAGTATTAACATGGTAGGAATGTCACTCCTAACATATACAACATCATATGTAGAAATTAATTCTAACATGCAAATATAAACATAAGATAACATCATCTAACATATACTAAAACATCAATGAAAGGATACATATCCACCATCACGAAGGACGCATCAGCCACAATGTCTCAATGAATCTCAAATGATAAGAGTGGAAAATACACTACCACTCGACTGCGTGGTACCTAAGTGGTCCACTCCCACTGTGCTGAGGAGTTAATATCAAGTCCCAAACAAACTCTCCAAAATCACATAGCACAAATCTCTATAAGTCTAGGAATCCTAAAAGTATACTAACTCAAAGGTTTCATCACAAAAATGACATCTAATCTCCAGAGGCACACAATGACATGTAGGAACCTACTATGCAAGCGGGAAAGTGTCATCGCATTTATCACGTACAAGTTACCCTGGCAGTTAACTAAACTCCACGGGTCCATATTGATCTCATGCAGCCACTAGTATCCTCTCATACTGACGAGGCATACTACAGAATGCAAGGTCGCAACCATGCGTTCTCACTACTCCCATCCTAGCCTGTACAAGCACTCAAGGCATGGGTGAGAATAAAACACTTATCTTTTTAGGTTCATTCAGTTAGTATTAGGTGTGAATGTTATCACTTATTAATCCAACTTACAATGAGTTACCTTGGCAGCCTCTTAGGGCCCCGGCCCCCATTGCAAGCCACTTCCCATCACTACATGCAGATATCCTACCCTAAGTTCATGGAATCATAAATCTCAAAATCAAAAAAGATAATCCATAATAAAATCATCAAATATGCATAAAAACATCAAATCTCCATGAGCAAACATCCATAGAAAATCATGAACACAACAACTCTCTACTGGCAACTGAAGTATCACTGATAATCAAAGTATCCAATGGTTCTCAATAACCAAAATATATCTCATCATACTGATTGAAGACTCCAAAAATGGTTGAGTTAAACATGTCACAACATGACATCATCAAGAATAAATCCACATTACAGTCCAATCATGGCAACTAGAAAACAACCAAGGATAATTGATTGATGACTAAAATAATGGTTAAGTCAAGTGTCTCATACATAAGAATCTCAGCTATAACAATCAGTAATCACATACAATACATAGAGCATTCCATCACATAACCATGGTTGAGTTTATAAAGATTGAGATTAAAACATCATCATGACATCACAATCACATAACCCCCAAGCCTCTGGTAGATGTCATATAACTGGTCAACACTAGTCAACGCAAAACCCAAAACAATAGCATAAAGAATACACAATGTAAACACATGTTTTGGTTTTGCCAAGTTTATAACTTAAATTTAAATGCAAAAGTCTCAATTTATGTTTCCCAATTTAAATATCAAGTGGAGAAATTTCACATTTAAACCTAACCCATGTTTTTGTATTGGTAGATAAAAGTTTCTCCCTCCAACTCTAACAACTCAATCTTTGTAAGTGTTTTAGAATTCACATGCTATTCTCCATTTACTATTGGAACTAAAATGTTAAATGACTTAAACTTCATAATTTTCGTCTAACCTTAATTAGATCAAAGTCCAATTAAGAAACATTATTTATTGAAATCTTAAATATATAGAATTTCATTAACTAATAATTATATATATGTATATATGTATATATATATATATACATATATATATATGTATATATATATACGTATATACATATATATGTATATATACATGTATATATATGTATATATGTATATGTATATATATATATATGTATATATATATGTCTATATATATACATATACATATATATACATGTATATATGTATATGTATATATATATACATATATATATACATATACATATATACATATATATACATATATATATATACATATAAATACATATATATATATATATATATATAACTAACAACAAATAACATTATTTACAAACGTTTTAAAAATAACATTATAAAATCAGATGCAATATTTTATATAAAAAAATGTTGCAACACACAATATGTAAGTTGCGGCACGCACGTAGGTACCCTACGGTTGCAGGGCCTACAGCGGCAGCGGGTATGTGGTACCTGCTGATGTCGCAGTTCCTACGACCATAGGTACCCCGCTGCGAACAGGCACAGGTGCACGGGCAACCATCCCCACTGTGCATACATTTTTCTTTTTCTTTTTTTTAATAACATTTTTTCATAAAAACGTTTCCATGCGATATGGCATTTTATTAATATGAAACTCTATTGCGATTTGACATTCGATTATTAAATAAATAAATAAATATATGTATATATATATACATATGTATGTATGTATATATATATATATATAAATATATATTTGTATATATATATATATATATATATGTGTGTGTGTGTGTGTGTATATATATGTATATACACATAGAGTTTACTAATGTCACAGCACATGAACATGTATACATATATATGTATATATTTATATATATATGTATATGTGTATGCAGATTCGAAAATATAAATAGTTTATTTAGAAATTCTAATTTTCAGAATTTTCCTATAAACTTATGATCTCAAATTTATCCAATAAATAATCTAATGGATTTGGCTATGAATTTAAACCCTAGCCTCGTGTTCTTTTCAGATCTATGCATATAGAATTCTCAAATAAATTAAACTACCCATATAGAGAATGCATACAATAAAAATATGAAATTCCTCAGAAGACATATGGAAGACATGAAGAAGACAGGGAATGCATGATGCGGAAGTAGCATAAGTAAAACCACAAGAATCTACCCAAATTTTGATGCTATAACGCTCTTCCTCAGAAAACCCGCAGAGCAAGCTCCCTTCTTCAAAGTTCTCAAATCTTCCAATGCTCCAGTTGCACTCCAAACACTATGTCTAAGCCTCTAGGAATGCCTAAATATAAAGAGCTCTCAGGAAACACCTAGAATGCTTCTAGAAATAGCTAGAAGGTGTCACCAACTAAGCATGGGTCTTTTCCAACCTTCTAGATGAGCTATAGGGTTGTAGACACCATGTGCTTAATTGATGCACTAACCCCCGTGTTGTTGACACATGAGAAATAGAAAAGTGTGTTAATTCCCATGCAAGCTTATAACTCCAATTCACTTTTTATATAATTTCTATTTAAATATTTATAACTTTCATTTTAATTTTTATAACTTTTATTATTATTATTTATTTATTACTTTATTATTATTTTACTATTATTATTAATTTTAATTTTCTAATTTAATTCTTTTTCCTCAATTAATTCTCATTTAATTAATTATAATCAAAATACCAAATAACATGATATTTTATATTAATTTTATCAAATAATTAATTTATTAATTAAATCTATTTATTAAGACTTAATTAATAGAAAATTCACCATAGACCTCCAAGATAAAATATGAAAACCCATCATAGAGAAAATCACACAAAATTAGTCTAAAGGGTTAAAAATCACGAATCATGTCATCCGACACATTCGGTGGGCAAAATATCCAGATACTTGTCCTACCTCACTAGGACAACTGGCTTAAGGGTTTGGGATTTGGACTTGAGAATTTATCTCCTTTCTCTTATCATTGAGATAGTATAATAGGGTACGCTCATCCTGGCAATTTAGGGAAGTCGATACCTGGTACCTGCAACCTATAGAAAAACCATGCATGTACATACAATAGATATAATGCTAAGCTAAATAGATAATGACAGGAAGTGGTGCATCGTGTAGATCTTGACTAAGCAGGTGACTATGACTCCCTTCCTTAACCACATAAAAAATGCCATACAATAAGAAAACACGCACACCATACACATGCAAGTATGGGGTAAGTATCCATAATAAAACACATAAGATAATAAACCATCCAACTAATCATCAACAATAACTGAAAACAATATAATGATCATCATGTATGCATGAATGTAAAGTCTAAATGATCTCATCACATAACCACTGAATCCATAAAATAATGTCTGAGAGTGCCAAAACAAAACCACTAATCCATCATCATAAAAATAGTCCATCATAGTCTAATAATAATAGCAACAATATGTCTAGAAAAGATGTGAACGAGGGTAAGCACTACATCCACCCCCCCTTGGGTTAGGCTTACTCCTAGAAGCCTACGAACAAGTAGGGATATAACTCCCTCAATCTGGTTGCATCCTCCCAAGTAGCTGAAGAATCATCAGTAGGGTCCCATTGGACCCTTACTTGCTCGATGGCTCAACCCTTGAGGGTTAACTCCCATTGCTCCAGAATACAAACCAGCTCCAAAGCCAGCTACTCGTCCTCTACCTGCAACGCATTCCAATCAAGAACATGTACAATATTAGGGATATACTACCAAAGCACTAAAACATGGAAAACATCATGAATGTGAGCTAGGCTGGGTGGTAGAGCAAGGCGGTAAGCAACCGAGCCAATCCTCTCTAAAATCTCAAATGGTCCCACAAAGCAAGGTGTTAACTTAGAACCCTTTCCATACCGGATTGGACTCTTTCACAGATGCACTCTCAAGAAAACCTTATCACCCACAACAAATTTCTTATCAGTCCTATGAGCATCAGCATACTTCTTCTACCTATCCTATTCCATAGTCAAGTGCTCATGGATACACACTACCTATTGCTCCATATGACAAAGCATCTCAGGACCCAACAGGATGCGATCCTCAAGACTATCCCAACTCAATGGTGTACGACAAGGATGTCCATATAATGCCTAAAATGGTGCCATGCCAATAGAACTATGATACCCGTTGTTGTAAGCAAACTCCACCAGGTAGAGATAATCCTCCCAATGTGTCTACCTATCCTTCACATACATCTGTAACATATCCTCCAAAACCTGATTCACCCTCTCTGTTTGACCATCAGTCTCTGGATGATATGCCAAACTAAAGTTTAACTACGCTCCAAGCTCATGCTACAGTGATGTCCAAAATGCAGATGTGAATACAGGATCTCTGTCAGAAATGATCTTTCTAGGAATAGCATGTAATCTCACAATGTCACGCATGAAGACATTGGCTACAGAAGCTGCTATGTAGGAAGACCTAATCGATGAAAAATGCACCACCTTAGTCAACCGATCAATGGTGACCATGATAGCATCATGATGTCAAACTGTCATAGGTAATCCTACTATGAAATCCATGGAGATCATATCCCATTTCCAAGAAGGAATGAGATTTGGCTACAAAAGTCCAGCCGGGTGCTGATGTTCTGTCTTAACTCTCTGACACTCAAGGCACCTAGCCACAAAATCAGCAATATCTCGCTTCATCCCCAACCAAAAGAAAAAACGTCTCAAATCAGCATGCATCTTCTTGACACCTGGATGTGCTGAGTAAAGTGTACGATGGGCTTCTGCTAGTATCAAGGTGCAAAGCTCATCCAGAAATGGCACATAAATCCTCCCCAGATGTCTTAAAAGACCATCTGATTCTTGAACATAACCAGAAAACTTACCTAACAAAGATCTTCCTGAATCTATCTCTTTGCACACTTCCTAATACCATGAATCCATAGGAAGTGCCTGAAGAATTTGACTCCTCAAATCTACACTAAGGGTCATCGATGATACCACATTTCTCCTATGACTCAAAGCATCCACCACCACATTCTCCTTACCCTGAATGTACTTAACCTCAAAATCATACTTGCATAAAAACTCCATCCATCACCTCTGGCGAGCATTCAAATTAGGCTGAGTAAAAATGTACTAAAGACTACGATGATCACTGTGTAGCTCGAATCTATGCCCCAACAAGAAATGTCTCCACCTTGTCAAAGCATGAACTACTGCTGCTAACTCAAGATCATGCATAGGATAATTTAACTCATGATCCTTGAGTTTGTGTGATTCATATGCAATCACCCGTCCATTCTGCATCAACACTGCTCCAATCCCTTCAAGAGAAGCATCTATACATACCATAAAATTACCTTCTAGATCAGGTACAGCTAGAATCAATGCACTAGTCAAAAGCTCCTTGAGCTTCTGAAAAGATTCCTCACATTTCTTTGTCCACATGAACTTCTTTCCTTTCCTTTGAAGAGAAGTAATAGGATGTGCTATCATAGAGAAGTTCTGGACAAATCTGTGATAATAATCGGCTAAACCCATGAAACTACAAATCTCTGACACATTAGTCAGTGTCGAACAATCTATTATCACCTAAATCTTTGCAGGATCCACTGAAATACCATCACCTGAAATAACATGCCCTAAATATTGAATCTCTGATTTCAAGAATTCACACTTAGCTGCATTGGCATAAAGCTGATTGTCCCTCAAACACTACAATACCAACCGCAAGTGTTCCTCATGCTCCTTCTGAGTCTTAGAATATATCAATATGTCATCAAGAAACATGAGTACAAACCTGTCCAGATAAGATCAAAACACACCATTCATCAAATTCATGAACACCAATGGAGCATTAGTCAACCCAAAAGGTACCACTGTGAACTCATAATGCCGATAGCAAGTTTGAAAAGTAGTCTTATGAATATCTGCTTCCTTAATGTGAAGTTGGTGGTATCCTGACTTAAGGTCAATCTTGGAGAATACTGTGGCTCCCTTGATCTGATCAAATAAGTCATCAATCCTAGGTAAAGGATACCTATTCTTAATAGTCACCTTATTCAACTGTCTGTAGTCGATACAAAGGCACAAAGAACTGTCTTTTTTCTTCACAAAGAGCACTGGAGCTCCCCATGGTGATACACTAGGTTGAATGCTCCCTTTGGCCAGAAGTTCCTATAGCTAAAGATGTAGCTCACCCAATTCTTGTGTAGTCATGCGATAAGGAGCTTTAGAGATAGGCTCCACTCCAGGAATTAGATCAATACTAAAGTCAATGTCCCTCTTTGGAGGCATGCCTGGAACCTCACTTGGAAAAACATCTGCGTACTCTTGCAAAATCGGGTGATCTACAGTCTCCCTCATAGGATCTTCCTCATCAAGATCATTTACCATAATAGAAAATATCTGACATCCCTTACAAAAACTTCACTTCAATTGCATAGTAGAAATCATCTGCAGAGATATAGGCCTTGGTATCCCAACTATCTGCACATCATTCCCTTGGTCATCTTGGCACAAAATAATCTTCTTCCTGCAATCTATACTGGCTCTATGAGATCCAAACCAGTCCGTGCCTAAAACCACATCATAGGAACCAAGGGGTATGACTCGAAGATCCATTGTAGTATCAAAGCTTCCTATGCTAAGCCCACACTTATGAACTACAGAGTCTATGGAGACCTTAATACTTGAGGCTAGTTCCACTTGCCAACCATGTTCTTGCTTCACCACATCTAGCTTACACTTAGAAATTATAGATGGTGAAATAAATGAATCTGTAGCTCCTAAATCAAACAATACTAAAAGAGATATACCTCTAATAGCACCTATGATCTCAACCACTATTCCCTGATGATCTACCTGACACTGATCAATTGCTACAAAAAACTCTATGAGCTCTACCTGCATCACCAACTATAGGCTCTAAAATTGTAGGTATAGGTCCTAAAAAATGAGGTGCTCGCTGAGGACACTGAGCTGCATAATGTCCAATCTATCCACATGAAAAACATTTTGTATTTTTTCCAGATCCTCTTCCCATAGGTGGTACATTTGATTGCTGATGACTGTTGTTGCTAACAAAAGACTGGCTACTCTGAGATGGCTGATTGGACTGATTCTATTTATTGCATTGAGCATTGCAGTTGTTCTTGGTGTTAGAACCTTTGCCACCACCTTGAGATTGAGAATTTGATCCCTTCTGTTGATGTGCCTGCTGAGACTACTGTTGATACTGTTTCCCCTTAGAGAAATAAAACTTCTTGTTACCACCTGAATTGTAGTTGCTTTTAGATCTTGATGCTGTTGGCACTCCTACAAAACCACCTTGACCAAGGTTGACACTTTTCTCAACAAGGATAGCTCAATGTACCGCATCCTTGAGCATTTTTGGCTCAAATACTTTAACTCCCCCAATAATACGATTATTCAAACCCCTAATGAAATGTTGTGTCAACTGAGCTGAATTTTCACTGAACCCTGAAAAAGACATGAGCTCATAAAACTTATGCTCATACTCGATCATTGACAAGGTGTACTATCTAAGATTATGAAATTCATCAGCCCTTTTTTGTTTCCATTCCTCTAGTAGGAATCATTCACAAAAACTTTCTAGGAATAGCTCCCATGTGACACTGCTCATATCGATTCCCAACTTCTTCTCCTCAATCGTCCAACAAGTGGCCCCAAAATTCTTTAAATTAGTGATCGCAAATCTTGCCTTAAAATTGTTGTCAAACTCTTGCAGGGAAAAAATCCTATCAAGGGAAATAAGCCACTGCTCGACCACATAACCAGAACCTTGCCCATTTAAAGGCTTAACATTGGATCTTGAAAGATCCTTCATCTAAGTGGACACAATGGACCTTTGACGATCCTTTCAAGGACTTCTAGATCTGGGTCTATGTTCTTGCTCTGTCTGGTGCACTTTGGGCTATTCTTAAATAGGAGGTAGACATTCTAGAATAGTCTGGATCATCTATCTCAAACCAACCTCTTCAGACTCAGCTTGGTCCTCTCTACAGCTCTCTTCCTGCTGCCTACTAGAGTGCTCTTCCTTGCTCTCTATGTGAGCTGATCCCTCATGGGCAGACTCATGGACACTGACAGCTCTGCCACGACCATGGCCTCTACCACGGCCTCTAGCTTGGCCTCTAATAGAAGACCTAGTCCTAGATACCATCCTACAACAGTGCAAAGTATAATTACAATCACATGTTGCAATAAACTAAGTTCAATTCTATGTTTAGGTTAAGTAAAATTTCCAGTTTTGAAACTAAGTGTTGAAGAATCAAAAATATTCAAGTAACAATTCAAGTTCTATTTCAGTTCACCTAGTTTCAAGTTAAAAAAAAAAAAAAATACACTTAATAGTTCAAAGTTCCTAGTTGTTCCAAAATACCCAGAGCTCCTAATGTAGAAACTCAGGCTCTGATACCAAATGTAATGCCTCGCCAAGGGATCCAAAGAATTAGCCTAGAATTTTACTAAGTTTAGTAGCATTTTTTTTTTTCAACATGAAAGTAAATACCACATATAACTTATGCACGATAACGAAAGCAATAACAATGTCCATCAGAAAGTAAACATAACATACATAACAGATTACATTCTTTAAGATCCCTTAACATTGAATTACATCTAAATCAACTAACATACATGAATCCATCTAGTACAACATCCACATGAAATAATAATGATAAGTCTAATGTTTATACATTACATTTCAAATGCTCAATCATCCACTATACATGTCACAGGGTATGACAAGCTCAAAGAAAATATATATGTGAAATATGGTACATCATCCTATCCATGATACATCAAAGTAAAGATAATCACATGATACATCATCATAGAAGATATATACATCCATCATAAAGATCAAACATAATAAAACTAAGTGCAGGGTTCCTCCCAATCGTTAATAGCTTCATTAGACCATCGTGGATCCTAGCCATCCCTCTGTGCGTAACATTCCAAATCACTGAAGAGATCATCGGTATTAACATAGTAGGAATGTCACTCCTAACATATACAACATCATATGTAGAAAGTAATTATAACATGAAAATATAAATATAAGATAACATCATCTAACATATACTAAAACATCAATGAAAGGATACATATCCACCATCACGAAGGATGCATCAACCACGATGTCTTAATGAATCTCAAATTATAAGAGTGAAAAATACACTACCACCCAATCACGTGGTACCTAAGTGGTCCACTCCCATCGTGCTGAGGAGTTAATCTCAAGTCCCAAATAGGCTATCCAAAATCACATAGCACAAATCTCTATAAGTCTAGGAATCCTAAAAGTATACTAACTCAAAGGTTCCATCACAAAACTGACATCTAATCTCCAGAGGCACACAATGACATGTAGGAACCTACTATGCAAGCGAGAAAGTGTCATCGCATTTATCATGTACAAGTTACCCTAGTAGTTAGCTAAACTCCACGGGTCCATACTGATCTCATGCAGCCACTAGTATCCTCTCATACTGACGAGGCATACTACGGAATGCAAGGTCGCAACCATGCATTCTCACTACTCCCATCCTAGCCTGTACAAGCACTCAAGGCATGGGTGAGAACAAAACACTTATCTTTTTAGGTTCATTCAGTTAGTATTAGGTGTGAATGTTATCACTTATTAATCCAACTTACAATGAGTTACCCTGGCAGCCTCTTAGGGCCCCGGCCCCCATTGCAAGCCACTTTCTGTCACTACATGCAGATATCCTACCCTAAGCTCATGGAATCATAAATCTCAAAATCACAAAAGATAATCCATAATAAAATCATCAAATATGCATAAAAACATCAAATCTCCATGAGCAAACATCCATAGAAAATCATGAACACAACAACTCTCTATTGGCAACTGAAGTATCACCGATAATCAAAGTATCCAATGGTTCTCAATAACCAAAATATATCTCATCATACTAAACGAAGACTCCAAAAATGGTTGAGTCAAACATGTCACAACATAACATCATCAAGAATAAATCCACATTACAGTCCCATCATGGCGACTAGAAAACAACCAAGGATAACTGATCGATGACTAAAATAATGGTTAAGTCAACTGTCTCATACATAAGAATCTCAACTATAAAACTCAGTAATCACATCCAATACATAGAGCATTCCATCACATAACGATGGTTGGGTTTATAAAGATCGAGATTAAAACATCATCATGACATCACAATCACATAACCCCCAAGCCTCTGGTAGATGTCCTATAACTGGTCAACACTAGTCAACCCAAAACCCAAAAAAATAGCATAAAGAATACACAATGTAAACACATGTTTTGGTTTTGCCAAGTTTACAACTTAAATTTAAATGCAAAAGTCTTGATTTATGTTTCGCAATTTAAATATCAAGTGGAGAAATTTCATGTTTAAACCTAACCCATGTTTTTGTATTGGTAGATAAAAGTTTCTCCCTCCAACTCTAACAACTCAATCTTTGTAAGTGTTTTAGAATTCACATGCTATTCTCCATTTACTATTGGAACTAAAATGTTAAATGACTTAAACTTCATAATTTTCGTCTAACCTTAATTAGATCAAATTCCAATTAAGAAACATTATTGATTGTAATCTTAAATATTTAGAATTTCATTAACTAATAATTATATATATATATATATATATATATATATATATATATATATATATATATATATATATATATATATATATATATATATATGTATATGTATATATATATGTATATGTATATATATATGTATATATATATGTATATGTATATATATATGTATATATATATGTATATGTATATATATATGTATATGTATATATATATATGTATATGTATATATATATGTATATGTATATATATATGTATATGTATATATATATGTATATATGTATATATATATATTAAACTAACAGAAAATAACATTATTTACAAATGTTTTAAAAATAACATTATAAAATTGGATGCAATGTTTTATATAAACAAAGATTGCAACACACAATATGTAAGCCGCGGCACGCACGCAGGTACCCTACGGTGGCAGCAGGTACGTGGTACCTGCTAACGTCGCAGTTCCTGCAACCGCAAGTACCCCGCTGTGAACAGGCGCGGGTGCATGGGCATCCGTCCCCACTACGCATACATTTTTTTTTTCTTTTTTTTAATAACATTTTTTCATAAAAACATTTCTATGTGATATGGCATTTTATTAATATGAAACTCTATTGCAATTTGACATTCGATTATTAAATAAATATATATATATATATATGTATATATATATATAAGGATATATATTTATATATATATGTGTGTGTATATATATATACACGCAGAGTTTACTAATGTCACAGCAAATGAACATGTATACATACATACATACATATACATATATATATATATATATATATATATATATATATATATATATATATATATATATATATATATGTATATGTATATGTGTATGCAGATTCGAAAATATAAACAGTTTATTTAGAAATTCTAATTTTCAGAACTTTCCTGTAAACTTTTGATCTCAAATTTATCCAATAAATAATCTAATGGGTTTGGCTATGAATTTAAACCCTAGCCTCGTGTTCTTTTCAAATCTATGCATATAGAATTCTCAAATAAATTAAACTACCCATATAGAGGATGCATACAAAAAAAATATGAAATTCCTCAGAAGACATATGGAAGACATGAAGAAGACATGGAATGCATGATGCGGAAGTAGCATAAGTAAAAGCACAAGAATCTACCTGGATTTTGATACTATAACGCTCTTCCTCAGAAAACTCAAAGAGCAAGCTCCCTTCTGCAGAGTTCTCGAATCCTCCAATGCTCCAATTGCACTCCAAACGCTATGTCTAAGCCTCTAGGAATGCCTAAATATAGAGAGCTCTCAGAAAACACATAGAATGCTTCTAGAAACAACTAGAAGGTGTCATCAACTAAGCATGGGTCTTTTCCAACCTTCTAGATGAGCCATAGGGTTGTAGACACCATGTGCTTAATTGATGCACTAACCCCCATGTTGTTGACACATGAGAAATAGAAAAGTGTGTTAATTCCCATGCAAGCTTATAACTCCAATTCACTTTTTATATAATTTCTATTTAAATATTTATAACTTTCATTTTAATTTTTATAACTTTTATTATTATTATTTATTTATTAATTTATTATTATTTTACTATTATTATTAATTTTAATTTTCTAATTTAATTCTTTTTCCTCAATTAATTCTCATTTAATTAATTATAATCAAAATATCAAATAACATGATATTTTATATTAATTTTCTCAAATAATTAATTTATTAATTAAATCTATTTATTAAGACTTAATTAATAAAAAATTCACCATAGACCTCCAAGATAAAATATGAAAACCCATCATAGAGCAAATCACACAAAATCAGTCTAAAGGGTTAAAAATCACGAATCATGTCATCTGACACATTCGGTGGGTAAAATATCCAGATACTTGTCCTACCTCAGTAGGACAATTGGGTTAAGGGTTTTGGATTTGGACTTGAGAATTTATCTCCCTTCTCTTATTATTGAGATAGTATAATAGGGTATGCTCATCCTGGCAATTCAGGGAAGTCGATACCTGGTACCTGCAACTTTTAGAAAAACCAAGCATGTACATACAATATATATAATGCTAAGCTAAACAGACAATGGAAGGAAGTGGTGCATCGTGTAGATCCCGACTAAGCAGGTGACTATGACTCCCTTTCTTAACCACATCACAAATGCCATACAATAAGAAAACACGCACACCATACACATGCAAGTATGGGGTAAGTATCCATAATAAAACACATAAGATAATAAACCATCCAACTAATCATCAACAATAACTGAAAACAATATAATGATCATCATGTATGCATGAAATGTAAAATCTAAATGATCTCATCACATAACCACTAAATCCATAACATAATGTCTGATAGTGTCAAAACAAAACCACTAATCCATCATCATAAAAATAGTCCATCATAGTCTGATAATAATAGCAACAATATGTCCAGAAAAGATGTGAACGAGGGTAGGCACTACACTCACACTCGAACAAATGCAAGAGCTATAAACCTTGCTGAGCTGTAAGGTAAAGCAAGAACAATTAAGAAGAGAGCATAAGAGAAGGCAGGTATTACATACTATCAAAGATATTTTATAGATACATTTGAGATCATGGATTTTAATAATATAGTGATAAAAATTATTCAGTTTTATATTATCATTGATGTTACACAAATGTTATACTCTTACTAGGCACTTCTAGTTGGAACCAAGTTCATAAGACTCTAGTATTTTTCAAGCAAAAGTTCAAAAGAAGCCAATTCTAGAGTGTCAACCAAGTTGCGACTAGTGCAACCCGAGTTGGAAAAAGTTTGAATTGAATCTCAGACAGAGGAACCTAAGTCACAATCTACCAGAACTAAGTCTTAGATAGTAGAAATAGAGCAGAATTTAGAAATTCATAGAAACTTTGAGCATGGTGAACCAAGTGAATACAATCTAGAAGCTAAAAATTAAGATACTTGTACTTGCTAGATATGTCAGAAGGCATCATGCTTCTGAGAAAATAATTAGAGATTAGAAAAAAGGCACAATGACAAGGAACAAACTAAAAGGTACATGTTTTCTTATTGAATTTGAGCCTAGAATTGTTAATGATGCATTGAAAAATGAAAGTTGGATAGAGGCAATGAATGAAGAGATTGACAAAATTGAAAGAAGCAATTCTTGGACTCACATGATTACATTAAATCTTGGTGTCTCATGTTTTCATTTTATTTTCTTATTGTTTTATTTTTCTACAACTAAGTCACTAAAGGATAATGCACATTAATATATCAAATTGCTTTGTTAACCAAGTTACAATGAATATCTAGTTCTAACCAAGTTGTGAGTTTCAAGGAAGCTTCTATTTACATCTAAGGGATTTGGAATTATTTTAGTGGTAACCAATTCACCCCTCCACTCCTAGTTACTCTTATATTTCTAACAATTGGTATGAGAGACTTCATGGATATCTAGTAAAGATTGGTTTTCAAAGAACCAATGATAATAATATACTATATATTAAAGAGGGACCATAGAACAAGATTTTGTTGGCAAAAATATTTGTGGATGATATCCTATCTACAAGTCATGATGACTTATGCAAGCCATTCTTTGGAAAAATAAAATTCTTTGTTGGTTTACAAGTTCATCAAATGAAGGATGGCATTTACATTACTTAGTCAAAATATATCAAGGAGATATTTAAGACCTTTGGAATGGAAGATTCCAAACCAGTTGGAACATCTATGTCTATTGGACACAAGTTATCCAAGGATGATGATTTAAAAGAGGCAAATTAGACTACCTATAGATCTATGATTGGAAAAATTTAGTATATTTTTCATACAAGACCTAATATTGCATTAGCTATTGGTATAGTTGTAAGGTTCTTTGAAAATCCTAGAGAAAATCATATCATGGCAATAAGAAGAATCATGATATATCTAAAAGGTACTCAATACTATGTCCTATGGTATAATAAACGAGGGAACTTCGAGTTGAAATCCTTTACTGATGTTTATTGGGCTAGAAGCATTGATGACATGAAGAGCACCAATGGAGGAGAATTATTTCTTGGAAAGAGGTTAGTATCTTGGACAAGTAAGAAGGAAAATTGCATCTCTCAGTCTACAATAGAGGCAGAATACATTGTAGCAATTAATTGCTCCAACATAACATGGTTCAAGAAACTATTATCAAAAATCAAGGAAGAAATCAAGGATATAGTGGTTATCTATTGTGATAACACAAGTTCAATCAATATATCTAGAAATCTAGTGATGCACACCAAGACAAAACACATTACAATCAAGCATAATTTTCTAAGAGAATTAGTTCAAGACAAAGAGGTTAGATTGGAATATGTTAACACAAAGAAGTAGGTTGCTGACATATTTACCAAATAATTACCTAAGTATGCATTTTTGTATCTAAGAGGAAAACTAGGGTTCATTCCCCTATCTCATGCTGACTAGAGTACAAATTAGTGATGCATCAACTGAGCTTCATTGAAGAGCTATAAAATTGATGCAAAGAAGTTAGAGCTCATTACATATGAATAAGTACATTAGGTACATTATAAAATAAATGTGTCAAGTCTTTGGCATTTGATGTCAAAGAGGGAAAGAATCATGTCATATTTTAATTGAGAGAGATTAGTGTAATTAGAGAAGAATTAGAGGTAGTAATTAGCAAGAGGGAGAACTTGATCTGATGGAGGCTAAAGATAAGATGGAAAAGAGAGAATATCAAAGGGAGTTCTCATAGATGGATAGGGAAATACCTCATGTGAGACACCATCTATGAGGACTCCCTCTTAGATTCTCCCTTTTCCATTTTATCTTCAGACTCCATCAGATCAAGTTCTCCCTCTTACAGATTACTGACTCTGATTACACCAATCTAAATCATTTGATTGCTCTAAGGTTTTATTTTCATAATGACATGTTTTGTTTCCATCAATTCCAAAGAGGGATATTATTGATAATAATTATTTAATTCCATATTTTCATTGATGTTACACAAATGTTATACTCTTACTAAGCACTCCTAGTTGGAGCTGAGTTCAAAAGACTTTAGTATTTGTTGAGAAAAAGTTCAAAAGAAGCCAAGCTCTAGAATTCCTATGCAAAATAAGTCATGTTGGTTACTAGAGGAGTTTGGTATAAACCAAGTTAGGTTAGTTACCAAGGAACTCAGTGGTAACCAAGTGACCCAGTTTTTTAGTTTAAGTCAACCTTCAACATATTAGTTTTATCCATTAATTGGTTTATACAAGTTGACTCAGTGAATGTTATTTGTTTTTTTGTAAGGTTATTCAAGCAGACTTGGCATTAGATTTCATATATATGAGAGGTCAATATGTGGATTGAATAAAGTGTAAGTGTCGAAGAAGATAAGATCTAAATAGAGAAGGATATTTGATTAAGAGTAGAGTATCCAAGGAGTTGCAAAGAATATTATGATCAAGGAGGATCCAAAGGATAAGCTAGAACAATTATCTAAATTTACAATCCAGTTACTTCATAAGTCAAGTCAATCATTGTTACTCTCAAACAATTGTAGCAATGAATAAATCTCTTAATAGAGTTGACTTAATAGCCATTTTGTAAATCCTCTAACCAGGTGGTATTTCTAGATTAAAGTGTCTTAAGACCTGTAAAAAGGCCACTCCTAGCAAGGTGATTTAAATCCTTTAACAGGGTCACACCTAACAATTTGTTTTGTAACCTTTAATAGGATTGGCTCCTTATAGGGCTTACTTCAGAAGAGTGAAAAGTTGTAACTAGTTGTGCTGGTAGTTTTCCCAAATTGGGTTTCCACATTAAATCTTGGTGTCTCATGTGTTCATGTTATTTTCTTATTTCTTTATCTTTGTGCAACTAAGTCACTAAAGGTTAATGCACATTAATATATCAAATTGCTTTCTTAACTAAGCTATAGAGAATTTCTAGTTCTAACTAAGCTATAAGTTTAAAGGAATTTTGTATTGACATCTACGAGATTTGGAATTGTTTTAGTGGTAACTGATTCACCTCTCCCCTCTTAGTTACTCCTCTTATATTTCCAACATAATCAACATATAATTTTGGACTAACTAGTATATCTAGTTGATAAGATTTAGATAGGAGACATAGAGACCAATGACAAGTTATTACAATGGTCTGAAAGAAGAATTGAACATAAAATGCTAGAGAAAGTCTCACAAGAACTTGTACATAGAAAGTTGAGCTTTCTACATTAGTCATATAGCTGGAAACAATTTTGTAAGCCATTAATTCATTGTATATGAAATTGTGTGATATTGATTTCTATATAATAGATACTATACATTCATTAGAGATTTTGCATGCAAACATAAGAGCAAGTGTTATTACATTAAGCAAGAATGCAAGTTCAAGCTCATTCCTATTTTATAAATTGGCATCTAGTCAAAATAGGTTAGCTGAGCTCACAGCTAAAGACACAGAGATCAGGCATAAGTTGACATTGATTTAACTCCAATTACTTCCACACATATAGATTATTTAGAGAAAGGTATCTATTGCCAAAACCATTTTGAATAAAGATACACATTTTTATCATTTAGCAGGATTCATTGATCTAGCTACCGAGCTAGAAATTCAATTTCAAGTTTTGGATCAAGTTAAGGAGAGATGGAATAAAGGCTATGCCCATATTGTGGCAACTCGTCAGTAATTATTTGATAAGCATCAATTAGCCCCAACAACCCCAAGTTCCATTAGTAACAAAATCAAGGGGGATTAGACTATGAAAAGAATAAGAAAGAGGATGTAAGGGAATAGACAAGAGGAAATAATTAATAAGAAGATCAAATATTAGACATTAGATATCAAATTTTATAGGGTCAAACTATGGTCTTGTGATATTCCTAAGTCTTATGTCACCTTTGGAGACAATCTTCTTTCATCCATTGGGGAAAAGATGTGGGAGGGTGTTATTTTAGAGGTCATATGGTGTGCATGTAGCAGTATGGGTAGGGTGTTGTATGGTCACCAAGTAGGATAGAAGTTGTATGGTTGTAGACTACAATGAAGTAGGAGAGGATGTCGTATGGTATTTTGAATTGTTCATATGATTTATATGAAAGCTCATATGGTGTTTAGGGAGGATCATACAGTAAATAGGAATGGTCATACAGTGGTCAAAGTTGTATGATGGAGATGGAGGGGTGGCATATGGTGTGAGGGCTAGGCAAGCCATACAGTGTGTAGATGGAGGATGCAAGGGAAGTATAGGGGTGTGGCTAGATAGTGTATGGAACAATGAAGGTTGTACAGATAATGAGGTAGCAATATATGAATGTCTAGAAGCTACACAGTTAGGTGTTTGAGTTGGGAATGGTAAAACAAAACTGTGAAATGCAATCTTGTCTATACATAAATACAATAGATTTAGATAAAATATAGACACAAAAATAGGGACTTGAATATGGATAATCCTTCAATTAATATATGCCAAAAGATGATGCTCTGATTTTCCAAATCTGAGCGAAGTATTACAAGCGATAGAATAGGGTGAGGGTTAAATCCCACCAAAACTGGATAAACTAAATAGGGAAGGTCTTTCACTTCTGAAATGGTGAACAATAGAGAACTCCAATAGGAATTTGTAGTGCATAGAAAATAATCCAAATTTCATACCTAAAGACTACCTACAAGTCATGCTTAAATACCCATCAGGGAGAACTTTTTGAGGGTGTACAAAAGATAGCTGATGACAACACAAATACAGAAACAAAACAAAAATTGACCCGAGATATATTAAATCAATCTAACCATTAACAACAGTTTGATTAATAATATATTTTATGACAGGGATATTATAGTCCTCCCATCCCAAAATTTTCTTTTCCTCAAGCAAACACAATGCCAGATGCTGTAGGATGTGCTCACCTTCCTAGGTTGCATCATCCAGAGGTAGGTGTTTCCAATGTACCAAATATCCCTTCATTGTTTGGTTTTGTAGGGTCTTCTCATGTACTTCAATAATATCTACTAGTTCTAATATGAGCTTTCCTTCTTCATTGAGCGGAAAAATGTCTATAGCTACCATGAAATTCTATCCCATAGCTTCCTCAAGCATGAAACATGGAAAATGTTATGAATATGGCTCCCCTTTGGAAGTTCTAGCTCATAGGCTACTTCACCGATGCATTACACTACATGATAAGTTCCATAAAATTATGGCTTCAATTTTTCTTTTCCCTATTCTTTTAATAAGGATTTTCGGTATGGCTAGAGCCAAAGGTAGACCAAGTCTCCTACTTTGAAACTCCTTTCTATTTAGTGTCATTTAGCGTGCATCTTTTGTTGATTCTATGCCTATTGTAAGTTTTCTTTCAAGCATCTTAGGATGTTTTGTCCCTCTTGAAGCCAGTCCCTTGCCCTTAGTGTGCAACTGTCCCCTAGAACTATGTTGACAATGGAAAGGGGTTCGTAATTATATGAGCTTTGAATGGTGCCATCCTGATGGACATGTGGTATGTGGTATTGTAACAATATTCCTCGAGGTTTATCCATTTGACCCACGCCCATTGCTATGCCGAAACATAGTTCTGAAGGTAGCCTTTAAGAGACTTATTTACAATCTTTGTTTGTCCATCTGTCTGAGGGTGGTAACTAGTACTTGGTGAAAATCTATCTCTACCAGTTAAAATGGTTCCATCTAGAAGATATTGATAAAGTATCCATCCTAATCACTAATAATGTTTCAGGGTAGTTCATGTAGATGAAAACTTCTCTACAAAATAGATCGCTTGTGTGGCCTAAAAGTCTGAGGGAATAGCAAAGAAATGTGTATAATTTTTCATTTGATCAACCTCCATTAAAATAAAATCCTTTCTATTCACCTTGGAAAGTCCAGTAATGGAATCCATTAATATACTTTCCCACTTATGTTCTAGAATTGGCAGAGGTTATAGTAATCCAATGAGTAGAGTGTGTTCAGATTTGTTCTATTAGCTGACCATACACTCTCTTACATACTGTAATACGTCTCCTTTAATAACTTTCCATGAAAACCTCTCCCTAAGAAATTTGTAAGTTTTGAGGAAACCTGAGTGTCCCGACAAGGGTGAGTCATGTACCTTCTCCAATATTTTATGCTTCAATTTGGATTTTGGCACTAAAAATATCCTATTCTTATAGTAAATGATGTCATCCACCACTTTGTACTGATGAACCTAGGTGTTTCCAACCATTAGCTCATAGGAAAATGTGTTTTTGGAATATTCTACCAACAAATGTGCTTTCTAGTCAACTAAAATTTGGGTCAGTAAGTAGATAGTGGGTTTCCTAGACAAAGCATCTGCAACCACATTGTTCTTTCCTTTCACATATTCAATGTCAAAACCAAAAGCCTCAGCCTTTCTTATGCATTTTTTTTTGCCTCTCGTTCAATTCTTGCTGCTCTAGAAAAAATCTTAGACTATTGTGATGCATACGAACAACAAACTTGGCACCCACCAAATACTGCTAGAACTTGGTTAGTGCATGTACAATGGCCAACATCTCTTTGTCGTGAATGGAATATAAGTGTTCTATTTGTGTAATTTTCCTTCTCTCATAGGCTATGGGGTATCTATCTTGCATTATTACCATGCTAATTCCTTCTTTAGATGTGTCACACTCTAGAATGAAAGGTCGAGCGAAATCAAGTATTACAAATATGGTACAAGTGCTCATTTCTTCTTATAGCTTATCAAAATTAAGTTGTTCTTTTTCATTCCATTGGAAGGAACCCTTTCTTGCCAAATCTATTAATGGGACATTGAACTAAAAGAATCATTTTACAAACCTCTGGTAACAACTGCACAATCCAAAAAATCCTTGCAACTCTGTGAGTGATTTTGGGGGAGGCTAATCAAGGATAGCCTAAATCTTCTCTTGATGAACTTGAACTCCATATTTTCTGACAAAATTCCCAAAGTACAATATTTTTGTCATACTAAATTTATCCTTGGATCACTTGGTGAACAAGAATTTATTCTTCATGATCAATAGGACTTCATCCAAATGCTTTAGGTGCTCTTCCCATGTCCTGCTATAAATAAGGATATCATCAAAAAATACTAGTAACTACTTACACAATTGTTTGTTGAAGATGTGATTCATGCATGATTAGAATGTAGTAGATGCATTTGTTAATCTGAATGGCATGACTAGGAACACATAATGCCTATAGTGACAACAAAAGGTCATATTTTCCAAGTCTTCCTCCCTCATGTGGATCTGATGGTATCTAGAATGGAGATCTATTTTTAAAAAATAGATTGTGCCATGTAATTCATCCAAAAACTTGTCTATCCTTGGAATGGGATATCTATTCTTTATTATTTTTTTGTTCAATGTGTGGTAGTCCACACACATGTGCATCATCCTATCCTTATTTTTGACCAAAACCACTGATGATGCAAAGGGACTAGAACTAGGATGGATCCATCCTTTCTTTAACATTTCTTGAATAGTCGTTTCAATCTTTGAATTTCTTGGGATGATAGTAGGGTGTGGTTATGACTGGCTTGGCTCCACCCTACAACTCAATAGCATATTCAAACCCTCAATGAGGCAATATGCTAGGAGGAATGTCCATAAAAACTTTATCATGTTCACTCAATATATTCTAGAGATCATCATCTTGGGGAGGTGTCTGTTGTCTCTTTATAGGCTCCATTGAGACAAAACAATGTGCAGCCCAAGAAACATCTCCATGCCAAAAAATTGCCTCCATTCGATGTGTAGAAACTTCCTTCGAACCTTCATTTTCCATTCTATGGAGAATAACCTTCTTTCCGTTGACACCAAAAGTGAAATCCATCTCTTTAAAGCTCTAAATGTAATCATCAAGTGTCTCCATCCACTGTATGCCTAGAATAACCTCCATATTATCAAGGTCCACTATGAAGAAATCCTCGGTCATTGTGTGATTCTCCATTATGATACTTAGCTAAGGAACAAGGTGTATGTAGGGTAGGAGAGTCCCTTTGGCAACCTTGAAATGAAATTCTACATATGTCTTCATAGGTAGACCTCTCCATTTCACCAGAGAGGAGTTTATGAAGTTTAGAGTAGCTCAGCTATTGAGCATCACCATAACCCTTTGCCCTTGAAGGGTTCCCCATACATGAAACATTGTGCACCTTGGGCTACCAGCTAGGGTTATAGTTCCTCCATGCCATACCAATGCTACAATTCTTTCCATATCTATCAAACTAACCATTTTGGTGTCCTTGTAGGGTTAGTTGTCTTCAATGGGTATATCTTCTTGTTTTTCCTCATCATCAGACCCAACATCAATGTAGTGGATCTTTCCTTTCATGAGGCATTTGTTTCTAGGTTCCCATGGTCCTTTATAGTTGAAACATAGTTTCTTCCTTTTGAGCTCTTGTCTGGTAGCTTCATCCAATGACAAATTCCTTAGTAGAGGTTTATTATCTTGGTCCCTCAGAAACATCAATTCTTTAGAATGTGAGTAACCCTAAGAGGATGATGCCAATGATGATACTATACTCTGTGCTTTCTTAATGGCCTCTGACATGGTGGTAGGATTGAACCCCTTTACCAACCCTTCAATGGTTTTTTCCATTCATCCATGAAGAGCACTATCCATCTTCTTTCAAAAAATTTCGTGACCAAAACAAAGAGTTTCTAAAATGTTGCAATACATTAGTCAACCGATCTAGTTTTCCTTAGCTATGCCAAATCTTTGAAATTGAGTTTTGGATATTTACCATTGAATCAATCTATCAATTTCTCAGTGAATTATGCATAGGTATTTATTTGATCATGTCCTAGTGTGATGACATCATGATGCCACCATTTATTTGCAACTCCCTCCAAGTGTAATGTCACAAATTTAATTACTTCTTCTTCTAGCATAGGATTTAGCTGGAAGTAAGTATTAACCTTCATTACTCATGTTTTCTAGATATAAATCTTGATTCATCAAATGGAGACAAATTTACTTTACCCAACTTCCTCCTATGATCATTGTTAAAATATCCTCGGTTTCTACCTCTGGAATATCTCACTCTTAGATCTACATAGTCTTTGTAAGATATATCTTCCTCAAAATTCGTATTCTTCCAATCCTCTCTCAGTTGTTCTTGAACCTCCTCAAAATTTGGTTGCTTTAATCTCTATGGTGCCTTCATCCATGGGGAAAAAGATGGCATGGAAGGTCGTGAATGTGCAAGATGAGGGTTTTCTTTACTCAACACAAAGTCTACATTGCGGCTATTCTATTCACCAGATACTTTATTTTCTACCAATTTCTTGAGAGTTTCTTCCATTAGTCACTGAGTATCATTGATCTATGCCTAATTCCTTGCAAGTTCTCTTAGTATTGTCACAAGTTTGGCCACTATGGATTCTAGTTATGCCGTCATTCTATCAACTAAATGAGTTTTCCTTCTCTTTCAGCTATAAACTCTCATTCACTATTCACAGGCTAGCAAGATCAAAGCTTTGATACCACTATTATGTTCTTGAGTCCTATGTCACCTCTAGCGATGATCTTCTTTCTTCTATTGGGGAAAAAGTGTAGGATGGTGGTATTTCAAAAGCTATATAGTTTGCACATAGTAGTATGGATGGGACATTGTATGGTCACCAAGGAGGATGGAAGTCATACAGTTGCAAAGTATGGTGAAGAAAGAGAGGATGTTGTATGGTATTATGAATTGGTTGTACAGTGTCTATGAAGGGTCATACAATATTTAGGGAGGACCATACGGTAAACATGAGTGGTCATACAGTGGTTAGAGCCATCTAATGGAGATGGAGGGGTGGCATATGGTGTGAGGTTCAAGCAAGCCATACAATGGGTAGATGGAGGATGAAAGGGAAGTATAGGGGTGTGGGTGGATGGTGTGTAGAGGAATGAAGGCCATATAGAATGAGGTAGCAGTACAGGAATGTCTAGAAGTCACATAGTTAGGTGTTTGAGCCAGGAATGGTAAAACAAAATTGTGAAATGCAATCTTGATCATACATAAACACAATAGATTTAGATAAAATTTAGACACAACAATAGAGACTTGAATAAGAATAATCTTTCAATTAATATATACCGAAAGATAATGCTTCAATTTTCCAAATCCAAGAAAAGAGTTATAGGTGATAGAATAGGGTGAGGGCTAACTCCCACCAAAATTGAACAAACCAAATAGGGAAGGTCTTGTAGTGCCTGCCCCTAGTTCACATTTTGTTTTAATTGCCAAACTCTTTTAGGCCAGTTTTATACCGGGTATCGACTTCCCTGAATTGCCAGGATGAGCGTACCCTATCGCATTATCTCAATGGTAAGAGAGGGGAGATAAACTCTTAAGTCCAATTCCTAAACCCTTTAGCCAATTGTCCTAATTGATAATTAGGGCAAGTATCTAAGTTAAGTACCCTCCGAATGCATCAAATGATGGTATTTCGTGATTATAACCCTTTTGTTTGATTTAGTATGTATTTTTCTATGATGGTTTTTCGTATGTTGCTTTATGAGTCCTTGATGTATTTTCTATTAATTAAGTTTAATTAAAAGGATTAATTAATGATTTAATTTAATAGAAAATTATTATGATATTTTAATATTTAATTATATTTAATTAATTGAGAAATTAATTAAATAAAAAGAATTAAATTTGGAAATAAAAATTTTAAGTATAATTTTAGAATGTGATAATATTTATTTAATTTAATAATAATATTTATTTAGAGTTCATTTTTAAATAAATGCTAAATATTATTATTAATTGAATTAATAAATATTTTATCAATTAAAGTTTCTTAAATAAATTAAAAGTGGAAAAGATATTAAATTATTAAAGGTTTCTAGATCGCATGATCTAAGCATGAGTTTAAATATAAAAGAAATTAATTAAAACGATTAATTAATGATTTAATTTAATAGAAGATTATTATGATATTTTAATATTTAATTATATTTAATTAATTGAGAAATTAATTAAATAAAAAGAATTAAATTTGGAGATAAAAGTTTAAGGATAATTTAGAAAATTATAATATTTATTTAATTTAATAATAATATATTTAGAGTTCATTTTTAAATAAATGCTAAATATTATTGTTATTTAAGTTAATTAAATATTTTATCAATTAAGTTTCTAAAATAAATTAAAAAGTGAAAATATATTAATTATTAAAAGTTGTAAGATTGCATGATGCGAGCATGTGTTGAAAATAAAGAAATTAATTAAAAAGATAAAATAAGAGGAAATTATAATGTTATTTTAATTTCATAAAGTGCACATGGGCTTAAAAGTAATAAAGATTCAAAATAGAAGTCAAGTGGAAAAATTAAATAAAGTTATTTAATGATTCATTTAATATGCATTAAAAAGATAAAGCAAAGATTAATAAAAGATAATTTTGAGTTAACTCAGTTGAGCAAAGAGTCCTCTCGGGTGAACGCACAATTAGTGCCCCGATTTGAGGAGAAAACTCCTTATCACAACTTTGGGGTTCATTTTTGGGGGACACGAATTTGAACCGTGAATTTTGGAGACAAGAATTTTGGAGAGAGTTTTTGGAAGCAAATTTGAGAAGGAGAATTCTAGGAAGGATTTTCAGAAGAAAGTTATTGAAGAGAAGCGAGTCCTCTTACAGTTTTAGGGATTGCATGTTAGCATCAGGTTCAGGTAGGGTCTGGTATTTTGACCCCTAAATGATTTAAGAAATTTAATATGATTTGTCTACTTCGTGATTGTAAGATTTTGTCTTCTCGAATGTGTGAATTATTCATTCTAGATCTATTGCTATTCGATTTCATCTGTAAACCTAGATTGGAAAAACTATTCAGAAAACCTCATTCGTAGGTAAAAAGGGAAATTGGATTAAATTGGGTTTTGGGTTGAATTAAATAGAATTGAGAAATTTAAATTTGGAAGGAGTTTGAATCTTTGGAAATGAAAATTTTAAGATGAAATTCAGATGGTAAATCGAATTTAAATAGTAAATTCGATTGGTTGATTGTTTTCTTCCTATCAGAGATTTGCTAGGTTTTCACAAAAGAAAATATGTTTATATAAAAATTAAAAATAAAAATAAAAAAATTTATTTTTTTATTAATATTTTTCTTGAATTTATAAAAAACTCATTTAATAAAATGTTTTGTAAAAATATTCATTACAAGAAAAAAAAAAAAAAATTTAAAAAAAGAAAATAATATTAAAAAAAATTTATTTTTGGGTGGGGGCTATTCCACGCACCCCACCCACCTTTTTACTGCCGCCGGCAGTCTGCTGGCGCAGGGACTGCGTCAGCCAGGCTGTCGCAGGCCCTGCGTCAGCAGGCCTGCCACGCTGGCCTGTTTGAAAGGCCGATGGCCTATAGTATTATATAAAGTTTTATTTATTTTTTTAATTTGATTTTAATTATTATTTTTAATAATATTTTAATAGTTCTTAATTATTATTTAAATTATAATTATTAGCAAAGTTTTAATATTGTTTAATTAATTTAAATAATAATTTATTTAAAATAAGTTTATTTTATTTAATAAAATTATTAGTAATTATATTATTATTAATAATTGATAATTCTAGAGTTGGTAATATAAGAACTTAGTTGAATTATCATTTGTTAATTTAATTAAACATTAATTTAATTAAAATTAACCATTGATGAATATAGTTAAATGAAAATTGTAAATCTATAAATTACTTATTTATTTTGATAAGTATCTTGTATTTAGATCATTTTAGAAAATTGTTTTAAAACCAAATTAGGGTTTTAGCTTGATCCTAATTAAATATAAGAATAGGTTAAGGGATATATTGTAAATCATAAGTACCTAGATTATACACTGGAAACGAGAATAGAAACCCGTACATTTGAATTAACATTATATTATAAGATTAAATCAAATTGTGAGACTATTGTATATTTCTATGTGTTATCTGTATTATGGGGTGTTTAGGTTTTGTCCTAGTGTTGACCAGTCCTAGGTTATTCTCAGAGGCTCGGGGATTATGTGAATGTGGTGTAATGTTGTTTTGATCTCGATCTTTTAAACCCAACCCTGGTGATGTGTTGATATGCTCTATGACATGTTTGTGATTATTGTTTGTTATTGCTTTCCAGTTTCCTGGTGTGAAGCTAAAGTGTATGTATATATGATGCCTGACTTAACCATTTTTGAGTCTTGATCAGTTATATTTGATAACCATTTTTGAGTCTCGATCAGTTATACTTGGATTGCTTTTCGGTCTCTTGAGAGGACTGAAGTGTTTGTTATGTTCTTGATGATGTCATGTGTTGAATTGACCATTTTGGAGTCTTTGATCAGTATTGTGAATTATCATTGATGCCTTCAGTTGCTGATAGAGAACTGTTGTGATCATATGATTATTATTTGATGCTTACCTGTTGCTCATGAAGAGCTGATGTAATTTTGTGGCTTATCTTTTATGATGTTTTTCAGTTGCTTGTATAGGACTGAGGTGATTTTATTATGATTCTTTGATTTGTGATTTCATGAGCCTAGGGTAGGTTATCTATGTGTAGTGTCGGGAAGTGGCTTGCAATGGGGATCGGGGCCCTAAGAGGCTGCCTGGAGTAACCCATTGTAAGTTGTTTTAACAAGTGAAAACATCTCACCTAAATACTGACTTAAATGAACCTAATAAGATAATTGTATTTTCTCTCCCATGCCTTGAGTGCTAGTACATGCTAGGATGGGGTAGAGAGAACGCTTGGTTATGACCTTGCATTCCGCAGTATGCCTTATCAGTACAAGAGGATACTAGTGGCCGCAGGAATCACTAGGGACCCAGGATTCCTAAGGGATTGCTCGGGTAACTTCTACATGACTTTTGTGATGACACTTTCCCGCTTGCATAGCAAGTTTCCTACGTGTCTTTGTGGTGCCTCTGGGTCTAGATGTCCTTCTATGTTGGAACCTTTGAGTTAGTATACTTTTAAGATTTCCCAGACTTAGAGAGTACTTGTGTTTTGTGTTTTGATACCTTGTTTGGGACTTGAGACTATATCCTCAACGCGGTGGGAGTGGACCATATAGGTTCCACGCGGTTGGGTGGTAGTGCTTTTACTCTTACCATTGAGATCCATCCGAGACACCGTGGCTGGAGTATTACTATTGGCTTATACCTTCATTCTATTCATGGATTATTATGATGAATGGTTAGATTTTATGGTGGATGTTTTATCTTTTTACGATGGATGAATGTATCATGTATGGTATATAATTTCATTTATTTTACTGTACTTTGTATCATGGAATTGAGGATGATGTATCTTTATCTTTATATATGTATATTCTTTTAAGCCTTTCATACCCTGTGACATGTACAGTGGATGATTGAGCATTTTGAATTAATTTGCCAAGAGGCATTCGGAACAAATGTATATTATGGACATTGGACTTTTTGATTATTCTTTCATATGTATGTGGTAGTTGTTAGACTTAGAATTAATTAAATTTAAATGTGACTCCACGTCTTGGGATCCTTAAGGAATGTAACTTGTGATGTATGTTTGTTGAATATATGTTATTGCTTCTGCTACTATGTGTTTGATGTGTATGTTATACATTCTTACTTAAAAAAAAAAAAAATGTTTAGCAAACTTATTAAAACTTTAGGTTAATTCTTTTGGGTCCCTTGGCGGGGTGTTACATATGGTATCAGAGCCCAGTTTCTACATTGGGAGCTCTAGGTATATTGGAACGCCACTAGTGTTAACTAGTTGAACAAAAAAAATGAAAACTTTAAACTATTATGTGTATCTCTTTCAAACTGAAACTTGAAACTAGTTGAACTAAAACATAACTTAAATTGTTCGTTGCATATTTTTCATACTTCAACACTTAGACTTCAAAACTAAAGTTATACTTAAACCAAAATTATAGTCAAACTGGAAATTGAAACTAGCTTGTTTGTAAAACATGTACCTGTTGTCTATGTTTTAAAGTAGTGTGCTTTTTATTATCCTTGGGAGTATTCTGTTGATTTTGTTTAGAGAGTTTAGGTGATCGATTTCAATATTTGTTAGGAAGGATGCATGTTGGATCAATATGGTTTTTGGTTTATTATTAAACCAGAATTATATTGCTCTAAGTGATTTAAAGTTATATATGTATGCTTATGATACCATCTTGTATCTGGATATTATTGTAGGATGATATCTGGGGCGAGATCTTCTGTTATAATCCATAGCCCAGACCATGGTGAAGGCCATGGATGAGACAGAGCTATCAGTGTCCATGAGTCTATCCAAGATGGGAATAGGGAAGAGCATGTCAGAGAGCATCAAGAAGAGTACTGTAGAGAGCAACAAGTTGTCTCTAAGGAGGATGATCTGAGGCAAATGTTGCAGACCATCATTGATTTCCTACCTCCTATTCATGACCATGATAGAGCACCTCGGGTAGGACCTGAGCATAGACCTAAGAGCATGAACTCTCATCAAGCTTGTAATGCATGGCGTAATAAGTGCCACCAGCGTTACCATCCATATCTGGGTAATCAAGGTGTAGGTGGCAATAGGAAACCTCCTTCTGGGGGTAACCAACGGCAGGAAGGTACTTATCCTCCAGCACAATGTGGTGGCGATGGTTCCAATGCTAGGAACTATCACAAGGTTCATCACAACAAGCCCAACCAGCATGATCGACAGTCTTAGAGTGTTCAGCCTTATCCTAGTGGGGGTAGTTTCTTGCAGTCTAGTGCACCTAAAGTTTAGAGGAGCTTCGAGGGAGAGTGTTTCATATGTAGAAAACGTGGACACAAGGTGTCTCATTGTCCTCAAAGGAAACCTCATCCCTTGGATCAGAGACCCGTAGCTTAAGAACCTACAGTTGGTGATATGGGTAGATCCCAAAGAGTGTTCTCAATGGAGACATATCCCCCTGCAGGGGAAAGGTTTCCATTGGACCCACACAGCGAGACCCTTAGTTTTATCATTCATGTACGCTTCCAGGAGTAAGCTTAAGTCTAGGGGGGGTGGATGTAGTGCCTGCCCCTAGTTCACATTTTGTTTTAATTGCCAAACTCTTTTAGGCTAGTTTTATACTTGATGTTTAGTAGCATTACTTTCAGATTATCAGCTGTTGTTTTACACTCAATTTATTATATGATGAGATGACTTGGTGCTATATATTTCATGCATGTATGATGATTATTCAATGTTTTCAATTATCAATGATGATTAATTATATGTTTTATTATCACATGTGCTTTCTTATGGATACTTACCCCATACTGCATGTGTATGGTGTGCGTGTTTGTTTTCTTTATGTATGGTGTTTCTGATGTGGTTAAGGAAGGGAGTCGTAGTCACCTGCTAGTCAAGATCTACACGATGCACCACTTCCTGCCATTGTCTATTTAGCTTAGAATATTGTGTCTGTACATGTGTGGATTTTATGCAGGTTGCAGGTACCAGGTATCGACTTCCCTGAATTGCCAGGATGAGCGTACCCTATCGCATTATCTCAATGGTAAGAGAGGGGAGATAAACTCTTAAGTCCAATTCCTAAACCCTTTAGCCAATTGTCCTAATTGATAATTAGGGCAAATATCTAAGTTAAGTACCCTCCGAATGCATCAAATGATGGTATTTCGTGATTATAACCCTTTTGTTTGATTTAGTATGTATTTTTCTATGATGGGTTTTCGTATGTTGCTTTATGAGTCCTTGATGTATTTTCTATTAATTAAGTTTAATTAAAAGGATTAATTAATGATTTAATTTAATAGAAAATTATTATGATATTTTAATATTTAATTATATTTAATTAATTAAGAAATTAATTAAATAAAAAGAATTAAATTTGGAAATAAAAATTTTAAGTATAATTTTAGAATGTGATAATATTTATTTAATTTAATAATAATATTTATTTAGAGTTCATTTTTAAATAAATGCTAAATATTATTATTAATTGAATTAATAAATATTTTATCAATTAAAGTTTCTTAAATAAATTAAAAGTGGAAAAGATATTAAATTATTAAAGGTTTCTAGATCGCATGATCTAAGCATGAGTTTAAATATAAAAGAAATTAATTAAAATGATTAATTAATGATTTAATTTAATAGAAGATTATTATGATATTTTAATATTTAATTATATTTAATTAATTGAGAATTTAATTAAATAAAAAGAATTAAATTTGGAGATAAAAGTTTAAGGATAATTTAGAACATTATAATATTTATTTAATTTAATAATAATATATTTAGAGTTCATTTTTAAATAAATGCTAAATATTATTGTTATTTAAGTTAATTAAATATTTTATCAATTAAGTTTCTAAAATAAATTAAAAAGTGAAAATATATTAATTATTAAAAGTTGTAAGATTGCATGATGCGAGCATGTGTTGAAAATAAAGAAATTAATTAAAAAGATAAAATAAGAGGAAATTATAATGTTATTTTAATTTCATAAAGTGCGCATGGGCTTAAAAGTAATAAAGATTAAATATAGAAGTCAAGTGGAAAAATTAAATAAAGTTATTTAATGATTCATTTAATATGCATTAAAAAGATAAAGCAAAGACTAATAAAAGATAATTTTGAGTTAACTCAGTTGAGCAAAGAGTCATCTCGGGTGAACGCACAATTAGTGCCCCGATTTGAGGAGAAAACTCCTTATCACAACTTTGGGGTTCATTTTTGGGGGACACAAATTTGAACCATGAATTTTGGAGACAGGAATTTTGGAGAGAGTTTTTGGAAGCAAATTTGAGAAGGAGAATTCTAGGAAGGATTTTCAGAAGAAAGTTATTGAAGAGAAGCGAGTCCTCTTACAGTTTTGGGGATTGCATGTTAGCATCAGGTTCAGGTAGGGTCTGGTATTTTGACCCCTAAATGATTTAAGAAATTTAATATGATTTGTCTACTTCGTGATTGTAAGATCTTGTCTTCTCGAATGTGTGAATTATTCGTTCTAGATCTGTTGCTATTCGATTTCATCTGTAAACCTAGATTGGAAAAACTATTCAGAAAACCTCATTCGTAGGTAAAAAGGGAAATTGGATTAAATTGGGTTTTGGGTTGAATTAAATAGAATTGAGAAATTTAAATTTGGAAGGAGTTTGAATCTTTGGAAATGAAAATTTTAAGATAAAATTCGGATGGTAAATCGAATTTAAATAGTAAATTCGATTGGTTGATTGTTTTCTTCCTATCAGAGATTTGCTAGGTTTTCACAAAAGAAAATATGTTTATATAAAAATTAAAAATAAAAATAAAAAAATTTATTTTTTTATTAATATTTTTCTTGAATTTATAAAAAACTCATTTAATAAAATGTTTTGTAAAAATATTCATTACAAGAAAAAAAAAAGAAAATTTAAAAAAAGAAAATAATATTAAAAAAAATTTATTTTTGGGTGGGGGCTATTCCACGTACCCCACCCACCTTTTTACTGCCGCCGGCAGTCTGCTGGCGCAGGGACTGCGTCAGCCAGGCTGCCGCAAGCCCTGCGTTAGCAGGCTTGCCGCGCTGGCCTGTTTGAAAGGTCGATGGCCTATAGTATTATATAAAGTTTTATTTATTTTTTTAATTTGATTTTAATTATTATTTTTAATAATATTTTAATAATTCTTAATTATTATTTAAATTATAATTATTAGCAAAGTTTTAATATTGTTTAATTAATTTAAATAATAATATATTTAAAATAAGTTTATTTTATTTAATAAAATTATTAGTAATTATATTATTATTAATAATTGATAATTCTAGAGTTGGTAATATAAGAACTTAGTTGAATTATCATTTGTTAATTTAATTAAACATTAGTTTAATTAAAATTAACCATTGATGAATATAGTTAAATGAAAATTGTAAATCTATAAATTACTTATTTATTTTGATAAGTATCTTGTCTTTAGATCATTTTAGAAAATTGTTTTAAAACCAAATTAGGGTTTTAGCTTGATCCTAATTAAATATAAGAATAGGTTAAGGGATATATTGTAAATCATAAGTACCTAGATTATACACTGGAAACGAGAATAGAAACCCGTACATTTGAATTAACATTATATTATTAAGATTAAATCAAATTGTGAGATTATTCTATATTTCTATGTGTTATCTGTATTATGGGGTGTTTAGGTTTTGTCCTAGTGTTGACCAGTCCTAGGTTGTTATCAGAGGCTCGGGGATTATGTGAATGTGGTGTAATCTTGTTTTGATCTTGATCTTTTAAACCCAACCCTGGTGATGTGTTGATATGCTCTATGACATGTTTGTGATTATTGTTTGTTATTGCTTTCCAGTTTCCTGGTGTGAAGCTAAAGTGTATGTATGTAAGATGCCTGACTTAACCATTTTTGAGTCTCGATCAGTTATATTTGATAACCATTTTTGAGTCTCGATCAGTTATACTTGGATTGCTTTTCGGTCGCTTGAGAGGACTGAAGTGTTTGTTATGTTCTTGATGATGTCATGTGTTGACTTGACCATTTTGGAGTCTTTGATCAATATTGTGAATTATCATTGATGCCTTCAGTTGTTGATAGAGAACTGTTGTGATCATATGATTATTATTTGATGCTTACCTGTTGCTCATGAAGAACTGATGTAATTTTGTGGCTTATCTTTTATGATGTTTTTCAGTTGCTTGTATAAGACTGAGGTGATTTTATTATGATTCTTTTATTTGTGATTTCATGAGCCTAGGGTAGGTTATCTATGTGTAGTGTCGGGAAGTGGCTTGCAATGGGGATCGGGGCCCTAAGAGGCTACCTGGAGTAACCCATTGTAAGTTGTTTTAACAAGTGAAAACATCTCACCTAAATAATGACTTAAATGAACCTAATAAGACAATTGTATGTTCTCTCCCATGCCTTGAGTGCTAGTACAGGCTAGGATGGGGTAGAGAGAACGCTTGGTTACGACCTTGCATTCCGCAGTATGCCTCGTCAGTACGAGAGGATACTAGTGGCCGCAGGAATCACTAGGGACCCGGGATTCCTAAGGGATTGCTCGAGTAACTTCTACGTGACTTTTGTGATGACACTTTCCTGCTTGTATAGCAGGTTTCCTACGTGTCTTTGTGGTGCCTCTGGGTCTAGATGTCGTTCTATGTTGGAACCTTTGAGTTAGTATACTTTTAAGATTTCCCAGACTTAGAGAGTACTTGTGTTTTGTTTTTTGATACCTTGTTTGGGACTTGAGACTATCTCCTCAACGTAGTGGGAGTGGACCATTTAGGTTCCACGTGGTCGGGTGGTAGTGCTTTTACTCTTACCATTGAGATCCATCCAAGACATCGTGGCTGGAGTATTACTATTGGCTTATACCTTCATTCTGTTCATGGATTATTATGATGAATGGTTAGATTTTATGGTGGATGTTTTATCTTTTTACGATGGATGGATGTATCATGTATGGTATATAATTTCATTTATTTTACTGTACTTTGTATCATGGAATTGAGGATGATGTATCTTTATCTTTATATATGTATATTCTTTTAAGCCTTTCATACCCTGTGACATGTACAATGGATGATTGAGCATTTCGAATTAATTTGCCAAGAGGCATTCGAAACAAATGTATATTATGGACATTGGAATTTCTGATTATTCTTTCATATGTATGTGGTAGTTGTTAGACTTAGAATTAATTAAATTTAAATGTGACTCCACGTCTTGGGATCCTTAAGGAATGTAATTTGTGATGTATGTTTGTTGAATATATGTTATTTCTTCCGCTACTATGTGTTTGATGTGTATGTTATACATTCTTACTTTTAAAAAAAAAAATGTTTAGCAAACTTATTAAAACTTTAGGTTAATTCTTTTGGGTCCCTTGGCAAAGGGTGTTACAGGTCTTTCACTTCTAAAATGGAAAACAATAGAGAACTCCAATAGGAATTTACAGTACATAGAAAATAATCCAAGTTGCATACCTAAAGATTGCCTACAAGTTGTGCTTAATACCCATCAGGGAAAACTTTCTGAAGGTGTACAAAAGATAGCCAATGACAACAAAATTATGGAAAAAAAACAAAAATGGGTCCGATATATATTAGATCAATTAGACCATTAACAATAGTTTGATTAATAATCTATTTTATGATGGGAATATTACAGGACTCAAGGGGAGTACTCTTTTTTTTGAAAGAAATGATTATTCATGACAAAGTGTTTTTGCAACTAATGTCAAAGACGGAGATTGTTGATCTCTAAACCTATGTTTTTTATTAGTGTCCAAACACTTAGTCATTTACTAGGAAAGATTACATTATCATCACTATGATTGAGTTATCTAGTAAAGGTCAACCAGACAAAGATTATACTGAGAAGGAAGTAATTGTCAAGTATTCATTGAGACTGAGCACATGTACGTACCAAGAAATATAGTAGAGATTGAGCACATTTACAAGTTATTGATTGGTGAGAAAGAAGATATACAAAAGCTGACTGACATCGAAGAAGTCTACATGACTGAGTGTCAGAGCATTCAAGTATCGAGAATTTAGTTTTGACATATAAGTTTTTAATGGCACAAACACATATGTAAACCATTCTGGCCAACTTTTATATGACATTTAATATTTGTAAAGCTAGCTAAGAAGGTGTTTGCACATTATTTTACAAGGTAATGATCCCAAGGCATGCAATTCAACCAATCAAAAAATGTGAAAGAAATAGAAAAAGATGATGAAGTGTAAACCGTCAATCAAGAGCTAGAACCTTAACACAACATTATTTAAGGAGGATTCTAACCCTAGAATCATAATAAATGAGAAAGATAAGAGAGAGGCATATACCTTATGCAAGTATGAAGGAAGGAATGATTGAGTGTATGCGCATGTGAAGAAGAGAATACTAAGTTTGAAAGAAGATCAGACATAAAAGAATTAGAGAAGTGAAGGACTAAACGGAGTTAGATTAGGAGATAAGATTGGAGATATAGGAAAGAGGAGACCCAAGATCAGCTTATAGAGAAATCTAAGGGTTAGGTATTGAATCAGTTATCAATAATTGAGATAGGGTAAATCTCTTTGCAGAGTTGTTTTAATAGACCTATGTAAACCTCCTAACAAAGTCCTTATTTCTTTTTTAGTGTAAAATCCTTTGACAAGGTGAGACCTAATAGTCTCTAAAGCTTTTAACAAGGCATACCCCTCACAAGGTAGATCATATCTTATGATCAAACACTATAACCCTAATAGGTTAATTTTATTGTTACAATAGTGAAGATTTGTTGGATTCATCCCTGCCCCAGTTTTACCTTCACATTGAAGTGTTTCTAGCTTACCAAATTATCATCTTACATGATAAAATATTTTATGGATATGATGTATTTCATTTATGTTTCAGTGTTACATTTTTAATGGTAGATCTATTATATGTGATGGATTAGGAGTGAGTTCATTAAATTGGTTTTGAAGTGAAAAGTACGAGATCATTATTAACCCCCACCTCTTAGTATCTTGTTTCCCATTAACTCATTCCAACACATTTTTGGTTCAATATGCAAATACCATGCCCACACAACATCTCTTTAGTAGCACAGTGAGTCAAATTCCAGACATCAGTGATGTGGGCCCAAACTTGATCATTAACACCCAACATAGATCCTCAAGTAGCAATTTTGGATCCAACTTGGATCCTTGGATTGCATCACTAGACCTGAGCACTGTGATCTTTTCATTGTGAGCAAACCCCACTTTCTTGTGCATTCTTATAATTTGTCAAACATTTCCATTTTCAGAGATATAAATGCATTAGTAGGGGCCAATGGCTTTATTTTGTTGGAATCCATTCTTCTCATGTTCACAATTCTTCAATTTACAAGGTAAACAATAAAATTATGGTAATTTTCACAGGCATCAAGATAATGGGTAACATCTCCTCGATGTGCCATCAATCTATTTTTTCTAACCAAATAGAGAATACAAAATCATATTCTAGAAAATTAATTCTGAAATAGGAATTCCTATCCCTGCAACCAAATAAACCCTAATAAGTGAACCAAATTCATACAACATAAGTTAGGGAAGATAAGCTCCCCACATACAAGATGGCCAAACTTTTCTTTGTTAAAGGAAAGAACAACAAGAAGCTTCTAGCTTACAAGTTGTATGAGAAATATGTGGACCATGGAATATCTATCACTACTGTAACCCATCCCATCTCTTATGTAGTTCTACATATGGAACCCATATTGACCACTGCATGTTAAACCACTCTATAGACCATCCAATGTAGAAAGATCTACTCTATTCATATGCTAGTAGTTAGAATTTAGGACCCCTCAGAATAAATGCCCATACCCTTCATTATGCTCAAGATAAACACACCCATCAAGCCTTTTTGTTCAAAAAGAGGAAAAGTTGGTCAAAATTGTATTTAGCTCTATCATCCTTAACCAAGATCAGTGAAACCCATGAATCATGTGTCTATGATTCATAGCCATAAAATTCCTTGCTAGTTATAACTTGTGTTTCTCCACACATGGAAAATCTGATGAGTCATGACCACTTTGCATTCTATTTTTCAAAGGTGGTCCAACATTATTGTGGGCCTACATGCAATCCTCATCTCCTACCCATCTCCCACAAATATTATTGTAGGAATCCAACATCATATATAGATATAGTTATCTACATTTAATCTATATCTATGATTAACTAGATATTTAATTAAAATACTATAATTATCTAGATGTTAAATCTATACCTATGGTAAATTAAAATTAAAGTTGACTTTAGATATAATTTCCTAATTTACATACTTTGTACTCTATCTAACATAAGATTTGACTATAAACAAAAAAATTAACTAATCTAAGTAACTAACTAATAAAACACTTAAAATATAATTAATTTAACTAATACTTGTTGGAAATATAAGAGGAGTAACTAAAAGGGGAGGTTGAATCAGTTACTACAAAAATAAATCCCAGATCCCTTAGATGTCAGTACAAAAATAATGTCTAAAAACTAAAATCTAGTGATGCTCAGAAAACACACTGAAAATGTTGTAACTTAGTAAATACTGAGAATGCTTGGCAAACATTTAACATGTAAATATTAAGATGTTATCTATGATTACTTATTACTTTAATTCAGTTGCAAATACATAAGAAAAATAGCATGAACACATTTGACACCAAGATTTAATGTGGAAACCCAATTTGGGAAAAACCACCAATTGCAACTAGTTACAATTTTTCACTCTTTTGAAGTGAGCACTATTAGGAACCAACCCTATTAAAGGTTAAAAAACACATTGTTAGGTGTGACCCTGTTAGAGGATTTAATCACCCTATTAGGAGTGGCCTTGTTAGAGGTCTTTGGACAGTTCAATAGAAATGTCACCTTGTTAGAGGATTTACAAATAGCTATTAAGCCAACTCTATTAAGAGATTTAGATCACTACTACAATGGTTAGAGAGTAAAATTGACATGACTTGATTCTTGATGCAACTAAATTTTTGATTACATATCTCAATTCTGGCTTTTATACTTGGTCCTTCTTGATCAAATATATATTTTTAGCTTCTCAAGGATATTCTTCTTATCCCTCTTGATTCGCTTCCTCTAAGCATCATTAAATATTCAATTATCTTCCATGCATTCACACTCTTCTAATTCTCAACTTGAACTTATATTTATATCTTTCATATTGTCAACTCAAATAGAATATAACTTAGAATAATAAATATTCATCTTCTTAGTCGGCTAGAACCAATAGATAAATCAATTAAACTCAATATGCCAAAACAAGAAAATCCTTTGTTAACTGACCCTACTCAGTAGACACTAACTCAGAAATGATTTTCCTATGTTAACAAAGTAAACTTAGTTAATACTACATACTCACAAAGTTCCTTTGGTAATTGAGTGAGGTTGATTAACACTAGTTCCATCCAACATTTCCTTTATTAACCGAGTGAGCTTGGTTAACACTCATCTTCTATAGACTTTCCCTTGGTGCCCAAGTGAACTGAGTAGATATTGACTTCTAAACTAGGAAAACTTTGGAATGTTTAGTAGACACCAAAAATTATCTTTAATGCCTAAGTGAGCTTAGTATACAATGATTGGTAATCGTATGACATTTTGTGTAACATCAAGGACAATACACAATTAATCAATTGTTTCAACACTCTCCCTCTTTGGCATTGATGGAAACATATGTCATAATACAATGAATTTTTCTGAGCAAGAATAAAGTAAGGAACATATCCTTAGTTTCATTCTAATTCTCATCCATGAGAATTCCCTCTATCAAAAAGCTTCAGTTTGCTAGAACTTCTGCCAAGTTCATTCTCCCTCTTTGACAACTCTTTATTTTTACAAATTTCTATGAGATATGATAGCAAACTTCTCCCTCTTTGACATGTCATGCTAAAGAAAATAATTATTCAATATTAGCGTACCTCAACTACTAATTTATTTTCAATATTCCCTTGTCAATATTGCACCAACTAATTGATCTTACAGAATGCTCTAGTTGATGCATCATTAAACTTCATTTAGTGAGCTTTAGATAGGGGAATGACCCCTAGCTTTCCTCTTACATATAGAAATGCATCCTTAGGTAATGTTTTGGTGAATATGTCTATAATTTTTTCCTTTTTATTCACATATTCCAACCTTACTTCTTTATCTTGAACCAATTCTCTCAAGAAATGATATTTTATAGCAATGTATTTTGTTTTGGTATGCATCACTGGTTCTTGATATATTGATTGCATTGGTGTTATCATAGTATACAACTACTAGATCCTTGACCTCTACCTTCATACATGTTCTCTATTGTTTGAACCAGATAATATTAGAATTATTTACTACTGATGCCACATATTCTACCTCTACTATGGACTGAGAGATACAATTATGTTTCTTGCTTGTCCAAGACACTAGTCTTTTACCAAGAAAGAATGCTCCGCCACTAATTTTTTTCTATCATTAATACTTCCTACCCAATCAACATCTATGAATTCTTTTAAATCTAAATTGCCTCCTATTTTGTACCATAAACCATATTCTTTAGTACTTTTTAGATATCTCATGATTCTTGTGACTGCCATCATGTGATTTTCTTTGGGATTTTCTGAGAATCTTTCCACCATACCAATTTTCAATGCAATATTAGGCCTTGTGTGTACTACATACTAAAATTTTCTAATCATTGATCTATATGTGGTCTAATCGACCTATTTGGAACCATCATTTTTGGAAAGTTTATGCCTAGTAGACATAGGGGTTCCAACTAGTCTTGAGTCTTCCATTCCAAATTTCTTTAGTATCTCTTTGATATATTTAGATTGAGTAATGTAGATTCCATCTTTCTTCTATTGAATTTGTAATCGAAGAAAGAATTTTATCTCTCCAAACATAGACATCTCAAATTCTTTACTGATTTATTCTAAAAATTCCTTCCACAAATCATCATTTCCTTCTTTGATATACAAACTATTGTTATCATTAGTTCTTTGAATACCAATCTATTTTAAGTAGTTATGAAGTCTTTAATACCAAGCTCTGGGAGCTTTCTTGAGACCATATAATGCCTTGTGTAATTTGTAGACAATGTCCTTTTTGCTAGGATCTACAAAACCTTCAGGTTGCTTAATGTAGACTTCCTCGTCAAGAATTTCATTTAAGAATGCAGATTTTACATCCATTTGATAAACTTTAAATACTCTGTGAGCTGTATATGCTAGTAAAGCTCTAACACCTTCTAATATTGCAACAAGAGAAAAAGTTTCACCATAATCAATACCTTCTTCTTGAGAATAGCCTTTACATACCAACCTTTATTTATTTCTAGAAAATTTTCCATCTTCATTCAGCTTGTTTTTGAATACCCACTTTGTGCCAATTATATTTTTCTCCTTTGGTCTAGGAACAAGAGTCCAAGTTTTGTTCTTCTCTATCTGTTCTATTTCTTCATTCATTGCTTCAATCCAACTTTCATTATCCAAAGCATCTTTAACATTTTTGGATTCAAATTCAGCAAGTAAACATGTACCTTTCAATTTTCCTCTTGTCATTGTTCCATCCAATTTTCTCCAATGATCTGATCAAGTGCATGATGCCTTCTGATATATCTTGCTAAAACAGGCTCTTTAGATTTGGAATGAGTTTCATTGATTTCATTATGAACTTCAATATCAAGATCAGGTCCCATTATTTGCAACTTGGGTCCATTAGACTCAGTTTGCTCTTGTAGTAGCTTAGTAGCCTTTGACTATAATTCAAGTCCTTTAGACTGTGACTTAGGTTGCACTATTTGTAACTCGATATCTTTTGGAGATTATGGGGACTTGGGAGGTGAAGCCTCCATTCTTTCAGATATATTTGGCAAGGTATCAGGTGTTAGAAATACTTTAGAATAACTGAGAGGGGGGGGGGGGGTGAATTAGTTATTCAAGGTCCAACATGTCAAATTCAAAATTTTTCACTAATTGTAGTGATACCATTCAACCATACATTCATCCAAGCTTTAACATTCCTATTCAGCAAGTTACTATAAATCAACATGCAAGCATAACACATAAAAGATCAACACATAACATAGTGATTTACATGAAAACCCAATTTGGAAAAAACCACCAGTAACATGCTACTCAATTCTCAATCTTCTAAAGTGATGCCCTGTGAAAGGCCTACCCTATTAAAGGCTTACAACACATTTTTAGAGGATTTATCCACCCTATTAGAAGTGGGTCTGTTTAGAGGACTTTAGAACATTCACTTGGAATGCCACCTTGTTAAAGGATTTACAAATGGCTATTAGGCTAACCTAAGTCCATAGGATTTTCCTTCTATCCTAATTGATACAATTGCTAGAGAATAACAATTAGGAGTTTTGACCTAATTACAACATACAACTCAACTTGCAGATCTCAAATCACCATTCAACTCATAACATTGCCTAGCCTTCAATCTCTGCAACTTTTGACAGCTTGCCCTCCTTTCAAGCTTAGTCTCCTTGAGTCTCCATGCTCAATGTACTAGTGCAATCATCTCTTCTTGACCACTTGTAGAAGTAGACCCTATGTGTTCTACCTTCTCCTAGATGCCTTATCCTTGACACCCTTCTAACCACTTCACAATTTAGCACTCCAGTAGAAGTTGCATTTTATTCTTGGTTTATGACTCCTTAAATATAAGTCTTGGAGTTCCTTTCTTGCTTGATTCTTTCATCGTTTAATTTCAATTCATATGGATTAGTTAGGATTCATTGTATCTAACCCATATTTTGTTTCCTCTAGAAACTTCTTGAATAATTCTTTTGAATTCACCCAAAAATGGTTTACATAGAATTATATGCCACTAGCCTATCATCCTTATCCTCCAAATGGTTCAAAAAATTCAAGGAAAAAACTTTGTCGGCTTAGATTTGGTGAATCTTTGTCATTTAAAATAATGTAGCTGCTTAGCACTATTGAAATACTGGTGCTCAACACATACTATGTTACTCGGCACCAACTGTGTCATTAATTATGTTCGGCACCTAAAGTTCACTCAACACCAACTAATATTTTCCAATGCTTGGCACTTGATACTTTTCTCAACACTTGAACTTCACTTGGCGCTTGAAGATCAATCGACACACACTAGATTTTCCTTTTTCTTAGCTCCAACCAAGAATTTCTTCAACTTCAACTAGCTTGCTTGACACCTACTGATGAACTTAGTTTAAGCTTTGTAGTCAACCTTGTTACAACTTATTCTTCTAATAGTTCTATGTGTGACCAACCTCTGTATCTTTGAGTATGTTATCAATACATCATTTAACCATTGTCTTAATTGATCCGTGTACTTCATTACAACATCATAACTCAACCTTTCCCTTAGGTTCTCTTGGTACATCTTGTTGATCAAATCCTCTTCATCAATCAACTAAGTAATAGTACTTGGATCTTACAAGAAAATGCCATTCCTACAAATAGCAAGTTTGACATCAATGAAAAAATAATGATTGAAAACATTCCTTTAACAACAAACTTCTTTCTTTGCAACAATCTCCCTCTTTGATCTTCAACAATGAGCTATTCAATCAAATTTCCAACAATCTCCCTCTTTGGCATTGATGGCAAACCAAATTGATCAACCATCAGAATAAACTATTCAACCATGCTAATTGGGTTAGAAAAATAAGTCAAATGCCAAAAAGTAATTATGTAACCATCAGTTTTCACATCTCCCTCTTAGTTGTTGTATCCTTTCTTTTCTTCTCTCCATCTATATGCATTGCTTATCTTCTGCTATTCTTTCTCTGTTTTGATTAGCTTCTTCATCTTTTCCTTTAATTGTTGATCATTTTTGTCTACTTCTCCCTCTATCTTCATTTGATTAGTTTCTATACTTTTTCCCTCTTTCTTCATTCTTTATCTTCTCAATAGTTGTTGATCAGTTTCTTGACATTTCTCTCTCTTTGAAAACAATGCCGAAGACATATTGTTTCAACATCTTAATATGCAAGTATAGCATTTGCAAGTTCATTTAATTTCTCCCTTTGTCACCTTGCTTGTGACTAATTTAAATCTTCAGCACTCTGATTACTTCAAGCATGAATCCTAAAGTAGGTATCCCCTGTATCAAGGTGTAATATTTCAACAATCAACTCATTTGATGCAAGGGAGTCTTTCCTTTTCTTAAGTAGCCTTGGCTAGGGGTATCACCCCTAACTTACCTATAAGATATTCAAAAGAATCTTTAGGTAGTTCTTTTGTGAAGATGTTAGCAATTTGTTCCTTTGAGCTTGCATATTTCATCTTCACTTGTTTGTCTTCCACCAATTTTCTTACATAGTGATACTTAATTGCAATATGCTTAGTTTTGGCATGCATTATAGGGTTCTTTGATATGTTGATAGCACTTGTATTATCACAATAAAGTATCACAGGCTTATTTACCTCTTCCCTCATACCTTTTAGAAAATTTTTGATCCATACAATATTGGTGCAATTAATAGTAGCTACAACATATTCAACTTCTGCAATGGACTATGAGGTACAACTTTGCTTTTTATTGGTCCATGTAATCAATCTTTTTCTCAAGAAAAGTGCTCCTCCACTAGTTCTTTTTCTATTATCAATATTACCTCTCCAATCTACATCAGTGTAGGCTCTAAGCTCAAATTTTCCACTTCTCTTGTAGTATAAAGCAAAGTCATCAGTTCCTTTTAGATACCTCAGTATTCTCTTTACTGCTATCAGGTGATTTTCTCTTGTATTTGTAGAAAATCTTACCACTATTCCAATAGCTAATGCAATGTCTGGTCTACTATGTACAACATACTACAACTTTCCAATCATTGATCTATACATTGTCTAATTCACTTCAACTGATTCATCATTCTTGGATAGCTTATGTCCTATTGCCATTGGTGTGTTGTCTGGTTTTGAATCTTCTAATCCAAATGTCTTGAGTATCTCCTTGATATATTTTGATTGGGTCACAAATATTCCATGCTTCAATTGATGTACTTGTAATCCAATAGAGAATTTGATTTCTCCAAACATTGACATCTCAAACTCATGTTTCATTTGCTCAGCAAAATCTTTGCATAGAACATCTTTTCCTCCAAATATTATATCATCAAAAAAAATTTAGATATCAAAATATCTTTACCTTTTTCAAAATTGATGTACAAGTTGTTGTTGTCATATGTTCTCTCAAATCTTATCTTCACAAGATATTTGTGCAGTCTCTCATACCATGCTCTAGGTGCTTGCTTCAGACTATAGAGTGCCTTATGCATTTTGCAAGCCATATCGTTGTTGTTTTCATCAACAAAGCCCTTTGGTTGTTCTATGTAGACTTCCTCTTCTAGTATACTATTTAGAAAAGTAGACTTGACATCCATTTGGTAGACTTTAAAACCTTTGAATGCAACATATACAAGTAGTGTTCTTACTCCTTCCATCCTTGCAATAGGCGCAAATGTTTCCCCATAATCCAATCCTTCTTCTTGTGCATAGCCTTTCCAAACTAATCTAGCTTTGTTTCTTGTTATTTCACCATTCTCATAAAAAATGTTTCTAAACACCCATTTGGTACCAATTACATTCTTATCAGCTGGTCTAGGAACTAGGGTCTAGTTTTTGTTCTTCTCAATATGATCTATCTCTTCTTCCATAGCTTTATATCAGTCATCATCTTGTAGAGCATCTTTCACTATTTTAGGTTCAACTTTTCTCAATAGACATGATTCATTTCTGAGTCTATTCCTTGTGATTGGTTTGGCATCCTTGTCACCAATGATTTAATCTATAGGGTGATGTCTTCTTACATATTTGGCTAACCTTGGTTCTATCCTTCTTTCCATGTTTGATCTCTCAACTTCAAAGTCATTTTGTTCTTCTTCATCTGGTACTTCATCATCTCTTTCATGTATACTATTTTTAGAATCAGAATGTGCATTTTCTACATTCTGCAACTTGGCTTTTGAATGTAGCTCAACATTCACTAGCTATGACTCAACTGATACTGAAATTTGTTGTTGATTCTTAACTTGATTTGCAGCATTGTCTTCAACAGTCATTCCTTCATAGAAGTATACAAATGATCTATAATGTTCTGATTGCTTGGACTCATCAACCTAAAATTTTGCATGCTCATCAAAATTTACATTTGCACTTTCCACAATCTTGTTAGTGTTAGTGTTCAAACACTTATATGCCTTACTTCTAGTGGAGTATCCAAGGAATATGCCTTCATCACTTTTTGCATCAAACTTGTCATTTTTAATATCTTTAAGAATATAGCATTTACAACCAAATACTTTGAAATATTTTACATTAGGTGAGTGACCATACCACAATTCAAAAGGTGTTGCATTTGTACCTTTCTTGACTTCGACTCTATTCAATGTATAGACTGCAGTGCTTACAACTTCTCTCTAGTACTTTCGTGCAACATTTTTCTCCATCATCAAGGTCCTTACACATTCTATTACTGATCTATTCCTTCTTTCCGCAGTACCATTCTAAGGTGGAGTTCTTGGTGCTAATGTTTTCCTTTTGATACCTTTGTCATTGCAGAATACTTCAAATTCTTTTGATGTAAACTCACCTCCTCTGTCTGACCTCGGGCACTTTAGACTCTTCCCTATTTCCTTCTCAACTCTGGCCAAATACCACTTGAAAATTTGAAATGCATCAAATTTTTCCTTCAAGAACATAGCAGTCATCATCTTAGAATAGTCATCTACAAATAGCATTATGTATCTATCTTCTAGGTAGCTTTGCACTTCTATTGGACCACATGAGTTTGTATGGACTAACTCTAGTAATTCTTTGAAAGTGTATTTTTTTCTTTTGAAACTAGACTTAGTCATCTTCCCTAGTTGACATTGTTTGCACATTGTGTTTTTAGGTTTCTATAGTTTAGGCAACCCTCTTTCTTTCTTCTTCTTGTTGATGTTAATCAAATTGTCAAAGTTAACATGCCACAATCTTTTATGCCACAACCACACATCATCAAGTCTAACAACAAGACAAGTTGCATCTTCCATATCTAGGTAAAACAAGTTACCCCTAGTTTGTTCATATTTTCCTATCAAATTTCCATCAATGTCATAGATCTTGGCAGTTTTGTTTCCAAACTCCACTTTGCAACCTACATTGCCTAACTATGATACACTCAACAAGTTGTAATTCAATCCTTCAACATAGTATGCATTATCACATTAAATTTTCTCTATAAGTTTAATAGAGCCTTTAATTTTGATTTGACATGGAGCATCATTACCAAATCTAACACTATTTCCATCATATTGAGTAAAGGTAATGAACTTAATTTTGTCTCCTATCATGTGATGTGAGCACCCATAGTCTATGATCCATTTGTCATTCTTGTTCACACAGGTAACCAATGTTGTTACTTCATCCACATCTTTATCTGATTCATCCTTCATGGCCACATAAACTACCTCATCATCATTCTCATTGAAATCTTCTTCAACAATGTAGCATTTTTTTTCTTTTTCTTTTTAGTCTTTGCTATCATCTTCTCTGTTATTCCTGTACTTGTTTCCTTCTTTATAGTTCTTCTTCTATGTACACTTTGCAGAAATATGACCTACTTCATTGCAATTGAAACATATGATAGGGAGCTTACCTTTGAATTTACCTTTGCCTCTATGGAATCTTCTAGCTAGTAGTTCTTCCAATTGTTCCACATCTTCCTCATCTGTGCTGCTATCACTGGATGCATGTTTTTCTTTTCTTCTCTTTATTTTTGATGTCTCCTCCTCAATGTCTTTTACTATCAACTTGGCCTTGAAAGTAGATTCAAGGTTCTCAGGTTTGTAGTTGTCAAAGTTGGACAATTCAAATGCAGTAAGTCTTCCCACTATACCTTTAAAGGTTAGTGTGTTTCCTTGTACACACCTTAGCTCTTGGATGGATGAAGTCCTAATAGCATAGATAGGGAGAAGAGCTCTTAAGTATTTTTTGTTGATAGTTTCTTCTTCCAATTTACCACCCAAACTTCTTATTGCATTTACCACTTCTTTCATTCTAGAAGCATATTGAGTATCATTTTCACCTTCCTCCATTTTCATGTCATCAAACTTTCCTCTGAGGCTTTCTCTCTTTGCTCTCTAGACATTCTAATCTCCTCCATAGATATCTATCAGGGTTTTCCACATCTTGAATGCAGTGTCACAATCTTTGATGTCATCATATTCTGCATAGCTGAGTGCAGAGACAATCTCCAATATTGCTTGATTGTGCTCCTTCTTTTTGCTCAAATCATTTGTAGTAAGAGGTCTAGCTAGATTTACATGTTCTATTCCAATTGAGGTTTGTGCATAGTCACCTATTGATCCAAGGTGAAATTTCATCAAAATCTACCATGCAGTGAAGTTATCTTTGTTGAGCTTGGGAACTTCTCTCTTGGACATCTTGATCTTCCTACTTCTAGTACCTTGAAAATAAATCAGTAGATGGCTCTAATACCAATTGTTAGAAATGTTTTAGAATAACTGAGGTGGGTGTGAATCAATTATTCAAGGTCCAACATGTCCAATTCAAACTTTTTCTCTAAGTTTAGTGAGCCCATTCAACCATACATTCATCCAAGCTTTAACATTCCTATTCAGAAAGTTACTGTAAATCAACATGCAAGCATAACACATAAAAGATCAACACATAATATAATGATTTATGTGAAAACACAATTTAGAAAAAAAACACGAGTAACATGCTACTCAATTCTCACTCTTCTAAAGTGATGCCCTGTGAAAGGCCTACCATGTTAAAGGCTTACAACACACTGTTAAATGTGACCTTGTTAGAGGATTTATCCACTCTGTTAGAAGTGGGCCTGGTTAGAGGAGTTTAGAACATTCACCTAGAATGCCACCCTGTTAAAGGATTTATAAATGGTTGTTAGGCCAACCTAAGTCCATAAGATTTTCCTTCTATCCTAACTGATAAAATTGATAGAGAGTAACAATTAGGGGTTTTAACTTGATTACAACATACAACTCAACTTGTAGATCTTAGATTCCCATTTGGCTCATAACACTGCTTGGCCTTCAGTCTCTGCAACTTTTTACAGCTTGCCCTCCTTTCAAGCTTAGTCTCCTTGAGTCTCCATGCTCAATGTACCAGTGCAATCATCTCTTCTTGACCACTTGTAGAAGTATACCATCTATGCTCTACCTTCTCCTAGATGCCTTCTCCTTGACACCCTTCTAATCACTTCACAATTCGACACTCCAGCAGTAGGAGCATTTGCTTCTTGATCTGTGACTCCTTAAATACAAGTCTTGGAGTTCTTTTCCTACTTGATTAATTCATCCTTTAATTTCAATTCATATGGATTAGGTAGGTCTCATTGTATCTAACCCATATTTTTTTTCCTCTAAAAACTTCTTGGATAATCCTTTTGAATTCACCCAAAAATAGTTTACATAGAATTATGAGCCACCAGCCTATCATCCTTATCCTCCAAATGGTTCACAAAATTCAAGGCAACAACTTTGTCAGCTTAGATTTGGCAAATCTTCATCATTTAAAATAATGCAGTAGCTTGGAACTATTGAAATACTGGTGCTCGACACATACTATGTTACTCAACACCAACTATGTTTTTACTAATGCTCGACACCTAAAGTTCACTTGACACCAACTAAGATTTTTTAATGCTTGACACCTGATACTTTGCTCGGTACTTGAACTTCACTCGACACCTAAAGATCACTTGGCACACACTAGATTTTCCTTTTGCTTGGCCCCAACTAAGAATTTTCTCGGCTTCAACTAGCTTGCTTGGCACCCACTGATGAACTTAGTTTAAGCTTTGCAATCAACCTTGTTACAACTTATTCTTCTAATTGTTCTAAGTTTGAACAACCTATATATCTTTTAGTATGTTATGAATACATCATTTAACCATTATCTTAATTCATCTTTGTACTTCATTACAAAATCATAACTCAACCTTTCCCTTAGGCGCTCTTGTTACATCTTGTTGATCAAATCCTCGTCATCAATCAACTAAGTAATAGTACTTGGATATTACAAGAAAATGTTGTTAGAAATTTAATTGAAAAGCTCATTGTTGAAGATCAAAGAGGGAGATTGTTGTTAACATAATATTTTCAATCATTGTTTTGTCATTGATGTCAAACTTGTTATTTGTAAGAATGAAATTTTCTTATAAGATCCAAGTACTATCATTTAGTTGATTGATGAAGAGAATTTGATCAAAAAAATGTAACAAGAGTACCTAAGGGAAAGGTTGAGTTATGATGTTGTAATGAAGTGAAAGGATTAGTTAACGCAATGGTTAAATGATGTATTGATAACATACTCAAAGATAAAAAGGTTGGTCACACTTAGAAATATTGGAAGAATAAGTTGTGACAAGGTTGATTGCAAAGATTAAACTAAGTTCATTAGTGGATGTCAAGCAAGCTAGTTGAAGCTAAGAAAATTCTTAGTTGGAGCCGAGTAACAGGAAATTCTAGTGTGTGCCAAGTGAAGTTCAGGTGCTGAGCATCAAAAAATCTTAGTTGGTGTCGAGTGATCTTCAAGTGTTGAGAATAAGTAAAAACACAGTTGATGCCGAGTAACACAGTATGTGCTGAGCACCAGTATTTCAATAGTTTTGAGCTACTGCATTATTTTAAATAATGAAGATTTTCCAAATTTGAGTTGACTTAGTGGTTACCTTGAATTTTGTGAACCATTTGGAGGATAACAATGATGAGCTAGTAGCACAGAATTCTATGTAAACTATTTTTGGGTGAATTCAAAAAAGATTATTCAAGAAGTTTCTAGAGGAAACAACATATGGATTAAATACAATGAATCCTACCTAATCCATATAAATTAATATTAAAGAATGGAAGAATCGAGCAGGAAAAGGAACTCCAAGACTTCTATTTAAAGAGGCATAGACTAGGAAGAAAATGTTGTTGATGCTGCTATTGCTAAAGTGCCAAATTATGAAGTGGTTTGGAGGGTGTCAAGGAGAAGGCATCTAGGAGAAGGAAGAGCATAGAGGCTCTACTTTTACAAGTGGTCAAGAAGAGATGATTGTACTAGTACATTGAGCATGGAGATTCAAGGAGACTAAGCTTGAAAGAAGGGAAAGTTGTCAAGAGTTGCAGAGATTGAAAGCCAGGAAATGGTATGAGCTGAGAAGTGATCTGAGATCTACAAGTTAAGTTGTATGCTATTATCAAGTCAAAATACCTAATTGTTACTCTCTAGAAATTGTATCAGTTAGGATAGAAGGAAAATCCTATGGATTTAGGTTGGCCTAACAACCATTTGTAAATCCTTTAACAGGGTGGCATTCCAAGTGAATGTTTTTAAGTCTTCTAACAAGGCCCACTTCTAACAGGGTGGTTAAATCCTCTAACAAGGTCACATTTAATAGTGTGTTATAAGCCTTTAGTAGGGCATCACTTCAGAAGAGTGAGAATTGAGTAGCATGTTACTGGTGGTTTTTCCCAAATTGGGTTTCCATGTAAATCACCATGTTATGTGTTGATCTTTTATGTGTTATGCTTGCATTATGATTTATAGTAACTTGTTGATTAGAAAATTTAAATACTTGGATGAATGAATGGTTGAATGGGCTCACTACACTTAGTGAAAAAGTTTGAATAGGACATTTGGACCTTCAATAATTGATTCACCCCCCCCCGCCCTCTCAGTTATTCTAAAGCATTTCTAACAAATGTCATTCCTACAAATAGTAGGTTTGGCATCAATGAAATAACAATGATTAAAAACATTCATTTAACAACAAACTTCCTTCTTTGCAACAATCTCCCTCTTTGATCTTCACCAATGAGCTTTTCAATCAGATTTCCAATAGCAAGTTCATAGTAAACAAATCTTTTGTAATCTTCAAGCTCTTTACTGCTTTCTTCTTCACTCTTTTCTAAAAACTCATCAATTCTCACATGTGTACTTTCTAGGATTTTATGAGTAGACAAATTCAAACATTTGTATGCTTTACTTCTGCAAGAATATCCTACGAATACACCTTCATCAGTTTTGACATCAAATTTTCCTTTCCTAGATTCCTTCAAGATATAACATTTGCTACCAAATACTTTAAAGTAACTTACATTAGGTTTTTAGCCATACCATAGTTCATAAGGAGTTTGATTTGATGTTCAAAGTATGAACTGCAATGCTAATTGCTTCCTTCTAGTATCTAATTGCAACATTCTTCTCTATCATCAATGTTCTTACACAATTCTTGATGGATCTATTCCTTCTTTCAGCTATACCATTCTACTGAGGTGTGCTAGGAGTTGATACTTGTCTTTTAATTCCTTTTTCAATGCAAAATTCATTGATTTCATTGGAGATGAATTCACCACCTCTATCTGATCTCAAAAATGTCAACTTCTTTCCAGTTTCTTTTTCTACTTTTTTCCAAACACCACTTGAATTTTTGAAAAGCTACTAATTTTTCTTTTAGATAGATTATAGTCATCATTCTAGAATAGTCATCAACAAAAAAAATGAAAAAAATTTTTACACTGTAACTCTCTATTCCCATAGGTCCACATAAGTCTGTATGCACAAGCTCTAAGACTTCATCAAAATGACAGTTCTTGCTTTTGAAACTAGTCTTTCCCATCTTACCAATTTGACAATTTTTGCATAAACCCATATCAAGTTTCCTCAAGCTAGGAATTCCTCTTACTCTTTTGTGTTTGCTTATCTTAACTAGGTTATCAAAATTTACATGACATAATCTTTTATTCCATAACTAGTTTCATCTATTTGAGGAATAAAACATGAAATTTCACTGAGATCAAGATAGAATAGGTTATCTTTTTTTTGTTTGCCAGGTCCAACCAAATTTCCTTTTTCATCCACCAGTTGGGTCTTTTCATTCATAAATTCTACCTTGAATCCAATGTTATTCAATTGTGCCACACTCAGTAGATTATGCTTTAGTCCTTCAACCCAATAAGCATTATCACATATAAGTTTATTGGTTAATGAAATACATCCTTTTCCTTTTATGCAACAAGGTTCATTATTTCCAAATCTCACACTACCACCATCATAATATTCCATGTGTTCAAACTTTGTTTTGTCTTTAGTCATATGATGTGAGCAGCCACTATCAATAATCCATGTATCATTTTGAATAACATGAGAGATAAGTTCCATCTCATCTCTTTCATCATCAGATTCATCTTTTACAAAAATATATACCATTTCATCTTCACTATTATCAGAATCTTTAGTCATAAAACAAGATTTCTTACCTTTGTCTTTATAGTTCTTGAATTCCTTCTTACCTTTGTACTTACTAATTTTCATTTCATCCTTGTTTTCTCTATTTTTGCATCTTTTAGCAATCTAAACAACTTCTTCACAAGAAAAAAAAACAAGAGGAACCTTACCTTTGTACTTTCCTCTACCTTTGGAATATTCTCTTGCAAGTAGGGCTTCAACAATTTCAAGATCACTATTAAAACTTTCTTCTATTATATTGATATTTGGATCAAATATCATCTCTTGAATAGCAAACACTTTGATTGCATAAATAGGAAGAAGAGTTTTGAGTACACCTTACTTACAATTGTTTTGTCATCAACGTCTCCTCCAGATGCTTTGATTGCACTCACACTTGCTTTGATTCTTCCCACATATTTTGTAATGTTTTTATCTCTCTCATATTCATCTAATCAAATTATTCTCTGAGACTTTTTGCTTTAGCTCTTCTTACATTGTCATCTCCCCATAGATGTCTTTCAATTTGATCCATGTTGCATGAGCTATAGTGCAGTCTTTTACTTCATCAAATTCAACATAATTAAGAGTAGATGCAATATCAATCATCATGATGTTATGATATATCTTTTCAGCAATATCTTTAACTAATAATGTTCCAATAGGAGTCTTGTATTCAATATCAATATACTTACAACTTGAATCACTGATAATTGCCAGATGTAATTTCATAAATCCTTGCCATGCTATAAAGTTGTCTCAGTTAAACCTGGGAATCTCTCTTTTATAAGACATTCTGATCTTTAGCTTAGGTCCTTGAAACCTTTCCTACAAGCACCAAATGCTTTGATACTAATTGTTGGAAATATAAGAGGAGTAACTAAGAGGAGAGGGGTGAATCAATTACTAAAAAAATAAATCTCAAATCCCTTAGATGTCAGTACAAAAATAATCTCTAAAAACTAAAATTTGCTAATGCTCGATAAACACACTGAAAATGTTGGAACTTAGTAAATACTGAAAATCCTTAGAAAACATTTAATATGTAAATATTAAGATGTTATCTATGATTAATTATTACTTTAACTTAGTTGCAAACACATAAGAGAAATAGCATGAACACATTTGACACCAAGATTTAACATGGAAACCCAATTTGGGAAAAACCACCAATTGTAACTAGTTACTATTTTTCACTCTTCTAAAGTGAGACCTATTAGGAGCCAACCCTGTTAAAGGTTACAAAAAACATTGTTAGGTGTGACCTTCTTAGAGGATTTAATCACCCTATTAGGAGTGGCCTTGTTAGAGGTATTTAGACAATTCAATAGAAATGTCATCTTGTTGGAGGATTTACAAATGGTTGTTAAGCCAACTCTGTTAAGAGATTTAGGTCACTACTACAATGGTTAGAAAGTAACAATGACATGACCTGATTCTTGATGCAATTGAATTGCTGATTACAAATCTCAATTCTAGCTTGTATACTTGGTCCTTCCTGATCGAATATATCTTTTTAGCTTCTCAAGGATATTATGCTTATCCTTCTTCATTTGCTTCCTCTTAGCATCATTAAATATTAAATTATCTTCCATACATTCACACTCTTCTAATTCTCAACTTGACCTTATATTTATATCTTTCATATTATCAAGTCAACTAGAATATAACTTAGAATAGTTAATATTCATCATCTCAGTTGGCTAGAACCAATAGATAAATCAATTAAATTCGATATGCCAAAACAAGAAAATCCTTTGTTAGCTGACCTTGCTCAATAAACACTAATTCAGAAATGATTTTCCTATTTTAACCAAGTGAACTCAGTCAATACTGCATATTCACAAAGTTCCTTTGGTAATTGAGTGAGGTTGATTAACACTGGTTCCATCCAACATTTCCTTTATTAACTGAGTGAGCTCGGTTAACACTCATCTTCTACAGACTTTCCTTTGGTACCCAAGTGAACTTAGTAGAGACTTCTGAACTAGGCAAACTCTAGATAACTTAGTAGACATAGAAAATGTCTTAAATGCCCAAGTGACCTCGGTATAGATTGACTAGTAATAATATGACATTTTGTGTATCATCAAAGACAATACACAATTAGGATATTTCCATCAAGATTTAACTATTTGATTTTGGGTCAAACTCATTGACCCATGTTTCATGAGTAGTGATTCAACATGAATCCATCTCTCATGAGAATAAATGGAACACCTAGCACTCATTGGATCTAGGTGATGCTCACAAGATTTAACTATTTGATTTTGGGTCAAGCTCATTGACCCAAAATCACATACTTAAATCTTGATAGCAATATCATAATTTGAATTGCTATGGAAATTATCTCCTACTTATCAATATACAATTAATCAATTGTTTCAATGATACTAACATGTAATAACTAAAAAAACTTAATAAAACAAAAGAAATAAAAAAATTTAAAAACACCTACCTCTTATGGCCAAAACATCCTAACCCACTTCACCAAATCTGCAAACCACTATAGTGAAAATGACCTTCCAAAAGTAATTTTAGTGTATATATATATATTACCTTGTACTATTTTGGCTGAAACCATTATGGCCAAAATCATTTCAGTCATAACCCCACTTGCCACATTGGCACAAAAATGTGCCACATATGTATAGATGATAGGGTTTTGGACCTAACCCTTTCGGTCATAACATGTTCAGCCGTAATACTCTAATATATCCCAAATGGTGATACAATTTTATTCTTTTACCCAAATATAGCTTGATTCAAACATAGAGAAAAGAAAGGTTTTGTGAGTTGAGAATGATCTATACTCTCACTTAGTTTATAAGCACTTTTACACCATGAAAATGAATTATTCATAGGATCCTTGGGATTGTTCATAGGGTCCATGAATCATTTTTGTGTTGAATTTCCATTAGAATAGAGCCCATTTGTGTTGCATCAAGATGAATGCCATAGTTGTCATGGAAATAATGATGATGAGAGATTGAATATTGATATATCTTGTGATTTCCCAAAGAATCATTAGCCAATTTATTTTGGTAATCAGTATTTCTAGAGAAGATTTGTGGCAAGGAAAAGAAATCACAATCACCCATTGCTTAGGCTTCTTCTTGACAAGGGTAAAGAGGAATTCGGATTTCAGCAGAGAGGAGTGCTTGTTATTCCATGTGACCCAAAAGTTATTCAACATCTTCTTTCTCTTGTGCAATCAAAATCTCCCCCACATTCTACAATGTGAAAAGTAACATCAATGACAATGTGACAAGAAACATTATTGTTAAAAGTTCATAAAAAATTTTATATATATATATATATATATATATATATATATATATATATATATATATATATATATATAAGTTAGTGTATTATTGCATATATTACATAGATAATTTCAGTTACTATATATTTTACATGTCTCATTTTCACACATATAATGATTTTAATTTTTATATATATGTATGAAAGTTTTGTATTTTATTTAAGTAAAAATGCATGAAGTTAAATAATATCATGGATCACTTTTAAGTATATTATATTTAACTTACTTTAGATATAATATATATATAATTTTATTCATTTAAGTAAACATGCATGATTTGAAAGTTTGTAAAAATTAAACCATAATTAATTTTTTTCCATATAAGTAAACATGCATGAAATTAATGTTTGTAAAAATATAAAATAAAGACTAGTCATATATAGATTTTTTAAACAATTTTAAATCAAAATTATTCTCAATTCTAAAGAGAAAATATAATTATCATAATTATTTGTGATTACATAAAATAACATATGAAAAATCCATCAAAGTCTAGAAATCTTATTTAGAATCAAGCTCACTACGGACATTGGTAGGAAAGAGCTGGGTCGAGAAAATCTCTGGTCTTGCCCCAAAGTTCAAGAAATGTTTTTTCTTGTCTCACCTCTCTTCATTCCAACATCAAGTAAATTTTCATATGCATTATCTTCAAGTACTTCTATTGGAAATTCATCGTTTCCATCATCCATTAAGCCATCATAATCCCACATCTTATAAGGCCCTGATTTGTAATCAATAGAAGCTCTATAAAACATTTGAAGATTATGATGAACATACACAAGGTCATCTTTTTTTCTCACCCAATCCTATTATGCTTCATATAATGTATGAATGCATACTCACTCCAATTCCCTTCACATGTAGAGGCACTTGAAACCTAATTCTGTAATTAAAAAGAAGAAATAAATTATATTAGCATTTAAAAATACATTAATAATCGAATGAGTTTCATCAAGATCATAAGACTAATAATGCAAAAACCTACCTAAGATAAGACACAAATTGTAATATATTTTAGTAGTGGTTTTTTTGTTCCGTAATTCTCCCAAAATTATTTAGCTTTCATTCTTAATCGATCAAATGGGACATCTTTATGGAAAAAATCATCTAGCCAATCTATATATCCTAACATTTCCTTCTTGATTTTAGTACAATCCCTTCTACATAGATAAACTCTATCTAATGTGACACCCACTCTTTCTCCTACCCTTTCTTCCTCTAGGGTCTCCTTAGGTCTCTCACTTGACCTAATAGGGTTTCTAAATTCCCCTATTTTCCTTATGAACCTAACAATGTGGTCCTAGGTAATTCAACTAGGTGCAAACCAATGTAAGATCAATTACTCTCCTCATTAAAAATAACTCCAAATATTTAGAATACACCATAAAGGAATGGATGGATCTTAATAAGGCATTTTGATCCTCCACAAGGTTCAGAAGCACTAACAATCTTGAAATCCTACTCGAGTTCCAAAGTCCATGCAAGATTTCCTCAAATTGCTTGGAACAGGGTTATAAGTAATCAAACCTCCACATGAAGTAAAACTTAATTAACTTGAAAAATTACTCAATCTGAGGTCAAAAAATCATTGATCCTAATGCCCTTTTTAGAGACCTTAAGGATTTTGGGATTCTAGGGTTGCCAACTCATCTGTACAGTATGACAAAAATTTTAGCCTAAAACTTAGGGTTTTAAGGGATTTACTGGTTTTCTGAAAATGAGAAGGTTTTTCCCTCCATAGAACTCTTTCCAAAGGCTCCCATTAAATTTTGGGCTTCTCCACTCCTTCCTTCAACACTTTCCATTCTTTGGTCTAAGTATTACACACATTTAACCACTCCTAACACTTTTGCAATAGACTATGATCCCTAGCCATGCAACTTTGGATCACCTAGGGAATCACCATAGAAACCATTTCATTTCTTTCCAAGGGCCCTCCTTTTTTATAAAATATGTAAAAGGATTCACCTCCCATATCCCAAGAGGCTATACATATCCTATAGTGGGAGAGAGAGTTATGACTCCATCTTGCTCCAAGGCTGGATTTAGAACATCGAACACACAAAACCCAAAACAATTTCTACAAGAAACTAGAACTTCAAAAAACCAAAAGCTAGAAATGAATATAATCTCACATTGATATCTTCTAACACTTTAAGAAACTATAGTTCCTAATCTAATCCATTAAAGTGCCAATGAAAGCCTAAAACTATAACTATTAACTTTCTGACAGTTTGTATGCACCAAAATTCCTTCAAAGTTCCAACCTTGAGAAAAGGTTGAGGATGGAATTATAAATACATCCAAACTCCTATCACAACTACTTCAGACAATTATAAGCCTCCAACTAGAAAATTTCTCGATTGCAAGAGAAGTTATCAATGTTGTCAATGACAACATTGACAATTTTGTGCAATTTTTGCAATTTTGAGCATTTGACTCTCAAACTTGCTCCAAATGACATCAAACCTTTCCAAAGGCCTTAAATGGTTAGAAAACATGTAATAAAGACCTTAAAATTCCTATTTTACCTTTTTTCCCTTCAGAACACAAAAATGCTCTATAAAGCCTAATTGAGCAACTAGGAGCAACTTAGACATTTTGACACTTACCCATCTTAACTATCCTCAACCTAGGACTAGGTTAGGTATCTTATTCAGTGGTGTGGATAGAACCACTACAAGAAAAAATACCATAGGAGCCCTAGGTTTTTCACAAGCCCACCTAGGTTGATCAGAATTAAGCTGGTATATTATATTAAGTAATGACTTTTCAATTTTAAATTGTCCATTCAATTTCTAATGAGGATTTAAATGGCATGACCTTTCAACTTCCATGAAGATGTATAAAGAGGCTCAAGTCAAATTCAACAAGGGAGAATGATATGGACATACATCTTGTTTGTTGAGATTGCCAATTTGTATCAAATCTTATATACAAAGTTCATGGGCATACATCTCAACCACAGGATTGCCCAACTGCTATTGAGTTCATGGAAATACATCTCATTCATGGGATAGCCCAAATTTTATGAGCTTATAAACACAACTCCTCTATGGGTTTGTCCTAATTTGATTGATTTGTAGGCATACATCTCACTTATGAGATTTTCCAAAATTGTATGTAATTTTATTTAATATTATGAATGAACAAAAGTCTTCATATGGTTTATTATGCATTTACAATACCAATAATTATTATTTCAGTATTTTCCTCTAAATTGTTAAAATGATTTAGATTAGTGGTATCAGAGCCAAGTTTTATCATTTTAGATGTGTCTATAGTTATATTTACCCCAAATGAAGGTCTCCTTATAGCAGTCTTCTTCCTCAAAAATCAACATCGAGTTTCACCTATATGAAAATGATAATTGGTCTTTAGACTGACGGTAAGCCTATAGGAGTGATTACTTCATGGTGGAATGTTGTGTTTTTTTCCAACTATTTCCTTTAGTGACACTTCATCTTCCAAATGTTGAGATAATCAATGGATTTAGTCAAAAGATATGGTGGGAGTAAAAGTGATAGAACCACAATAAATAAATAATATTTTCTTGGCAAAAAATGAAGCACCAAGGACCATAAGTATGGAATTTCTTGTGTTCAATATTTGATTGCATTTACATTAACATTCACAGTTTAATATGTTCATCATTGCATATTGTAATAAGAGAGGGGTTGTTCAGGTGGAATAACTATGTAGTTGGCACAAATTCTAGTGAAGTTCTTTTACAAGGTGTTTGGGTATCTCCTACACAATCATCTTCAACATTTTGAGGATTAATCCAAGTCGCTTCCACACTCCTAGTTAATATCTTGTCTGAAAGTGTGTAGAAAAATGTATTGAGAGTTATTTCAAATTCCCCTATAAGTTTGGAAGCAGGATCTTGATCAAATACTTGATTGATTATAATCTCTTCTTCAGGTTGCAATTTTTCCTCCATAGTAGATGAATTGACCTTTTCTAGTTTCTTAATTTTTCTCTCTTCATACTCATGTTGGATAGCTTCCCTATCTTTTTCCACTGCTATTAGTGATGAAGCATTTTTGGTATCTTTGTTTTCTTCTCTAGCTTGTGGACCTTCCTTAGTATCAAGGACATCACTTGCCTCAATCACATTATTATTAGGAGAAGAAACATATTGGTAGAGATGAGCAAAGCGTTTCCATTTAGAGGAACTAGGTGCGTTGCTGCCATTTTTGTTGTCATGCTTTCTTCTACCCACTTCAATTTTTCAAGAGGAATTCAAGAATTATTTTTAAAGCTATGGTAGTATTTTTGAGACTCAAATTATGTAAGACCATGGTGTAGGTTGTTTGTGAGGATTTTGGTTTGTGACTTTTGATGGCAAGAAAACAATTGAAGACATCCTTACCAAAGGAAAGACTCATGAATTTGATGGAAAGAAACTTTTTATTTTAGGTTGAGATATAAAAAAAGTGCAGAACCAAAAATATACAGTGCAAGATTCTTGTTCTTTTCATGTTGGATCTGGAAGGGGCAGTTATGGTGCTTGGTTGATATCAGCAACATTTCTTTCCCTTAATCTCAGAAGTCACATCAAAATTAACAAAGAAAAGATGGTTAATAGTAGACTTGGAACGATGTCTAGATAAACATATTTAATAGAAATATCATTTTCAAGCTACATGGCATAATCATTGAGTATATATCTCACAAAAGGTGATAATGCAATGGGCCCCATTTCATTGTAAGAGGGAAGGAATGATCAGAATTAAGCTAGTATATTATATTAAGTAATGACTTTTTAATTTTTAATTTTCCATTCAATTTCTAATGAGGAGTTAAATGGCATGACCTTTCAACTTCCATGAAGATGTATAAAGAGGCTTAAGTCAAATTCAACAAGGGAAAATGATATGGACATACATCTCATTTGTTGAGATTGCCAATTTGTATCAGATCTCATATATAGAGTTCATGGGCATACATCTCAACCACAAGATTGCCCAACTCCTATTGAGTTCATGGGCATACATCTCATTCATGGGATAGCCCAACTTTTATGAGTTTAGACACACAAATCCTCCTGAGTTTTGTCCAAATTTGATTGATTTGGAGGTATACATCTCACTTATGAGATTGTCCACAATTGTATGAAAATTTATTTAATATTATGAATGAATAGAAGTCTTCATATGGTTTATTATGCAATTACAATACCAATATTTATTATTACATAGATCATAGGTGCCCCTGCACCATACTTCCCCACAATGAAAAATCTATGTCACTCCTATGGACAAGAGGTTTGTGCTTATGCCTACCTTTTTAAAGCCTTCTATAGAAATCCATGTGGCTTTTGAGTTTGGTTTGTGTCTCCACTTTATAAGGTGCTCCATGTACACCTTGTTCCTAGTGTCTTTCTTGACTCTTTAGTCTAATACCTTTTCATCTTCCAACTTGTTTGTGGAAGGGACTACTAAAGGTTCCAAGTCATCCTAAAATCTTTGACTCTTGTGAGCATTAGTAGGCCATGGACCTTTGAATTAAACCAAATCTTTCACATTACAAATTGGAGATATTCCCAAATATGATGGTAAGTCAACCTTGTATGCATTTGCCACATATTTTCCTATGATCTTGCAAGCTCATACTCTTCCTTTCTGCAACTTAGTAGGTACACCCTTCTACAATCTTGCCTTATTTAAGTGAACTATGATATAATCTCCAATGGAGAACTGGATGTCCTTTCTCCTTTCATCTACCTTGGCTTTTATTTTTTGTGTAATATCTTGGATGGTCTTCCTCACTTCCTCTTGTATTTCCTTCATTTTCTGGGAAAAATCATCAGCATTCCCACTCCTATATTCCATGCCTCCAACGTCTCTCAACTCACACACACCTCTAGGATGCATGCCATAGACAATTTCAAATGGGCTTCTTCCTTTGGTCTTGTTTTTTTAATCATTATATGCATACTCTTCTTGGAAGATAAATGTATCTCATGTTTTCCCATATTCCTTAGCTAGGCACCTTAAGAGGTTACCCAACACCCTATTAACCACTTCGTATTGACCACCTTTTTGAGGGTGGCAGGCTGATCCAAGTGACAAATTTGTGCCAAGTTTTCTCCACAAGGTCTTCCAAAAGTGACTCATGAATTTGACATTCCTATTTGACACTATACTCAATGGAAGGCCATGAATCCTCACAACCTCTATGAATAAAAAATGTGCAATGTGGCTTGCACCATTATTAGTTTTGCATGGAATAAAATGTCCCATCTTACTAAACCTATCAACAACTACATAGACACCATCATAGCCCTATTTTATATTGGGTAGACCAACTATGAAATATATTCTCACACACACCTATGGCCTATTTGGGACTAGTAAGGGTTGATAGAGACCTATATTACTCATCCCTCCTTTAGCTTTCATACATACCATGCATTATTCCACATTCTTGGTTACATCTTTGACCAATTTATTCCAATAGTAGAGTCTTTGGACCAAGTCTAGAGTCTTGCTTACAACAAAGTGTCCACTTAGACTCTCATTATTTTTCTCATGTATTAGGTTCTCTCTTATAGATCCCTTGGTATACACAACTAGTTATCCTTAAAGAGCAATCCATTTTGTAAAGTAAATTCGAAAAAAAGTTTATGAAAGTGGTTCTCAAAACTAGAACATACCTTGTATGCCTCTGCAAAGTCTTCATCCTCCTTATAGAGACTCTTAAAGCTCTATATCCCAATTTTATGTAGGTGAACTTCTTGGACTTTAATTAACCTCCTACTCAAGGCATCTTCTACCTTCTTCAACTACCCCTTCTTGTGCTTTATTGCAAAAGTGAATTCCTACAATTACTCCATCCACTTCAAGTGCCTATTACTCAACTTTTCTTGAGTGTTGATGTAGCTTAGGGCCTGATTATTAGTAAACACTGCAACAAATTCCTTGGAAAATAGATAGTGCCTCCACTTCCTAAGGGACTGAAATAAGGCATAAAGTTCAAGGTCATAGGAAGAATATTTCTTTTTGGCTTCATTGATTTCTTCACTAAAGAAGGCTACTGACCTACCTTCTTGACTCAACACTACCCCTACTACTAGGTCACTTGCATCACACTCTAGGGTGAAGCATTTCTCAAAACTAGGTAATTACAAAATAGGTTGGGTAGCTACTTGTTTCTTGAGCATTTCAAATGACTTTTCAGCTTCTAAGGTCTATCTAAACCTAGACTTGACCCTACCCTTTATGGTCTCTAGAAAAGGTCACATATGCCACTAAAATTTGTAATAAATTTCCTATAGAATTGAGAAAGACCATGAAAAATCCTTACAATAGTTGATGTAGTATGTGGTGGCCAATTTAGGATTGCAATAACCTTCTCTTGATCCATCTTTAGGGTACCCTTAAACTCCACAAAGCCTAAGTACACTAGCTCTTGTTTGAAGAAGTTACACTCCTCAAGGTTGATAGCAAGCTTTTCCTTGTGAAGTCTCTATAACACTGCCTCCACATGCTCAATGTGTTCCTCCTTAGTTTTGTTGAAGATGAGTATATCATCTAAGTACACCACCACAAATCTTCCTGTGAAGTCTTTAAGCACTTCATTCATGAGCCTCATGAATGTTCTATAACACAACATGTACTATACATGGGATTTTTCTCTTTTGAATTAGATCTTGTTCCATCAATTATTTCATTTGTCTTGCCACTTCCAAGTTTTGGTTTGGAGTGATCTTGTATGTTGCTTTGTTAGGTAGGGATGCACCAAGAAAAAAGTCTATTTGGTGTCTTATGACCCTTCTAGGAGGTAGGATAGCAGGAGTCCCATCGCTTACTATGTCCTTGTATTTCTCAAGCAATGCTTGTACCTCCTTTGCTAATGAATCTTTGATTGTATTCTCCTCTCCCTTGGACTTCAATACTATTGCATAACCCTGGCCCTCCTCATCCTTGAGGTCCTTGAAAAATTCCTTTCCACTATACAACAAGACACTTGACACATTGGATTGTGATGCATCTTCTTCCAATTGGGATTGGATCTTAAATGTTATGTCATTCTTCTTAAATGAAATGGAATTTTCCCTTCCATCATATACTACTTCTCTATCAAATTTCCAAGGTCTTCCTAGTAGCAAATGGAAAGCATACATGGGTAGGATGGCACATAATAATATGTCCTTATAACATGGTATACAAAAATCCAACCCATGTTTGTTCATTTACTGGTATACTTTGACCCTTATTGTGTCAAGTCACTTTATAGGGATTCACATGTGGAACCTTAGGTAGTTTAAGCTTTTCCATTGCCTCCTTTGATATTATATATCTAGATTCTTCTACTAGTTTGCATACCATCCCTAGGATCTTACACATAATCATACATAGTTACCTTCTATTCTTAGGTTCATCGGGACTTGGTTTCTTAATTAGTACCCTCCTCAACATAAGGTTTTCACCCTTCTTTAACTCTATGTGGTCCACTTCAAAGTCCTTGTTGCACTTGTCCTCTTGAACATATGTTATCCTCTTGTCATGGTTAGAAGAAGAGGGCTTATCATCTATATGCAGGGTGGTATAATTGACCACAATTATAACACTTCATACTAGAAAAGTACAAGTTACTTCTACCTGATCCTCTACCCCTATTAAATACTCCCATGTTCCCTCTTCCTCTATTATAACCCCCTATAGGAGTGATTTTAGTGGCTTGATCTATCAACTTTTTTTCACCTTAATTCCTCTATTCAGTGCCTTTGCCTTGGTATCCTCCTCTTTGTCCTCACTAATTTCTTCCTTTGTCTCTATCTTTGAAGTCAAAGTCTCCTTTCTTCATGTTCTTTTCCTCCACCTTTAGGGCTAGTTGATGGTACCTCTAAATAGTGATAGGTGCCCACAAACTAAGTTCCTCTTGGATGTTCCACTTCAAACCACCCAAATACCTAGCCACCTTTATTGGCTCTTCTTCTTACTTCTTGGATATAAGGCATAACCTCTGAAACTCCTCTCTATAAGAGGTCACATCCAAATCTTTTTGCTTCAATCCTTGTCTTATTTTATGAAGTTGGATTTCAAAGTCTTTTGGCAGGAAGTTATCCTTCAACTTGGTAACCATGACATTCTAGTTGGCTATAGGATTATTTCCCATGCAGATCCTCTCATCTTGTACATGTTTCCACCATGTCAAAGATGAGCCTCTAAGTCTTTACTTAACCACTTTGACCTTTTGTGCTTATAATACACCTTCACACTCAAAATGGTTCTCCATGCCATCCAACTAATCCATCACTGCTTCTATATCCATCTTTCCACTAAATAGTGGCACACCTTCCAAAGCTTTCCCTTCTAGGGCTTTAATAGCTTTCAAGAAAGGTCCCTCATTCAAGATAGGGTTTGGTTCAAGTACACCATCCTCTTATGCTACCTCCTTACCCTTATCATTATCTCCTTCTTCCTTCTTTTTAGCTGCTTCAAAAACTTTGTCCAACTTTATCTTCACCTCTTCCAAGGCTACTACAAGGAGTCTATTTTTCTCCTACTTCTCATCAACTTCCTTAGGTATCTCTCCATTAGTCACCATGCTTGACTCACCCACTGACTCTCTAGTAGTTGCAAACATACACCACTTCCCAAGTCCTCAACTCCTCTAATACCACTCTGATGTGACACCCACTCTTGATCCTACCCTATCTTCCTCTAGGGTCTACTTATGTTTCTCACTTAACCTAATAGGGTTTCTAATGTGCCCTTGTTTTCCTTAGGAACCTAACAATGTGGTCCTGAGAAATTCAACAAGGTGCACACCAAATGTAAGATCAATTAATGTCCTCATTACAAGTAACTCCATATCTTCAAAAGACACCACAAAGGAATGGATGGCTCCTAATAAGGAATTTCGATCCTCCACAAAGTTCACAAGCACCAATAATCTTCAAATCCTACATGAGTTCTAAAGTCCATGCGAGACTTCCTCAAATTCCTAAAAATGGGGCTATAAGCAATTATCCCTCCACATGAAGTAAAATTCAATTAACTTACAAAAGTCCTTAATAAGAGGTCAAAAAAATCACTGATCTTGACAACCTTTTGAAAGACCTTAAGGATTTTGGGGGTCTATGGTTCCCAATTTGTCCATATAGTACGACCGCAATTTTAGCCTAAAACCAAGGGTTTTAAGGGCTTTACTGGATATCTGCAAACAAGAAGACCTTTCCCTCCAAAGAAATCAGGCCAAAGGATTCCATTAAATTTGGGGCTTCTCGACTCCTTCCTTCAACACTTTCCCTACTTTGGTTGAAGTATTACCCACATTCAACCACTCCTAACACTTTTGCAATAGACTATGATCCATGGCCATTCAACTCTATCTCACCTATGGAATCACCATAAAAACCATTTTATTTCTTTCCAAAGGCTCTCCTTTTCCATACAATATGTAAAAGGAGTCAATTTCCATATCCCAAGAGGTCTTACGGATCCTACGGTGGGAGAGGGAGTTATAAATCCATCTTTCTCCAAGAGTGGATTCAAAACAAGAGACACACAAAACCCAAAATAATTTCTACAAGAAACTAGAACTTCAAAAAAATAGAAACTAACATAATCTCACATTGATATCTACTAGCACTTTGAGAAACTACAGTTCCTAATCTAATCCATTAAATTGCCAAAAAACTTGAAAGCATAAAACTTTAACTATTAACTTGTTGATAGTCTATACACACCAGAATTCCTTCAAAGTCCAAACCTTGGAAAAAGGTCAAGGATGGCCTTATGAAATAATCCCAAATACTTCAAAAAATTATAAGCCTCCAACTAAAAATTTGCTTAACTGCAAGAAAATTTGTCAATGTTGTAAATGACAACATTGACAATTTTCAGCATTTCACTCTCAAACTTGCTCCAAGTGACATTAATCCTTGCCAAAGGCCTTACATGGTTAGAAAAAATATAATAAGGACCTTCAAATCCCTATTTGACCTTTTTCCTATTAGAGCACAAAAATTCTCTATAAAGCCTAATTGAGCACCTAGGAGCAATTTAGACCTTTTGACACTTACCCATCTAACTAACTTCAACCTAGGACTAGGTTAGGTCTCTTATTCACCTAGTGGTGTGGATAGCATCACTACAAGCCAAAATACCCTAGGAGCCCTAAATTTCTCACAAGCCCACCTATGTGCTCTTGCACCACTATCGATGTAAGTTTTACATCCTATAGAAACCTCTCATCTAACCATGGCCTTTTGTGAAACCATTTTGGGTTGAGTAAAAATCCAACAAAATGAAGAGGACTATGAAGCATCTTCCATCTTTATAAACTAAATTCCCAAAAAATACCACGTGTCTCTTGATCAAATGATGGTGCCCCAACACTAAAAAAATGTTTTATCTTCTCCCTCATATGATATTGCTTCTCAAACACATCTCCCATGCATATTTTATCATCATCAAAAAGATGAAGGACTTCAAGAATAGGCCAAGAAAGTGTTAGAAGATCACTTTCTTGTTGCAAAAATGAAAATGAAGTATCACATTGGCAATTAACCAATAATCCTATAGAAAATCTAGTGCTCAACTACATGGTGGTACTTCTCTTTGAAGTATCCCCCTGCTCAAAAAAGCTTCAATGGAATCCCTTCATCTCCATTATCCCCCATCCATATCCAACATCTGTCTCTCCTACCCCATCTTATGCATTAGTGTCTCTTTGAATCAATCTTCACTTTTAGCTTTAGGGATCCACAATCCTAGTCTTAGGGATCCACCAATCCAATCAATCCACCAAGCCTCATCTTTTGAGATCCACAATCCTAGTCCTAGGGATCTTTGAAACCATCTTCTGCCAATCTGACTCTTTAAAACCCTGTTGCATCAGCTTTATAATCCCCTCATCCATCTCCCTATCCTGGATTCCTTTTTATAGTTCTCTACTCCTTCATCCCTCCACCTTCCCTGAAGTCTTAAGCTTGCTTCCTCTTCTGCCTCTAACCTCCCTTTATAATTCTCTTGTAGTGAGAGTTTGAGCTAATTAAGCCCCTTCATCTTTCCAATCTGAGTCTCCTCACTCATCCCATCCTAGATTCTTGTATTTTTTCAAGAAGTCGTCGAGCCTCGCTTTCTCTTCCTGCTGCCTTCTTGAGGGGGCATCTCGCACTCCATTCTCTCTTCTTCTGCTCTAGCCTTGGGCATCTTATTTTCTTATCTTTGATGCCATGCCACTTACAGCATCACATCAAAGAGGGGCAAAATGTAGACACCTAAAATTCCTTAGAAAATAAAGTATTTTTATTTTCTGAAAAGTCCCTGATGACATCATCATTTATTAATTAATTAATTTATTTTTATGCCATTAAATCCCCTTGTCTTAATTAAAAATATTTAATTAAGAAATCCCTCCCAAAAATTTTTAAATCTTATTTAAACATTATTTCCTTATTTATTAATTATTTAATTAATAGATTGACCAAAAATCCCAAAATAAATTATTTTTTTTTTTCCCAAAACTTGGCCAATTTCCTTAAGATCACTAACCTCTTCCAAAATCTTCTAATCCTTCTTTAATTTTGATTAAAGGCTAATCCCATCATTTCCTACCCCTAATCCCAACTCAAAATATTTAATTAAGATTAAATATTAATCCTCATGTTTATTAAAAAAGTTTTAATAAATATCTCCTCAACCCAAACCCTTGAAATAAATAAAACTTTATTTATTTCCTAAAAATCTAATTTATCCTCATCCTAAGAAGTTCTAGACTCTTCTAGAAAGTCTTCATCTTCATCCTAGGAAGTTCGAGACTATTCTAGAAAGTATTTATCCTCATCCAAATTCTAGACTCTTCTAGAAGATGTCTTTAAACCTAATCCTAATCCCCTCCCAACCTTGTCACATTCCCTAAAAATGGGTTAAGACTTACTAACCCAAGCCAAAGTTAACAAATATCTCCTCCTTCACCCACCTACTTAAATGGCATCCACTTGCCTATACCTAAGCTAATCCTAAACCATCCTAATCCATCCTCTAATCATTTGCACAAGCCTAATCAAGCCCAAGTCAAAATTTCTCTCATCTCCCTCAAAATATCCCAACCATAAAACTTTATGAAGCCCACTAGGCCATAAATGACTCTTACAAGCCCTTTCATTGCTCTTACAAGCCATTATGAGGGTCTTTATGAATATTTTATCCCTTGAGCCTCCTTTTTTGACTCATCCTTCCCCTTTCCTCCATCCTCTCACCCTATCACATGTGTCACTCCTTGATTGGCTATAAGGAAGCACAATCCATGTGCTGTCCTCTCATGTAATCTGAGCCCTCCATGAGCTTTTCCCCATCCTTGCATCTTAGCCCTTAATCCCTCAAGCCTCTTGCCTATAAATTGGATCTTTCCCCTTTGAAAAAGAACACAATCCATGAAGTAAAGTCATAATGCCATTTTACATCAAAACCATACACTCACACCCAAATTCCAACTCCATTTGAAGCCCTTTTTGAAGCATAAGCTTGAGCATACATCCTATCTATTTAGACAAAGCCACTCAACAAGAGAGCTTCTCATTGAGAAAGCCCAGTAATGGCTCATATTCTCAATTGAGAGCTCATCTTAGTCTAGCTTGAATTTTATGAATTTTTTTTAGTTTGTAGAAGCTTTATTTAAATTTGGTTTCTATTAGCATACTAACATTGCTCATATACATTTTGGTACGCTTGGTGGGACCCCGCATGGGTCATCTGCATTAGCTTTTTTAGTCAAGTTTTGTATGTCATTTGCTAATTTTGGCTAATTTTTCTTGTTTTTGTGATTGGTAGGATTTTATAAATTGGTTTTTCAGGTCCACATGAGCTTGAAGAAGACAAAGAAACTCATAGTCTATCTCATAGTGTTTGCATATTTTTCAAGCTTATAGATGGACAAAGCACTTGGAATTCTTCTTCCTCTTCTTGTCTATATTCTTCTTATTCCATCTACTTCTTCTTCTTCTTCTTGTGGGAGATCTTGACCCATTTTTTTTTAAGGAAGAAAAATCATACACACTTCTTTTTAGTGCTTAAAATGAACCCCCAAATCATACTTAAATCCATTAAAAACTAAAAATTTACAAAAATAAAATAAAATTTAACAAGTGAAACTAAACCAATCCAATCATTTGCATCCTTGCAACATCAAGGTTTTAGATGCATTCATGCAAAGTTAGGAACACTTCATTTTTGGGAATTTAAAAAGAACTTCAAGTTTCCATTTCAAAAGGTTCAAAATCAACACTAAGTACACACTAAAATTTAAATCAAACTCAAAGCATCAATCAAGGATAAAATGAACCTCATTTGGAAATATTTTAAAGTTATTTTAAAAATCTCATGAAAACTAAGAGACCTAAATGGTTGCCAAAATTGTCCTAAAAGCTTTGTTATTTGTTCCAAACAAATGTCTTGTTGCAAAATCTTGAATGTTTCTTAGGTTTTTCATGCATCAAAACAATCTAGGAATATCATTTTTGGGCTTAAAACATGCAAACTAGAACACAAAATCTTGAATGAAAACCAAAGTCCAAAGAGTCATTTTCACTTTTGAGTCCAAAAAAATCTTGAATGATCTAAGGTTAAAACAAATCACTTCAAAGTTCTTAAAACAACACACAAAATCTCAATCTTGAATGCTCAAAGGAAAAAACTTGAATGTTTAATCACTTGTCTTTGAATGCATGTTACTAAAATCACTCTTGAGTGCCATGGATTAAAATCAAGTTTTTTTTTTAATAAATGCATGATTAAAACAACAAATCCAATCTTGAATGCAAAAGGTCAATTAATCATTACAATATCTCACACTTCATCTTTTGGGGCATAAAGAAAATCTACATTTTATAAACTTTCTAAGTTATAAAAACAAATAAAGACACTTTGAGTGAATTTGTTGTTGGACTCACCCTCTTTAATCACCCATAATTCTAACCATTGGTTGCAATATCAGCACCATATATGGGGATGGGTCTACCTAAGAAGGTGTTAAGTGCTCCACAAAAATCAAATTCCACTCACTTGAGTTTTTATTGCTTTTTCGAAGATAAAAAATTTCTTGAATGCACATTAGACTCACTAACACTTCATTTGGGTATAAAAATGAACAAATCTTGACGTGGAGGGCCTTCGGGCTCGCGCTTGACAATCAAGTTTCACACATCTTTGTTTTGGGTTTAAAATGAACAAACACTCAATCTTGAATGCCTTAAAGTAAATTAATCGATACTTGATGTGGAGGGTCTCCGAGCACACGAGTTTACTTTTTTGTTGACCCTAACTCTTCTTCTTGTTCACTTTATTCGATCGATTTTGCTTTTTTGATGCATTTCAAAGTTGGAATTGAACATTTGCATCTTAAACATGAGTGCTTGCAAAGTCTAGATCAGCACACATAAGAGTCAGTTGGTAAAAGAACAAATGTGTTTTTTAGCCCAATATCATCCAAGTCTTCTCTCCCCTTGTCATCTTTCAAGGCCATCTTGGGTGCATAAGATTAGGATCCAAAATATTGTTTAAGTTTTTGGAGTCCTGCTTGGGGATTTCATCACCCCTTGGACGAACTCAACTCCAGCATTTCGACAGAGTATAAAAATTGGGAGGTGAATCCAAAGACACCTCTCTTGAAATCAAGATTTTGTCACTCAGGCTAAGCCTCAAGAAACTGTATACCCTTGAGAAGTGAAAGAGGAGAAGTGGGTTATCACTCCTCTTGGCTGTGTGACATCTTTTTGGTTTCATCTACGGATTTGGGCCTCACATACCTTGGGTATATCGAGGAATCCCTAGCTAAACCAACTGTCAGCCTTGCAGACAACCATCTAGGGTGTTAATGTGTTTGAAGTGACTGATCAAAACATTTGTAAAACATACACACTCCTCGACACAAGAATCACATTATGAGAATCAAAAACTTCTATCTAGTTGTTCCTATCTATTGCTTGATTTTTTACTCGTTGAATGAATGTTTGCCAAACTTGGTCAATCCTAGCTTAGGGCATACTTAGCGTAGTCACTGCCTATTTCAAAAACTTGAAAAAAGTTGAAGCAAAACAACCAAGATCTCTCAAAGCCAAGAAGATTTAGGAATTCATGTTAGAACAACCCAAACCCAAACAGAAGTTTCACAAAGCCAAATTCAAGCCATCTCAAGCATACCAAGAACTTTTAGCCAAGGGAAAGGAAATAACACCAAGCCCTCAAATTGCCAAACTCCACAAAGCAAAGGACAAAGCTACCGATGAAGCCCTTCAAGATGCCTAGTTAGATTGCACCATCCAACTTAACCAATATCCAAGAGTTAACCCTGCTTATGCATTACCAACTAGGCATGATTTCTATGATTAGACCCCCTTGTTTCTCCACATCTTCTTGCATAAGCTTCACTTTAGAGTCATCCTTGTAGGAAAGCCAACCATCTTTAGTCCTCCCCTTAAGAATTTTAGCTCATCCATCTCATTTAGAACCAAACCATCTAGCTAGCAATCCAAAAACTTCACATCCAAGCCTTCAAAATTGTTGTCACCTTGCCAAAAGTTCTGCTATTCCTACCATCTTCCAAATCCACCAATCTCACCAAGGTTATCCCTTTGATAGAGCTTTTTCTAGGGTAATCTAGCTTTGTCACTTGTTCTCACTCATCATCTTGAGCTAAAGGTTGGGATCCACAAGTGGTCAATCTCGTGTTCTTCCTAAAGGATCATCAATCTATCCTTACGTTGACACAATCACCACCAAGCTTACACATAGGAAAGCAGACCTTTCATGCTTTGGAAACATATCTTTGAAGTTAGAATCCCCAACCTAATCCTCCTTAGGTTTTGTCATATAGCTTTACCTCAACCTAGGAAATCATTTGCATAGAAAAGCCTTCCCCTTTTGCATCCATCAGCATTGTTGCATCTCATCCCTAGGAAACATTCTGCATTTTCATGCCACTCGTCACTCACTTAGGCAAGAAGAAGAAGGAAACAATGGAGCCCTATCATTTGGATCAAATAGCTTCACTCTTCTTGAGCAGTCAACCATCCTTCAGCCCAGAGAACACTATACCATCACCTACTGACATTGAAGCTTTCATGAACCAACCAAGAAATGCAGTATTAGTGAATGCCATTATAGACAAGAACAAAGAAACAATCATGGCTAACTTTTGAAGGGACAACATCAGAGTCTTCAACTTTGGAAGACCTCCTCCCTTATCAGAACCATCTCACCCATTGTTTGGGCAACTACCACTCCCGATAGGCTCTTATGATTCGAATTATCCTCAATACGTGCCAAAAGAAGAGCCTCAACCCACCCCATATGATCCAACAGACCCAAACATACCAGCCTCTACTCAAGTTGAAATCTCCCTTCCACAAGCCAATCTAGCCACCACCACTCCATCCCAAACCCCATTCGCCCAAAACACCTCATCATTCACTCCCTTTACTGTTGTTGCTACTGCTCTCCAACCCAACCTTCCAAATCCACCCATCTCCCAAATCAATGCTAGTATCTTTGGCCAACCTCAGCAATATAAAACTGGGATGCCACCCATGGGGTGAAGTAATCAACCTTTCATCACCCCTAGCTTGTTTAGCTCAGCTTAGAACACAATTCCATCATTTCCACTAGGTCCTTGGAGCTTAGTGCCATCAGCCACAAATCCACAAGCTACTACCCTCACTCCACAAAGCTATCAAACCCCACAAGATACTACCAATGTTCTACCAAGCTCTCAAGTGACTCAAGCTTGTGCCACCACTCTACCAAGCTTTCAAATCTAGCCACCAAGCTATCAAACCCCATTAGTTCCATTCCCAAGCTTTCAATTCCCACCACCTCCACCACCAACTAATCCATTACCTCCTATTACCAACTATTTTCTATGCCACTTCTAGGAGGAAATCCACCACCACCAACCACCAATTACTTGGCCTCTTTTGTCATGCAGACACCTTCATAGATGGGGGCACAACCCACATATATTGGTCAAACTCCTCAAATCCAAGGTCAAGTTCCACAAGCTCCCCGATCCTTTCCTCAAGCTTCACAACCATCTTATACCTTACCTCCACAAAGCAATACATTTATCCCATAGCTAGCTTATGTTCCTCAATCCCAACCTCAAATCTAATATCAACAGCAAGCTTCACAACACATGTAGCAATATGTGCCACCTCCACCTCAGCAACCCATCATCCACCATTCAGTTGCCCAAGTCATGTACAATCCCTACCAGCCCATACCTCAAAGCCATCCATATTCCATTGCCCCATCTAGCACATACCTACCTCAGGGAATTCCTACATTGGGGGCACCCCAACCATCACCCATTAATTCAGAATGGGAAGCCATGAAAATAGCTTTGAAAAACATATAGGAGGGAAATGATCCAAAACCTTCAAGTTTGAGAATGTGTGTCCTTACCCATTTAACAGAGCCATTACCATGACACCATTTCCCAAACATTTTGAGACACCCAAGTTTGACAAATTCAAAGGAAAAGGAGACCCTATCACACATATCAAAGAATTTTACATGCACTACCAAGAAGTGGCATACGATGATGTCTTCCTCTTGCGTCTCTTTCCCAAAAGCTTGGCCGGACTAGCTCTTGAATGGTTTTATAGAATCCCCTATGGCACACTTAAAAATTTTACTGAATTATCTGAGGCATTTGTAGCCCAATATGCCCATCTTGTTGAAACAGAGCTATCAGTAGTTGATCTTGACCACACCAAGCCAAAGTGCCATTTGGTGAAAATTTTTATTGATAATGCCCATCCTAGCTTGGCTCACCACATGACCATGATCTATTTGCAGACCTACAAAGATATCAAAGAGAAAGGAATGATCCTTGAGCAAGGAATAACTAAAGATGGTGTGGTCAAGATTTACAAGGAAGCCAACCAAAATCAATCGCATTCCAATGACAAGTCTAGGTATTGGAACAAAAACAAGCACATTGCAACAGATGGCGCTACTAACACCAGACATGTGAATATTGTTGGTCCTTCCCAAAACCAGTCCAACCCACCATATCAACCAAAAAATAACAAGCTATCAACTACCAACAATAGAATAACCAAAGCTATCAAAACTACAATCCAAGACCCAACTTCCAAGGATCTAGCAATCAAGCTAATGCCATCAATCTAGCTGCAGGGAAAAAGCCCAGATTCCAACCTACACCTAGAAATTATACACCCCTTGGTGAGCCATTGGATGCCATTTTTGAGAAATTGACTAAGGAAAACCTCATCAAATTTCCTCCTACCCAGCAAATTGACCCAAGCCAATCTAAAGCTGCATTGTACAAAGATAATGAGTACTGTAAATTTCATCGGGTAAAAGGTCACACCACCCTAAGATGCATGAAACTGAAAGATTATGTGCAGGAACTCACCGTTGGTGCCCAAACCTCTCCCAATGCAGGCTTATAGATCGATCAAAATGATTTTCCTCCTCACAACAACTAAAATCTTAGAAAAACACCTATCCAAACCAACAACAACAACACTAACAACCACCAGCCAAACCAACAGCATGGGAAGAACAATGACCACACTTCATCCTATATAGACTATGGTAGCCTCATAGGTTGTATATCCAAGAAAGAGCCTTCTGTCAATGTTATCAATATCCAAGGCCCAAATAGTGAGTGTGCAGTCACCACTCAAAGAGTGCAATTTAACATCGCAGGCTCACTAGTTTCACTAGCACCATCAGCTCCATCAAAAAGCCAGTACAATATCTTGGAACACCTTGGGAACATGCCAACCCAAATCTCCATTTTAGACCTTCTCTGCACCAGTCCTGTGTACAAAAGCATCCTTGACAATGCTCTCATAGAATCTCGTGTCCCTCCAGATATCAATGCTACTGATTTTTATAATCTTGTTGGACACATTTCATCCTCATGTGCCCTATCTTTCAAACCCACCAACATACCCATGGTCGAGCCAAAGCACACCCTTCCACTCCGCATAGCCATTATGGTATCCAATTTTGCCATAAAAAGAGTAATGATAGATAATGGATCAGCCTTGAATATTTGCACCCTAAAATTCATAAAACAAGCTATGTATACTGAGGCAGATATCATCAGTGAGGCTATCACCATCAAAGCTTATGACAACTTAGAAAGAACCACGGAAGGAACTATTTTTTTGCCAATCAAGGTTGGGCCAGTCTTCCAAGAAACACTCTACCATGTTATTGATCTAAACCTACCATTTAAAATCCTCCTTGGTTGCCCATGGATTCATTCCATGAAAGCCGTTCCATCCACTTACCATCAATGCATCAAATCTTTGCATCAGGGCACTGAGGTATCCATCCATGCCGATCCAGAACCCTTTGCTTACTGTAATGTAGTTGAAGCTTCATATACAAACCATTTCCCTAGAATTGATATCAGCACAGCCATTGCTAGCTCATCCCACACTTGTAATGACCCAGAAACCATCCTTGCCTCCACCCTATCTACTGTGAAGATCAATAACAAAGGCTGTGGAGAGTATAGTCTGTCAGATGCATTTGCTGTCAGGGCACTCCCACTTGATCCACATGCCCATGGATGACCAACATATCACAAAGCTAAGAGATTCCACCTCCTTGATACAAAAATTTTGGCCCAACAACCTTTGTATCCTCAAAAATCCCTCTTCATGAGGAGCTCACTCTAGATATCAACAATTGGTTACATAAGGATGCACCTCTAAGAAATCAAACACGCCTTGATCACTTTAGCCAGAAGTATCCCCAAGAACATAAGCTCATCACTAACAAATGGAACTATTAAGGTGGTGGTCTAGGACCAGAAGAAAGAGGCATGCAGTACCCCATCAAAGCACACAAGTGAGAAATGAAGTTAGGTCTTGGATTTGGCATACCCACAACTGGGGGCACCAACGAGAATGGTCACGCTTTTTCAAACATTCACCGTGACCTTGTCAAAATTGAAGAAATTCCTAAGGAAGTTGAAAAGAGAGCCTATGATGATATCCCAGACCAAATCTTCCTCAAAGACTCTATTCTCCAAGAACTATCCATCCATTTCATTGACCTACCACTCGCCCATCCACAACTCATAGATTGGGACCAACCAAGCATCATACACATTGATGAGTTCACATCAGAGGAGGCACTTTTGAGATTCATGGGAGCTGAAACACCTCACAAGAAAACAAAACCAGATTCTGCCTATATCTATAAGCTGGATCCCAAGGGGTATTTTGGAGAAAATCCCCAACCTAGTTTTGATACACCCAAAATTGGAACTAAGGTGAATCCAGGACTAGCTAAGGCAGCGAAGAGAACCCCTCAGCAAGAAAATCCAGAGCCACAAGTAGAACATGAGGATTTAGCATTGCCTCCTCAAGATAATCGACCAGAGGTGTCTTCTATTCTAATTGAGGATACTAGAGAAGTCAACATCGGTTCTTCTGTGATCCCCAAACTTGTTCACATTGTTGCATCCCTATCACAAGACCAAGCTAACCTCCTCTTTGAGGTCTTAAGAGAGAACATTGGCCAATTTGCATGGTCATATTAGGACATGACAAGACTTGATCCAAAGCCTGTAGTTCATCATATTGAAGTCGATCCAAAGATCAAGCCCGTCAGACAAAAGCTTAGAAAAATGCACCCCAAGGTGGCATTACTGGTCAAAGCTAAATTAGAAAGAATGTTAGCTGCTAAGGTTATCCGACCTATCAACTACTCAAAGTGGATCTCCAACATGGTCCCCATCACTAAGTCTTTTGGTGACATCAAAATCTGCACTAATTTTAGAGATCTTAACAAAGCTTGTCCAAAAGATGATTTTCCCTTGCCCAACATAGATATGATTGTAGATCTTATAGCTGGACATGAAATTTTGTCCCTCATGGATGGATTTTCTAGGTATAACCAAATCAAGATTGCAAAAGAGGATCAACATAAGACATCATTCACTACCCCTTGGGGAACCTTTTGCTACAACATGATGCCTTTTGGCCTAAAGAATGCTGGGGCTACCTATCAAAGAGCTATGACAACCATTTTCCATGATCTTATCCATAAAATTTTGGAGGATTATGTGAATGATATCTTGGTTAAATCTCATACCTTCATGGATCATCTTGCTGACCTAGAGAAGGTCTTTAATAGGTTAGCCAAATATCATCTCATGCTGAATCCCAAGAAGTGTGTCTTTGGGGTCACATCTAGCAAGCTTCTAGGCTTTATAGTTTCTAAATGAGGTATAGAGATCGACCCCAAGAAGGTCAAGGCTATCTTAGACATGCCTCCTCCCCAGATACTATGACAGCTTTGCACTCTTCAGGGAAAGCTTCAATCCGTTCGGCGCTTCATCTCTTAGCTTATAGATAAGTGTATGTCGTTCGCACACTTACTGAAGAAGGATGAAAACTTCAAGTGGGATCCTTTACATCAACGCAAATTCAATCATCTCAAGTAGTATCTCATCAATCCTCGTATCTTGGTTCCACCAGTTTTTGGTTGTCCCTTGATCTTGTACATATCAACAATGCCTACTGCTCTAGGGGCACTTCTAGCACAGTTCGATGACTACGACAGAGAAAGAGCCATCTACTACATCAGTAGAACCCTAGTTGGTTATGAACTCAATTATAATCCTATGAAAAAAGCTTTTTTGGCAGTTGTTTTCTCAACTCAAAAGCTTCACCACTACATGCTAAATCATACCATCCAACTAGTCTCCAAGGTCAACCCTCTCAAGTATATGCTCTCCAAAATAGCACTTACAGGCTGTTTAGCCAAATGGGTTATGCTCCTTAGTGAATTTGACATCCAGTATGTGGACCAAAAGGCAATCAAAGGGAAATCTATAGCAGATCACCTAGCTGATGCATCTCTAATAGATGCATATCCTTTAATCACAGAATTTTTAGATGAGCATATATGTCTAATTGAAGAACAACCCCCATGGAGACTTTATTTTGATGGCTCATACACATCTCATGGATCAGGGGTAGGAATATTGTTGGTCACACCTCAAGGAGATTACATTCCAAAAGCCTTCAAGCTACAATTCCCTAGCACTAACAATATAGCTGAATATGAGGCTCTCATAGCAGGATTAAAGATAACTACAGAATGAAACATCACTAAGTTACAAATCTTTGGCGATTCTCAACTCATCATCAAGCAAGCCCTAAATGAATATCAAACCAAAGATGAAAAGCTATTACCCTACAAAGAGCTAGTTAATCAGCTAACCCAACATTTTACAAAGCTTTAGTTTACACAAGTGCCTCGAATGCGGAACAAAGTAGCAGATGCTATGGCTACTATCGGCTCGCTCTTGGAAATTCCCCAAGTGGCTATGTAGTATGAGTTTTTATTCGAGTAGCTCCTCACACCTGCCTATGCGAATGATGATTCATACCGTGTTTGTATCTTGGTTGGTCCCCAATCCCCTTGGTACCATGAGATTCACACTTACCTTAATGCCAGAACCTCATCCAAAAATCATCCCGCTATGTTATCATAGCCAATACCCTATATCGTCAGGGTTATCACGATACTCTCTCTCGATGTTTAGATAAAAATGAGGCTCGATGGCGTTAAAAGAAGTACACTCCAAACTTTTTAGTGCCCACATGAGTGGTATTTTCCTAGCGCAACAAATCCTTAGAGCAGGCTACTATTGGCCTACCATTGAAGAAGACTCCTGTGACTTTGTCAGAAAGTGTCTCCCATGTCAATAGCACACAAATCTTGTGCACACTCCAACGCAAGATCTACAGCCTATTGCACCACCTTGGACTTTCGCTTGTTGGGTCCTTGATCTAGTTGGAACTATCACACCCCTCTCATTTGATGGACATAAATGGATAATAACAGCTACAGACTATTTCACTAAGTGGGTGGAAGCAGTCCCCCTAGTCTCAACTACAGGAGTTCAAGTCTCCAAGTTCATATTGTACCACATTGTCTGATGCTTTGGTATCCCATCCACCATCTTTACCGACCACAGAGGTAACTTTGAAAATCTCAACATGGAAGAATTATGCACTTCCCTCTGCATCCATCATCACTTTTCTAGCCCATATTTCTCACAAGGTAACGGCCAGGAAGAGGCAACTAACAAAACCCTACTCACAATCCTAAAGAAAGTTGTCAATGATTCCAGCCACAATTGGCACCTACAAATAAATCCAGCCCTATGGGCCTATCGAACCTCCTTCCATACATCCACAGGAACAACTCCATACTCCCTAGTCTATGGTGCTAAAGCAGTACTACCCATAGAGGTTGAACTTCCCTCCTTGCGCATATCTTTGCAAGGGAAAATATCAGATGAAAAATACAGAGTAGCTTGGCTCACCAAGCTAGATCTCTTAGACGAGAAGTGACAACAAGCCTATGATTATCTCATAGTCTATCAAACTTGTCTCAAAAGGAATTTCAAAAAGAAGGTGCTTTCATGACACTTTCATCCAGGCGACGTAGTCGTCAAAGAAAATATGAAAGTCCAAGCTAATTGAGAAAAGAAAGGCAAGTTTGAACCTACTTGGCTTGGTCCTTATGTTGTCACTGCCTCCTTTGGCTCCAGAGCCTATCAGCTATCTACATCAAAAGGAGAACTCTTGAATGGTCCTACTAACATCATTCATCTCAAGAAGTTTTATGCTTGAAGATCCTTGGTATACCCAGCTTTTGAAAAATACAATAAATAAAATAAAAAATATAGTAAAGAGAAATAAGCATCCAATGGTGAAAACTTGGAAATTCAAGCGCCTTGGATAGGTACCTTGGCGAAAACCTGGTAATTCAAACGCCTTGGATAGGTACCTTGGTGAAAACCTGGTAATTCAAGCGCCTTGTGTACTAAGACTAATCCATTATCTATCACTATCCTATCCCTCATCCATCCACCCACCATCCCATAACATACCTGCTTGTTCCCTTGGTGTTCCAACCAAATATCCAAAATCTAATGAAGCTTGTAAATCTTGTACCTCAGCTTGTAAATCTTGTACCCCAACTTGTAAATCTTGTATCATCCCTTGTATCATAGCTTGTATATCCAAATCTTGTCCAAAGCTTGTACCATATTCCAGCTTGTATTATATAAAAAAGCTTGTATCTTAGCTTGTATCCCATCACATGCACACAAAGAACCCCATTTTCGCCTATTAACTATTACAAACATCCCACCCTTCACAAACATTTCCATCTCACAAAACCAAAACATGAACAACCTTGTACATTTGTAACATATCTTGGTCTGTCAACTTGTACATCCTTTTTAGCTTAGTACCATTGTATCTATCCAACTTTTGTGTCATTTCCTCCTTGATCAGCATCTTGCACACATCGTACAACCCTTGGTTAGCTATTCCAATGCATCCTTTAGCTAGATCTTCTGTCACCAAAGTGTTATCCTTCTTAGTTCAGCTTGCCAGATGCATCATTCATTTAGATCCATCAGCTTAAGTGATCTTCAATAGATCCTTGTAGGATATAGCTTTCCTCATGTCTGATCTTAGTCCATTAGTACCTCGTCCCACCCATCTCGTTGGCAAATGGTTCTCTTTTGGATTTTTTCTTTCTTTTGATTTGGAATCTTCCCTTTTGGGTCTTGAAGTATCTTTTTCAAACAATCTTTTGTTCCCTCCTCAAGGTTGCCACGATCTTCCATATCATGGTATACTGCGAATGGGACAATTTGAGCGTAAGGTCTTGATCAGGTCTTTTGTTTATTTTTCTTTTCTGCTTGTGGGTTACCCAGTGTCGGTTCCACTCTTATTCTTTTGAGATTCATGTGTGATGCTAGGGCAATCCTTGCATGTTTTTTTTGAGTCAGTTCATCAGTCCTCTGGACAATTGGTGAAAAGGCCTTGATGTTCTTGGTAACCTTGGAAATTAACCAATAGTCCTATAGAAAATCTAGTGCTCAACTACATGGTGGTACTTCTCTTTGAAGTATCCCCCTACTCAAAAAAGCTTCAATGGAATCCCTTCATCTCCATTATCCCCCATCCATATCCATCATCTGTCTCTCCTACCCTAGCTTATGCATTAGTATCTCTTTGAATCAATCTTCACTTTTAGCTTTAGGGATCCACAATCCTAGTCTTAGGGATCCACCAATCCAATCAATCCACCAAGCCTCATCTTTCAAGATCTAAAATCCTAGTCCTAGGGATCTTCAAAACCCATCTTCTGCCAATCTGACTCTTTGAAATCCTATTGCATCAGCTTTATAATCCCCTCATCCATCTCCCTATCCTGGATTCCTTTTTATAGCACTCCACTCCTTCATCCCTCCACCTTCCTTGAAGTCTTAAGCTTGCTTCCTCTTGTGCCTCTGACCTCCCTTTATCATTCTCCCGTAGTGAGAGTTTGAGCTAATTCAACCCCTTCTTCTTGCCAATCTGATTCTCCTCGCTCATCCCATCCCAGATTCTTGTATTTTTTCAAGAAGCCGTCGAGCCTCGCTTTCTCTTCTCGCCGCCTTCTTGAGGGGGCATCTTGCAGTCCATTCTCTCTTCTTTTGCTCTAGCCTTGGGCATCTTATTTTCTTATCTTTGATGCCATGCCACTTGCGGCATCACATCAAAGAGGGGAAAAATGTAGACACCTAAAATCCCTTAGAAAATAAAGTATTTTTATTTTCTAAAAAGTCCCTGATGACATCATCATTTATTAATTAATTAATTATTTAATTAATTTATTTATTTTTATACCATTAAATCCCCTTGTCTTAATTAAAAATATTTAATTAAGGAATCCCTCCCAAAAATGTTTAAATCTTATTTAAATATTATTTCCTTATTTATTAATTATTTAATTAATAAATTGACCAAAAATCCCAAAATAAATAATTTATTTATTTTTTACCCAAAACTTGGCCAATTTCCTTAAGACCACTAACCTCTTCCAAAATCTTCTAATCCTTCTTTAATTTTGATTAAAGGCTAATCCCTTCATTTCCTACCCCTAATCCCAACTCAAAATATTTAATTAAGATTAAATATTAATCCTCATGTTTATTAAAAAAGTTTTAATAAATATCTCTTCAACCCAAACCCTTGAAATAAATAAAACTTTATTTATTTCCTAAAAATCTAATTTATCCTCATCCTAAGAAGTTCTAGACTCTTCTAGAAAGTCTTCATCCTCATCCTAGGAAGTTCTAGACTATTCTAGAAAGTCTTTATCCTCATCCAA